>JAFEMH010000130.1:265000-840000 GCA_022495995.1 Adenophora triphylla var. japonica | reverse complement strand
ATTAGGAAGGTTTTTTTTTTTAATTATTATTTTCCTTTTCCTAATCTGATTATGTTTTGGGCTTTAAAAAAATAATGATCCTATCAATTAAATTGACCGAATCAAATAAAATAACTACTTATTTGTCCTATTAAGAGAATAATAGGGTCGATTCTAGTCGAGCCACTCAAATAAGCCATATTGAATAGAGCCAAGGACCTAAGACCCATAAGTGAGATCACAAACCTATAAATACCCAATCGAGATCAGAAATTTCTCAGAAACCCGCTGTAATTAATATACCTAGAATACCCCTCCTTCCCATTCCTAAACAGCCGTCATTTTCTATGTTATTTTAGAAAAATTGAATCAAAATGTAGAGTGTGGGATTCAAACTCTAGACCCTCCACTATAAACCAAGGTCTTAACCGCTTGGGCAATGCTTTGTTTACTTTTAATTTTGCAATATATTTCATTAGTATAAACTGTGGAGGAAAATTAATTTAAAAAAAATGAGATTTCACAGCTATAAGACCTTTGAATGGTCCTATAGCAAATGGTATATGACCTGGCAACATCATATACAAAGCTATAAGACCATTGGATGGTCATATAGCAAGTAGTATAGGACCTCACACAATCTTATACCATCGCATTAAGACCTTTGAATGGTCCTATAGCAACTGGTATAGGACTTAACAACATCATATACAACGCTATAAGACCTTTGAATGGTCCTATATCAAGTGATATAGGACCTCACACAATCTTATACCAACGCATTAAGACCTTTAAATGGTCCTATAGCAACTGGTATAGGACTTATCAACATCATATAGAAAGCTATAAGACCTTTAAATGGTCCTGATGCCGGATAATTGCAGGAGAGAAAGAATTATGATAAACGGAGGTAGAAATGATAACAAGGCTCACCACTCCAATTGGAGATACAGAGCTAGACACTCACCACTCGTCGGAATCCACCTACGAGATACAGAGTGATTAGTTCACCACTCAATGGACAAATCCACAGAGATACAGAACTGAAGAAAAAGGGCTCAAAGCACACTTTTATTAATTATTACTCAAAATCAGCTTACCTCCCATCAACATCCATATAGGGGTATTTATAGCTCACTTGGAACATCCTTCCAAGATAGGAAAATTGATAAAATACTAAGGGGAATGAATTACTAAATATTATTTAAGGATAAGATAAAATAGAAAGATCAAAAGACAAAGAAAACCATCAAACTTCAGCAGATTCTGATGAATCAGGCCTCATGCGCAGCACTCGGACAACTGACCATAACTTTGTGTAGAAAGCATGAAACGATGAACCGAAAAGAGCCTTCGAAACTAGACATCCAGAGCTTTCCATACATATGTCACACATAATTTTCCTCCTTCTGGATCAATACAGTTTTGAGGTTGAAGTTGACCCAAATCTGTGGACTGTTGCTCTTCAAAACCCTTGTCTGAACCTTCTGGATTATTATCTGCATCATGCTCCCCTGGTTGAATAGGACTCGTCCTCGAGTCTATATGCCCATCGTTCCCATAGTACGGAGAAAGGTCTGAAACATTAAATATATCAGAAACCCCATAGTCAGGAGGCAACTCAATCTTATAGGCATTTTGACCAATCCGCTTCAACACTTTGAATGGACCATCAGCTCTAGGCTGAAGCTTTGCATATTTTCCAGGAGGAAACCGACCTTTACACAGGTGAATGTTATTTTGTGATAGCCAAAGTGCTATCCACCTTGGTAAGAATTCAACATTCCATGCCAAGTCAAAGCACATTGATGTTCGTTACCATTGGATAAGAGATGTTTTGAATTCCAAGTTACTTGAACTTGAGAAAATACATACGGATGATAATGGTTCGGATATGTTGACTAAAGCGTTACCAAGGGAGAAGCTTGAAGTTTGTCGTTTGGTTGCCGGGATGGCAAATCCCTCCAGCTAGTCGTGAGGGGGAGATTTGTTGGGTTTCCCTCCTAGTTGGAGGATGGCCCAGGTTTACCTATATGGGTCCATACTTAAAGCCCATATGGAGAATGAAATTAAGTGAAGGGCGAATTGGGTATTTCGCAATGCTCCTCTCCTCCTTGATCTAATATAATCAGATTAGGGTTTAATGTGAGAGGGATTAGAGAAAAAATAGAGAGGCCGAGAGAAAAAGAGAAGAATCCCGTTTTTTGCACAGACCAGCCCCAGAAAAACTGCGTTTCTGGATTCGTTAACCGTTGGATCTAGTTCAAACTTTCAGGACACGTTCATGACAGGCAGACGCATATTCTGAACGGTTGGATCAGGTTTTTGAGGTCTGGAGTTGAAGATACAGTCTTCGTTGCAGAGCAGTTTTTTGGTGTTTGGTGATATCCTAAACTCGATTCTTTTTCTTTTGTATTTCATCTGTTGATGAGGTTTGCCAAGAGTTTGTAACTCTTGAAGTTTGTGGTTTTAGTGTACCTCTAGTCCTATCTAGAGAGAACTCCTTGTATTGCCCATTATTGTTGATAGTGGAAGAAAGTGTTTGCCGGCCCGTGGTTTTTCCTTCTCACATTGAGGAGGTTTTCCACGTAAATTCGTGTGTCCTTTGTTTGTGTGATTTACACTCATATTTGCTGCACTTGTTATTTACCTGTGATATCATTTAGTTGCTCTATTGGTTGTTCAAGCAGGAGGGCAAAGTATTTCCGCTGCATAGCTTGTGTTCTTTGCCCAACAAGTGGTATCAGAGCCTGGTTGATTTTTTGTTAGCTTGAACAAAATGGAGGGTAACTTTAAAATGATAAATCTGACTGGAAGTAATTATCATGTGTGGAAGCGAAAGATGAAAGACCTACTTTATGTGAAGAGTTGGCATTTACCTGTTTTTGCGGAAAGTAAACCCGCATCAAAAACAGATGAGCAATGGAAATTTGATAATGAACAAGTTTGTGCTTTTATTCGTCAGTTTATCGATGACAATGTTTCTAATCATGTTGCTGAAGAAGATAATGCTAAAGCAATGTGGAAAAGTCTAGAAGACCTTTTTGCCAAGGAAACTGGGAATAATAAAATGTACTTGATCAAGCAGTGGATGAACTGCAGGTACAAGGAGAGCAGTTCTGTAGCTGATCACATTAATGAGTACGTGGGAATTGTTCAGCAGATGAAAGCCATGAAAATAGAAATTGATGATGAGGTCCTTGGGTTATATTTGCTTGGGTCATTACCGGATTCTTGGGAGACATTTCGTACGTCTCATTGTAACTCAGCTCCTGCGGGGAAAATGTCCTTGACTTATGCTAAAAATGGAGTTCTTAATGAAGAGATCCGAAGGAAGACTCAAGGTACTTCTTCTTCTTCTTCTTCTGATGTATTGGTTACAGTCGAGAGGGGGAGAACGAGTAACAGGGCTCAGAAAGGCAAAGGCAAGGGTAGAAGCAAGTCTCGAGGAAAGTCTGTCGAACGGGGCAAGTCTACAGGTGAGGGTTGCTATTATTGTGGTGCTATGGATCACATCAAGAAACATTGTCGGAAACTGAAGAGAGATAACAAGAACAAATCCAATAAGACGGGCAATGAAGCTCAGCAAGACCAAGTTAATGCAGCTGAGGATTTCCTGATTGCTTATGATTTCGATGAAGTCAACATTGCATCAGATGAGCATAGTTGGGTAGTTGATAGTGGAGCTTCAGTACATGCTACATCTCACAAGGAATTTTTCTGCTCATATACACCTGGTGTCTTTGGGACAGTGAGGGTTAGTAACAATGGTTTGTCCAAAGTTGCTTGGTGTCGGAGATGTATGCTTAGAGACTCATACCGGAGCGAAATTAATGTTGAAGAATGTGAAGCATGTTCCCGATTTTCGCTTGAACTTGATCTCAGTTGGAAGGCTTGATGATGAAGGGTTCTGGCAAAGCACTTTCAAGAATGATACTTGGAAGTTGTCAAAAGGTTCAATAGTAGTGGCAAAAGGAGAGAAGTGTTCCTCTTTATATGTCATGCATGCGCACTGTTAAGTGATGATGTTAATGTTGTCAAAGCTGAAGAAGCTACCGAGTTATGGAACAAAGAGGTTGGCTCATATGACTGAGAAGGGTATAGCAAGATCTTGAAAAAAGAAGAACAAATTGCCCGGGTTCTCGGATAATCACCGAGGAAGTGTATGCATTGCTTGGGTGGAAAACGAACAGAGTTTCCTTTAAAAGTCGTCCACCTAGTAGGAAACGAAATCCCCTTGAGCTAGTATATTCAGATGTGTGTGGCCCTATGAAGACAATGTCGAAGGGTGGATCCTATTATTTTGTCACTTTCATAGATGACTACTCAAGGAAGGTATGGGTCTATACATTGAGAACAAAAGATCAAGTTCTTGGTGTTTTCAAGCAGTTTCAAGCAGCAGTGGAAAGAGAAACGGGAAGAAAGCTAAAGTGTATCCGAACAGATAATGGTGGTGAATATTCAGGTCCTTTTGATGAGTACTGCAAGGTTCAAGGCATTAAACATCAAAAGACTCCACCAAAGACTCCTCGAATGGGTTAGCTGAAAGAATGAATAGGACTCTTGTTGAGAGAGTCAGATGCCTGCTTTCTCATGCTCGATTACCTAAGTCATTTTGGGGTGAGGCTTTAAATACTGTTGTTTATTTAATTAACATCTCGCCTTGTGTTCCTTTGTTTTTTGACGTTCCTAATAGGGTTTGGAGTGGCAAAGAAGTATCATATGATCACTTAAAAGTCTTTGGATGTAAGGCATCAGTTCATATTCCCAAAGATGAGCGATCTAAGCTTGATGCGAAGACAAGGCAGTGCATATTTTTGGGTTATGGTCAAGATGAATTTGGATACAAGTTTTTTGATCCGATCGAGAAAAAGATAATCAGAAGTCGTGATGTTATATTTCGGAGGATCGGACCATACAGGATATTGAAGAGGCAGAGCCAACGTAACACGAGTCCTATGATGATCCTGTTAGAAACAGAGCCACTTGAACCAAGAAATTCTACATCATCGCAATATCGGAAGCATTGCAGAGAACCGAAGCGGCAGCAGTAACCTAAGCAATAGTAGAGCCAATTGAAGATGATATGCATGATGAGGAAATTGGGGATCAGATTATTGAGGAGGGTGACGAGAATGTTCCACCCGAAGTTCCACTTAGGCGGTCCGACAGGGATCGAAAACCTTCCACAAGATACTCTACGGATGAATATGTGTTGCCGATCGACCGTGGGGAACCGTAATGCTACAATGAAGCAAAATGGAAGATGAAAACAAAGAGAAGTGGATTGCGGCCATGAAAGATGAAATGAAGTCTTTACATGAGAATGATACCTATGAACCGGTTAGGTTACCGAAGGGTAGAAAAGCTTTGAAAAATAAATGGGTGTTTAGAATTAAGTATGAAGAGCACGTTCCACATCCTCGATTCAAAGCAAGGTTAGTAGTAAAAGGTTTCAAATTAAAAGAGGCATTGATTTTGATGAGATATTTTCGCCATGGTAAAAATGTCATCCATTCGAGTTGTTCTTGGCCTAGGCTGCAAGGCTTGATTTAGAAGTTGAACAGATGGATGTTAAGACGGCGTTCTTGCATGGTGACTTAGAGGAGGAAATCTACATGGAGCAAATGGAGGGATTTCGCATCAAAGGTAAAGAAAATTTGGTTTGTAAATTGAAGAAAAGTCTATATGGTTTGAAGCAAGCACCCGGGCAGGTGGTACAAGAAATTTGATACGGTTATGGGAAACAAGGCTACACAAGAACCACATCGAGATCATTGTGTTTATGTGCAGAAATTCTCTCGATGATGACTTTATTATACCGCCGCTATATGTAGATGATATTTTGATTGTTGGCAAGAATGGTTCAAGGATTGCTAATTTGAAAAGCAATGAACAAGTTCTTTGATATGAAGGACTTAGGGCCGGCAAAGCAAATTTTGGGTATTCGCATTGAACGTGACAGAGCGGCTAGGAGATTGTACTTATCTCGGAAAAGTACATAGAGAAGGTGCTTGAGTAGATTCAACATGGACAAGGCTAAAGTGGTTAGCTCGCCTTTAGCAACCCACTTTAAGCTAAGTGTCCAACAGAGTCCCTCTACAGAAGAGGAGAAAGAAGAGATGGAAAGAGTTCCATATGCTTCAGCTGTCGGAAGCTTGATGTATGCGATGGTATGCACAAGACCAGATATAGCTCATGCAGTTGGGGTGGTAAGCAGATTTTTGTCAAATCCGGGAAAGAAGCACTGGGATGCAGTAAAATGGATAATGCGTTATCTTAGAGGCACGAGTAACTTAACATTGTCTTTTGGTGCATCGGAAGTAGACTTGATTGGATATACAGATTCAGATATGGCAGGAGATGTTGACTCTCGGAAGTCCACATCTGGATATTTGATTACTTTTGCAGGGGGAGCTGTGGCTTGGCAATCCAGATTGCAAAAATGTGTTGCACTTTCTACTACTGAAGCTGAGTTCATTGCAGCAACGGAAGCGTGCAAAGAGTTACTATGGATGAAGAAATATGTTCAAGAACTTGGTTTCAAGCAAGAGAGGTATATGTTATTTTGTGATAGCCAAAGTGCTATCCACCTTGGTAAGAATTCAACATTCCATGCCAAGTCAAAGCACATTGATGTTCGTTACCATTGGATAAGAGATGTTTTGAATTCCAAGTTACTTGAACTTGAGAAAATACATACGGATGATAATGGTTCGGATATGTTGACTAAAGCGTTACCAAGGGAGAAGCTTGAAGTTTGTCGTTTGGTTGCCGGGATGGCAAATCCCTCCAGCTAGTCGTGAGGGGGAGATTTGTTGGGTTTCCCTCCTAGTTGGAGGATGGCCCAGGTTTACCTATATGGGTCCATACTTAAAGCCCATATGGAGAATGAAATTAAGTGAAGGGCGAATTGGGTATTTCGCAATGCTCCTCTCCTCCTTGATCTAATATAATCAGATTAGGGTTTAATGTGAGAGGGATTAGAGAAAAAATAGAGAGGCCGAGAGAAAAAGAGAAGAATCCCGTTTTTTGCACAGACCAGCCCCAGAAAAACTGCGTTTCTGGATTCGTTAACCGTTGGATCTAGTTCAAACTTTCAGGACACGTTCATGACAGGCAGACGCATATTCTGAACGGTTGGATCAGGTTTTTGAGGTCTGGAGTTGAAGATACAGTCTTCGTTGCAGAGCAGTTTTTTGGTGTTTGGTGATATCCTAAACTCGATTCTTTTTCTTTTGTATTTCATCTGTTGATGAGGTTTGCCAAGAGTTTGTAACTCTTGAAGTTTGTGGTTTTAGTGTACCTCTAGTCCTATCTAGAGAGAACTCCTTGTATTGCCCATTATTGTTGATAGTGGAAGAAAGTGTTTGCCGGCCCGTGGTTTTTCCTTCTCACATTGAGGAGGTTTTCCACGTAAATTCGTGTGTCCTTTGTTTGTGTGATTTACACTCATATTTGCTGCACTTGTTATTTACCTGTGATATCATTTAGTTGCTCTATTGGTTGTTCAAGCAGGAAGGCAAAGTATTTCCGCTGCATAGCTTGTGTTCTTTGCCCAACAGTGAACCCACACCATGTCACCTTCATTGAATTGGGCGAACTTGCGATGCTTGTTGGCTCGTGCTTCGTACTTCTCATTTTGCTTCACAATTTCTAGATGAACTTGTTGGTGTAGTTTCTTTATGAACTTAACTCTCTCTTCTGCATCTCCACTGAACTTATGATTGGAGTTAAGAGGAGCCAAATCCAGCGGGCTTATGGGATTCAAGCCATAGACAACTTCAAATGGACTTCGACTGGTTGTTTGACTAGTTGAACGGTTGTAAGCAAATTCCGCATGTGCCAAGAGCAAGTCCCACTCCCTAATATTCTTCTTCACCAAGCTCCTCAAAAGATTTCCTAAAGTTCTGTTCACAACCTCTGTTTGACCATCTGTTTGTGGGTGGCAAGTAGTGCTAAAGAGCAGGGTTGTTCCTAACTTCCTCCACAGTGTTCTCCAAAAGTGACTCATGAACTTCACATCACGATCAGAAGTGATTGTCTTTGGAATTCCATGGAGTTTGACAATTTCACAAAATAAAGATCCCCAATGTGCGAAGCATCCATGGTTTTGTTACATGGAATGAAATGAGCCATTTTAGAAAAGCGATCAACAACTACCATGACTGAGTCTTTGCTTCTTTGGGTTCGAGGTAACCCAAGAACAAAATCCATACTAACATCCTCCCATGGGGAGTGTGGTACAGGAAGAGGGATGTACAACCCTGAGTTGCTGCTATGACTCTTTGCCTTGTGACAGATCACACACCGTTCCACCAACTTTTGAACATCCTTTCTCATCTTCGACCAAAAGAAATTCTCCTTGAGAGTTGCGAGAGTCTTATCACGACCGAAGTGTCCGGCAAGACCTCCTCCATGTGCTTCTCGAACAATAGCTTCCCGCAGAGAACATTCAGGAATGCACAATCTGTTGTTTTTAAAAAGAAATCCATCTTGTTGAAAGAAGTTTTTAACAACTCCGTTAGAACAAGCAGCCCATATGTCCCCAAAGTCATGATCATGTTCATAGAAGTCTTTAATTACCTCGAAACCTAATACATTGGCTTCAATCGTCTGTAATAAACAATGTCTGCGACTAAGAGCATCAACAACTTTGTTCATCTTTCCAAATTTTTATGCTTAATTGAAAAGGAATATGCCCGAAGAAACTCAACCCACTTGGCATGGCGAATGTTGAGTTTGTGTTGACTGTTCAAATACTTCAAGTTGCTTCATGATCCGAATACAAAATGAACTCCTTGGGCAGCAAGTAGTGACTCCATTGATCGAGGGCACGGATAATGGCATAAAACTCTTTATCATAAGTCGAATACTTTCGCTTAGCTTCATTTAATTTCTCATTTGAAGAATGCGATCGGTCTTGCTCCTTGACTAAGGACAAAGACCAATACCGACACCGAAGCATCACACTCAACTTCAAAAATTTCGTCAAAATCTGGAAGGACAAGAATAGGTGCCGCCATCTTTGCCTTGACGAGCTCAAAACTTTTTTGGCCGTCATCCACTGAAAGGATTTTCCCTTCAAACATTCAGTTATCGGGGCCACCAGGGTGCGAAATCTCTGATAAATCTGCGATAGAATGACACCAACCCATGGAAGCTTCGAACATCATGAATGCTTTTGGAACAGCCAACTTTTGATTGCCTCCACCTTGCCAAGTTATCAACTTCAATTCCTTCCGAAGTGACGACATAACCCAAGAATATAATTCGATAGGTAAAAAATTCACATTTCTTTAAATTAACATACAATTTTTGCTCTCGTAAAATTTCAAATACCTTCCTCAAGTGCTGCTCATGCTCTTCCAACATCTTGCTATAAATTAAAATGTCATCAAAATAGACAACAGCAAATTTCCCCAAGAATGGCCTGAAAATTTGAGTCATTGTACGCATAAAAGTACTAGGAGCATTAGAAAGTCCGAAAGACATTACCAACCACTCGTAGAGACCATTCTTCGTCTTGAATGCGGTCTTCCATTCGTCCCCTGGCCTTATTCGAATCTGATGATAACCACTGCGAAGATCAACTTTAGAGAACACCTGAGCATTAAATAGTTGATCAAGAAGATCATCAAGACGAGGGATTGGGAATCGGTATTTTACAGTGATCCGATTGATAGCTCTACTATCCACACACATACGCCAAGAACCATCTTTTTTTGGCACCAACAACGCTGGAACAGCACAAGGACTCTTGCTTTCTTGCAACACGCCTTTAGCCATAAGTTCATCAACTTGTCTTTGCAATTCCTCATGTTCCTTAGGATTCAAGCGGTAGGCTGCTTTATTCGGAAGAACGGAACTGTGCACAAGATCGATACAATGTTGTATGTCTCTCATCGGAGGGAGTCCCGATGGAATTTCTTCCGGAACAACATCAGTAAACTCCCTCAAAATGGCTTGTACCAATGGACTATGCTCAAATGTTGAACCTTTTGAATCTTCAATCAGAACAAGAGCATATCCTCTATGGGACTCTAGAAGCTCCTTTTCAATGAATGTACCTGACAACAAATTATTGACCTCCCCCTTTGAAGGCATGGTAAATGAGTTTTGCCTTAAAGGAGTAAGAATAATACGAAACCCATCTTTTAAAAAAGAATAGGTGTTTTTGTAACCATCATGAGTGACTCTCCTATCATATTGCCATGGTCTTCCCAGTAACAAATGAGCAGCATCCATTGGAACCACATCGCACCAAATTTCATCTTTATAATTTTTACCAATAGAAAACTGAATTAAACACCTTTTACTGACCTTTATTTCATTGCCCTTTCGAAACCACTGGATTTTGTATGGATATGGGTGCTCCTCCGTTTTCAATTGCAATTTCTCCACCATCTTCTCTGCAACAACATTAGAGCAACTTCCACCATCAATGATGACATTGCAAACCTTCCCCAAACAAGTACATATGGTATGGAAAATGTTCTCCCGCAACCAATCATCATCTCGCGCTTGATCTATGTTCAGATTTCTTCGAATAACTAATGATTCCCCTTCATCTGGGTGTACAATCTCCTCCTGAAGGGTAGCCTCATCCTCCACTGAATTCTCCATGACAATTTCTTCAAGTTCTTCCTCCACCAACGAGACAATTTTCCGATTAGGACACTCGGAGGCGATATGCCCATACCCTTGACACTTGAAGCATTTCCTCGAGCTTGTAGTAGAGGAACTAACGGTCTGCTTATCATTTTTAAGAGGGGTGTTTTGTTGAGTACTTGTTGCAGCCTTAGGCTTCATTGTAGTAGTACTTCCTCTATTAAAAGAACCCTCCTTGTTGTAAGAACGAAACGATCCTCCACGGGTCTCCTTTTGTTGTTTCTCAACCTTCACTGCGAGTTTACACACATCGGAAAAAGTCCAGTAAGGTTGCAGCTGAACCACATTACTGATCTCGGCATTTAGCCCCCCAAGATAATGTGCAATAGTCTGCTCTTCATATTCAACCACATCACATTTGATCATGAGATGATCAAATTGCACCGTGTATTCCTCCACTGATTGACCATTTTGCTTCAGACTGTGTAACTTCAGAAAAGAATCTTGTCGATAATTTTTTGGAAAAAAACTCCTTTTAAGTTCTCTCTTCATCTTCTCCTATGAGCGAATGGGACGCCTACCTTCATGAGCTCGCTGTCGTTTCACATTTTCCCACCACAAGCCTGCATATTTTCGAAGCTTTAAGGCAACAAGCTTCACTTTTCGATCGTATGAGATCTCCTTGAAATCAAAGACCCTCTCAACTGTATGAAGCCAGTCAAGGAACTCATCAGGCTCCATCTTTCCTTCAAATTCAGGAATATCTACCTTAAAATCGACATCCCGTCCATTATATCTTCGAGCTCGGCGATTGCCACGAGACGATCTGCTGTCACTTGAATCGGACGAATGATAAAAAGGATTCTCTCCCCTATCATCGTCACTGCTGCGATTATCCACCTCGACATCCTCTTGAACTTGTTCATCTTCCACAGGTTGAAGACGTTCAAGTTGTTGCTGAAGTTGCTGCACTTGCCTCCGAAGTTCGTCCATCTCAACGTCTCGGAGATCTCTTTCACAAGGAGCTGCATTGGTAGCCTTCGGTTGACGACGAGGAGGCATGATCTGACCCAACGCTCTGATACCAAACTTGATGCCGTATAATTGTAGGAGAGAAAGAATTATGATAAACAGAGGTAGAAATGATAACAAGGCTCACCACTCCAATTGGAGATACAGAGCTAGACACTCACCACTCGTCGGAATCCACCTACGAGATACATAGTGATTAGTTCACCACTCAATGGACAAATCCACAGAGATACAGAACTGAAGAAAAAGGGCTCAAATCACACTTTTATTAATTATTACTCAAAATCAGCTTACCTCCCATCAACATCCATATAGGGGGATTTATAGCTCACTTGGAACATCCTTCCAAGATAGGAAAATTGATAAAATACTAAGGGGAATGAATTACTAAATATTATTTAAGGATAAGATAAAATAGAAAGATCAAAAGACAAAGAAAACCATCAAACTTCAGCAGATTCTGATGAATCAGGCCTCGTGCGCAGCACTTGGACAACTGACCATAACTTTGTGTAAAAAGCATGAAACGATGAACCGAAAAGAGCCTTCGAAACTAGACATCCAGAGCTTTCCATACATATGTCACACATAATTTTCCTCCTTCTGGATCAATACAGTTTTGAGGTTGAAGTTGACCCAAATCTGTGGACTGTTGCTCTTCAAAACCCTTGTCTGAACCTTCTGGATTATTATCTGCATCAGGTCCTATAGCAAATGGTGCTTCCGGAATCGGATTCAGATCTCAGATTGAATGGACTTGCAGTTGCAAATACGTGTGTGTGATATCCCTATCTATAAAACTTCTCTTTCTCAGAAAAAAACTAGCTTTCTCATCGAAATTTGAGAACCCTAAACATGAATTAGCTCTCAGTGCTAAATTATTAGCATCTGAAATTCCTAACAGGAATTCAACAAATCAAAGCAATTTCAAGAAGAATAAATAAATAAATTGGGGGTTTAAAGAATGAAATTAAGGAATCACTTAAGAAGAAATCAAACGAGTGCCAATGAGTTTGTCGGAGGGGTGAAATTGACCTGAATTGAGCTTCACGGCAAGGATTTAACGAGGCGAATCCTCGGGAACGGCGTTGAAAATTGGAATCAAGAACCTTGACCTAAAATGGCCTTTGACGTAGGGTTTACAAAGATTGGTTGCGTTGGATTAGCAAGACAAGAAGGAGTATTAGTAATCAACGGAGACGAGATTTGTCAAGAAATGATATTGATAACTGTGGATGAGCGAAACCCTCTACCTCTTTTTTGACGAGTTAAAGGTCCAAAAAGGGAGAGCTCGGACGGTGATGAAGGGGATTGAGGTAGCGGCGGAACGGGGGCTTGGCCGGAGATGGAGACGTCGAGGGTTGGCGAGACAGAGAGAGGGCGTGAGGGATTCATGGATTCCGTCTAGAGAGAGAGAGAGTGGCCCTTCGCGTTTAGAGAGAGGGAGGGGTAAAATTGGTATTTAGAAATTATATTTGATCAGGTCAAATGAGTTTTGGGTTTACACGGTATTTTGATCTGGACTTCTCAATGAGTTTGGAATTTTGAATCTGAAATAGGTTTTTATGAAATAAGATCTGGGGGTTGTGGTTAAAAAGGAATTTTTCCTATTGAATAATGTCTCTTCCATCTTTGTTTTACTCCTCCTCCGTATCCTTCGCGCTCGCACGATCTAATTACCTAATTAGTTGTTCCAACTTGAAAGAAGATCCTCTTTGTTTATGAAGAATCCTAGGGAAGATTAAACTAGATTACTCATTTATCATGTACCTAAGTATACCTAGATTTTAGGTCACAAAATAAGAAATCATTATTTATTTATCGAATAGAATAATAGAGGTTTCGTATCCTTTTCAATATGTCATTGAGCTTATCTTCAAGCTTCAAAGTTTATCATCGTGGAAATGTAATCTTATTTGAGAAGTGTGAAAAGAGACATTACAAATTATACTCCAACCGTCCAAAAAAAGAAAAGTATGAAAAGGGAATTATTATTCTTTATTTTTAGAGTTAACATACACCTTTTCCATTAATATTTAGCATATATGAATGTCTTGTTTTATGTAATTGTTTAAAAACAATAATCATAAATTACAATTTATTTAATTCTTCTTTCAAAAACAACAAAACTAGCTCTCTTAGGAGAGACTTTATGCAACAAATTAGAATTTTAAATAACTAAGTATATATCTTAGAAACTACTTGGACTTGTGATTTTTTTTTCTTTTAATTTAATGATGATATATTTTTTATAATATATTAATTAGTATAGTATATTTATAACAACAATTGACCACAACTAAATTCAACAAGTTTTACAACGAACTTTCCTTGTCACATTATTTACATTATCCGCAACTAAATTAAGAAAATTTCATTATTTGATTAGCCTTCGCTTTCTACAACTAACTTACACATCCTCTTGATACCAACTTTAATCCACCTCTCACCGAATAAACATCATCAAATTTCTCCCTAATTCTAAACTAAATGAAATATATATATATATATATATATATATATATATATATATATATATATATATATATATATATATATATATATATATATATATATATATATATATATATATATATATATATAAAAGTTTCAATTGCGAGGACGTAGTACTTTAGTTTTGGTGCATTTTCAATACAAGCAATTATATTATATATACTCCCTCCTCCCAATAAGTGCTTCACCCTTTTTTGGGTGGGCATGCATATTATAGAAATGAGAGGAAAAAAAAAATATTGTGAGTGTAATTTGAATATAGGAGAGAGAATTAGTGGAGGGAATAGTAAATTATAATGGTGTTGTGAGTATTAAAATAATGTAGGAGAGAGAATGCGTGAAGGAAATAGTAAAGATTCTTTGCCAAAAAAGGAAAGGTGAAGCTTCTAACAGGACGTCCTTTTGGGTAATTAGTGAAAGCTTTTATGGGACGGATGGAGTATAAGTTTCAATTGCGAGGAAGTAGTACTTTAGTTTTGGTGAATTTTCAATACAAGCAATTAATTAATTAATTAATTAATTATATATATATATATATATATATATATATATATATATATATATATATATATATATATATATACTCCCTCCGTCCCGGAACAATCTTCACACTTTCCCTTTTGGGCGTCCCAAAACTTACTTCACACATTTAAAACTTACCTAAAATGGAAAGGAATCTTTACTATTCCCTCCACTCATTCTCTCTCCTACATTATTTTAATACTCACAACACCATTATAATTTACTATTCTCTCCACTCATTCTCTCTCCTATTTTATTTTCACACTCACAACACTTTCAATATAATACTCCCTCCTTAAAACCAGTGCAAACAGTGTTTGTGAAGATTGTTCCGGGACGGAGGGAGTATATATATAGCAAATGATCGATTTAAACTAAGCAAACATAAAAATATAGAAGATATAAAATAAAAATACAGAAATTCTAAAGAAAAATCTATGAAATTTAGATTGCTACAGTAAAATAGTGATTTTAACTTTTTTTCAATAGTAAAGTTGACTTTTTTATTTTAAGGTACGTGGTCATTGTTCTACCCGCCACACTGTATAAATCTTGAATATTATACAGCTGCGATGAGTGATGATTAAAACATCATCTCAAAAGTGTTTCCACCTGACACTGGCTGGTTTCCGATACCGATATACCTTATAAATATAAAAGGCTCCTATACTATGAAAGCATTAATCTAGCATGAAAAACGTGATTATAAGTAGAAGTACAAGAAATACTTACTTTGTATATATTACAGAACTTTTTTACAATGGTTGATGGTGGATGGTTTACAGTCGATGGTTATGGAGAGGGGGATATCTAGAGAGAAGAACTGAAAATAAAATTTGCAAATGAAAAACCTGTCTCTACAACTGAGGATGATTCCTTATTTATAATACAAGGAAAAGCTTTTGAAAGTTGTGGATCGCGCCACATGTGCGGTGCGCATTTGCCCTCCGAAGAGGGATCCACAGCCTTTTGACTAACACAAATAATTACAAAAGAAAAGTAAGTTTTACTAAGAAAGTGGAGAGAAAAGTAATATCCACTGAGAAAGTGGATTCTCTTTGTCTGTTTGTCTTTTGAAAATTGAGGGGCGGCTTCACTGTGTGGAGATGCCTTCTGTCCTTGTTGTTTTGTCATTTGTCTTACAGGTCTTCCAGCTGTACCTGAGTGAACATGTCATCATTTGGTATGGCTTCGTCAGGTATTGTAGAAGATGAGCTTCCTTCGTCGCTTAGTTGGGCCACTAGTTTATCAAGGTCTCCAGGATTTGTGCATTGGGCCATCTGGACCATGATGTGCTGTTTTCTTCGAAGTATTTTATTCTTGCTTACAAGCATGATCGAGATAAGGGTGTTTTGTCCCACCATTTGATTTTGTATTTCCTGATCAGTGTCGGGAAAATTGTTTTGTGTTTACACTCACACTTTTGTTGCCTTGGGGCATCCATTTGTAAACCCATTTGTACACACTCACACATTTGTTCCTCTTTTAGATCAAATTCTGTCATGAAGATCCAAGGGACTTGGAAATTATGACAAAATTGGGCCCAAATAGGAGATTGCTCAATTTCCTCTAGATAAGTAATTTGTTTGGCCCATAAATTGAAGGCCTTTTGTACAGAAGATGGAACAATTTGTTTATCCAGCCCAAACTTTGTCCATCAAAGATTAAACCAATATGGGGTTGGATAAGGAAAGTCAGGGGAGAAGTAGAAAAAATAGGAAAGAGAAAAAGATTTATTTTGCTTGAGAAAAGCCCGAAACCAGGCATTAATATAGTCCCAATAGTTGAAGCGGGCTATATTGTTTGGAAGGGCCAAATCCTTTGCCTCACTGGGCCTTTGTCCCCAATCAGAAATGGTTAAGAATCTCAAAATTCTTACTTTGCAATATCTTATTTTGGAGGGGTCCAAATGATCTGCGGAATATATGAAAGTGGCTGATTTTGTTTTGGTCAAAATGTTTTCGTAATAAAACTGGGATTTGGAGAAATTATCAGGCAGATGATTGTGGGAACTGGGAAGGAGGAATTCAGACATTTGGTAGGGATGTCATTTTGTGTTTGTTTCAAAGAATTCTGGTTCTAATAAACAGACGAATTCTGAATGATTTTTGTAGAAATAGGAAGTTGGTGGTGTGTTCTTTGGATAGGAACTGAGTGTAATTTGTTGCATAAGAGGAGCTGGGTGTTGATCAAGGGTTTGTTTATAAGTGGTTAGTTATTGGCTTGGACTGGGTGGAAGAGTTTGTGAAGATGAGGATGACAAGGGGTTTTTGTAAGGTGATAACATTTCGAATTTGTTTTCATTTTTGAGAATATTTTCAGGAATAAAAATGGGAAGTTTTGTTATGGGTGCAGTGGTGAACAGGGGCTTTTTATCTTTTTTCTTTGTCGAAGAACCTGAAATCATCCTGCAAAACCCATTTTTATCCTATAATGTTATTTAAGAGGATCATATCAAGTTCACAATAGAGTAGTCTAAGCCTTTGTTTTTAATACCAAATCACATTGTTTAAAGAGGTTTCTAAATTAGTCCAATTATTTGGATTCCTTCTTCTTTCCTCAAACAATTCTTGTTTAAGAAGTTCAATTTCTTTCCTAAGCTTATATTCTTTTTTGCTAATTTTTCTGAAAATTTTTAAAAATCGAGTCATTGTCAGGGATCCTAAAAATAAATAGAAAAGAGGTTATTAGTCCTGTATCATCATCGGATTTTGTTGGGAACTTCCTGTATAATTATTTTCTATACATTGTATAATTCTTTTTAGTGCAGAAATATTTGCTTCAATAGATGGTTTAAATTTTTTGGTAAAATTGTACTCCAAAAGTTCTTCTAGGTCCAATATATGATATCTAAGTTCTAAGATTTTAGTAATTGGGATTGGAGGAGGATAATTACCAATTGGTATTGGAGCATGAAAGTTCTTGCTTTCTTTTAATAATACTTCAGTTTTTTTGAAACAAAAATTTAAGTAATTTAAATTGTTTAAATATATATATACACCATTGATTCGTACAGGCCATTCTTGAAGGTTTTTGTCAGAAGAATCAGGTTTCTGTTGGGATTGTTCAATAATTAGGGTTTCTTGATAAAGCTTTTCTCTTGGGGTTAATGTTTGTTTGGATTGTGAGGTACTTGTGTTTAATTTTTTATTCATTTTTCCCTTGCAAGAATTCTCTTGTCAAGAAGTCTGGGACAGAGTTGTCTTTTCCTGCAATGTGAATTATTTCAAAGTCAAAAATTGATAATAGGGCTTGCCATCTGGCAAAATTTTGTTTTGCAGCCAAGTTTTTTACATCTTTTTGTAGAACATCTTTTGCCGCTTTGCAATCTACTTTAATAGTGAACTTTTGATTTAATAAGTCATCCTGAAACTTTGTTATACATAGAACTATTGAAAGAATTTCTTTTTTTATTGTTGAATATTTGTATTGGGTTTCATTCCATATTCCTGAGTAGTATCTGATTATATGGGTTTTTCCATTTATTTCTTGGGTTAATATTCCCTTGTATCCTATCTCTGAGGCTTCTGTAGAAACTGTTTTTGGTGCTTTTGGATCACATATTGTTAGACAGGATAATTGTATTACATATGTCTTAATTTGGCTGATTATATTTGTATGCTCTTTTGTCCATGGTTTTGAGTTTTTTCTCAGTCTATCATAAAGAGGTTTGCAGATTTGCCTTATTTTTGGAAGAAAGTCAGCTATATAGTTTAACGATCCTAAAAATCTTTGTAATTGAGTTTTGTCTTTTATTTCATCGGGGAATTTGTCCGCAAAGTCTATGGATCTTTGGATTGGTATTATAGTGTTGTTAGTTATTTTGTGTCCTAAAAATCTTATTTTCGTTTGATATAATTTTATTTTGGTTTTGGATAAAACTAAACCATTTTTTATCATTACTTTGTAAAATATATTTAAATATTTTTCATGTTGTTCTAATTTTTTACTAAAGATTAAAACGTCATCTATATAGACTATAATGAAAGTGTATGGTGTGAATATTTCATTCATAATTTTTTGGAATTCACTTGGTGCATTTTTTAATCCAAATGGCATAACATTCCACTCATATTGGCCAAATGGTACTGTAAAAGCGATTTTGTATCTATCTTGTTCTGCTATTTGTATTTGCCAAAATCCGGATTTCATATCAAATTTTGAGAAAATTGATGCGTTGTGAAGTCTTTTTAATAAGTCTTGCTTATTAGGGATTGGGTATCTAATCCATTTGAGTGTTGTGTTTAAAGGTTTATATTTAATTACTAATCTTGGTGCTCCTCTTTCAATTTCAGCATTTTTTGATACATAGAAGGTCGAGCATGACCACGGTGATTTACTTTTCCTAATTAGTTTTTTATCTAATAAATCTTTTATTTCTTTTTTGCAATATTCTAATAATTCTTGGTTCATTTGTATTGGTCTTGCTTTTGTTGGAATCATTTTTTTATTAAAATCTTTTTCATAGGGTAAAGTTATAACATGTTTCTTTCTTTCCCAAAAAGCCGTGGGAGATCAGAACATAGGTTTTTCTCAAACTTTTCTAATATTTTCTCAATTGTAATTCTGTATTCTCGTAGTTGTAGTTTTTCTTCTAATTTTGTATTGTGTAAATCTTCTTTTGAGAATTCAATTTGTTTACTTAATGAATTTATTTTCGATACATTTGTTCTTTGTATATTGTTTACATCATGGTTAGAAACGGGATATAGGAATTTAAATATTATTTTCTGTCCTAATATTTTTGTTTCTATTCCTTGTTTGGATACCTTAAAGGGATATAACATTTGTAAGAAGGGGTTTCCTAATATTACTTTTGTATTTAAGTCTTTTACAAGTATTAGACTTGTTTTGAAGCAAATGTTATTGTTGCATATATGAGCTTCTGGTATCTTGTATTTAACTTTTAATTTGGAAGAATTTGCTGCTGAAAGATTTTGTTTTGTTTTAATAAAATACTTAGAAGGTATTATACCTTGTTCTATACAGTTTAAGTCTACTCCTGAGTCTAACATGGCTATTCCTTGATATTGAAAAGTTCCTATTTTCATGTTTATGATGACATACCATTTTTGAAATCTGACTTTGATTACTGCGTATACACTTCCTTCCGTATTTTCTTCTGTGGAAGAGTCTGTTTCTGTTGATGTATTTTCTATAGTATTAATTTTTATTCCTTTGTTTGTTGTTTTTGAAAAAGGGTTTTGGAAATGGTTATCTGAGTTTTTTGTTTGGGAAGTTTCTCCTTTATAAGTTGCACTTATTTATTTTTTAATTTCGTGTAAAGTCATTTTTGCTTCTAACTCTTTTTGTGATTTTTGTAATTCTAGATTATTCTGTTTTAATATTTTTATTTCTTGCTTTATTTCTTTGATTTCTTTTTGCAAGTCTGCTGAAGAAATTTGTTTCTTTTTGTTCTGGAACATTTGTATGACATCGTCGTATTGGGATGGCTTTGAAGTTTCTGTTTTTTCTTCGTTTATTGTTTTCTTTAATTGTCTTAGGAATTTTCGTTTTATTGTTGGTTCCTTGATTTCTTTAATTTTTTCTAATCTTTCATCATATTGTTCTATAGTATTGATTTTGGTGGTGCATAGACATACTCCTTTGCAACCATTTTGACATTGATATTTTCTTCTTCGGTTTCATTATACGTATTGTCTGCATCTTGAAAGAGGGGTCTTTATTACTAGAATATTCATTTTATGTGGTTGTTACTTCAAGATTGTCTATTTGAGATATTATTTGATCTATTTCTTTTATGTTGAGGTTATTCTGATTATCTTTATTTGTTTTTTCTTGGGGCAATTTCTGGCTATATGTCCTTGTTTTTTGCATAAGAAGCATCTAATTTCTCTATTGTGGGTATTAGAGTATTTATTATTCCTTCTGTATTTTTTATTACTATATTTGTTATTATGCTTTTTCTTATGACTTGGTTTTTTATAATATTCAGGGGACCCTTTTGTATAATTTTTACTTGTTTTTCTATGTTTTCTTCTGTAAGTGTTGTTTTTATAATAGGGATTGTGATTTTGTTTCTTCTTATGGGGTGGTTTTAGTTTACCAAATTCAAATTGTTCACACCAATGTCCTAATTCTCTTCGTGTTTGTGTGCTTTCTTTCTTTAATTTAATACTTAATCTTTGATCTTGG
Source organism: Adenophora triphylla var. japonica (assembly GCA_022495995.1). Taxonomy (NCBI): domain Eukaryota; kingdom Viridiplantae; phylum Streptophyta; class Magnoliopsida; order Asterales; family Campanulaceae; genus Adenophora; species Adenophora triphylla. The sequence goes on along the minus strand of JAFEMH010000130.1, from coordinate 819,186 downwards.
CAAAGTTTTAGGTCGGTAATATTTACGCATGTAATTAGGTCTCCGTAGGTTAATTCATTATAAGATATTTGGCCAAATTTTTGTTCTATTGTATCTCTTACCTTTTCTGAGAATAACCCTGATAGTCCAGTAATGAATTTTTCCTTCCAGTAAATGTTATTTGGTTCGGCTAAATTGAAAACTCTTTGTAAGAAATTTTCTTTATACCATTTGAATTGTTCTAGTCTTCTACATTTTAAATTTTGTAGTATTTCAGAGTTTCTTTCTGTGTATAGATCTATGTCTCCTATGAAGTGGGTTGTGATATTGAATATTAGGGTTATTAATTGTGCTGGGACAGGTCGTCCTTGCTCATCTACTAAAGGTTGTCCTTGGTCATCCATTCTTACAGCGGTTAAAATATTATCCTTTATTTCTCTTCCTAGTAACTTTTCCCATCAAGTACGTAATTGTCCGGTGAATCCTAGGATTATATTTTTTACAGCTTGTCTTTCTGTAATATTTTTTTTGTTTTGTAAATATTGCCTACAATTATCATTTCTTTTGTTTTATTGATGATTTTCATTTCACTTAATCCATCAATGTTCCATTCATATATGTTTTTTGCGTTATATTATAAGACTTTTGTTGGTTTCCTAGTATTTCTAAATCTTCTGCTTCTTTTTTATAGTTAGGAAAAGTTCTTATGACTTGTATGGGTATCATCTTGTGTTGATTTCTTTTTCCATTATTTGTGGTGTCATAATCATTATCTTCAGAAGTAGGGATTGATTCTGATTCGGATGAGGATTCTTCATTGTATTCTGTTAGTACACTGATGTTTTTGCTTGTACATGTTTCTTCTTTTATTTGTATATATGTTTTTATGTTTTTCATTAAGTCATTTAAAGGATTATGTAAGATTGGTCTGACACCTGACATCCTAAATGGGTTTTTAGCGGGTGGTATTTGTTTTATATATGGCATTGATTCTTTTCCTTTTCTATTTGATGGTAATTTATTGTATAGTTCTGCATATTCTGTATATCTTCGAGATATTATTTCTTTCTCTGGTTGCTTATTAACGGGTGTAGGAAAGTCTGTTAAATTAAGATATTCTACCTCACTTTTTACCATTGCTATTCCAGTCGTGACATTGTCTAATTTATCTTCTACTCTATCTAATTGTTGTTCAATTGTGTGTAATGATAAATTTGTCCAATTATTTTGTAAATGTAAATCTTTGGTTATCTTTTCTTCTATCTGGTCGGGGTGAACTATTGGTAATATTCCATGATTAACTCCATTTTTTACAAAAGTAAGCTGGTTCTAAGGGGGATCTTTCTCCTTCATAATACTCATGACTTGGTAATAGATTGCCTGGAGTTATTTTATACCATTTTCTATTTTTTTGAGTTATTGGGGTTATTTTATATAAATATTGGTCATTTAGGAATTCAAAGAATGGTACATGCATCTCTTGTATTTTGCAGAATTCATAATATGTTTCTTTAATTATTTTTTGTTCTTTTTGTCGTATGTTTTGAAGAATAATTCTCTATTTTCTCTATTTTCTTCATTTTGAAAATCTTTTCTTAAAACTTTTTTGTCTAACTTGAATTCATTTTTTATCATGTTTACTGTAAAATTGATGTCTTCATACGGATGTACAAAATTTCCATTTCTCTTTATGCCAATATTATCTGTTTCATATTGGTTTTCAGTTTCAATTTCTGATTCAAGAATTGGTTGGTTATTTTGTAAATTATTTCCTTGTTGGAATTCATATATTCCTGAGGTGGATCTTCTAGATGGTATATCAAAATTAAGGTTTTTATTTCTGTTTAAAGATTGTGACCTTTTGAATTTTAAGTCTACTGAGCTATTTTCATATTGTATAACTTGTTCTAATTCACTTGTTTATTTGTTTTTTATCCTTGTACTTGGCACGGTATATATATATATACACCCTCCGTCCCATAGAAATGTAGACAGTTGACTTTTTTTGAAATTTGACCATACAACTACGAGAAATTGATATATTATAATTAAATTTTAAAACTTTTAATTGTTAGTGTTGTTAGTAATAAATCAATAACAACTTTTAAAATTTCATTAAAATATTCTAATTTCTCGTTATTGTATGATCAAATTTCAAAAAAAAAGTCAACTGTCTACATTTCTATGGGACGGAGGGAGTATATATATATATATATAGTTTTGGTGCATTTTCAATACAAGCAATTATATATACTCCCTCCATCCCAACAAAAGCTTCACTAATTACCTAAAAGAGCGTCCCGTTAGAAGCTTCACCTTTCCTTTTTTGACAAAGAATCTTTACTCCACTCATTCTCTCTCCTACATTATTTTAATACTCACAACACCATTATAATTTACTATTCCCTCCACTAATTCTCTCTCCTAATTTCAAATTACACTCGCAACATTTTTTTCCCCTCCCATTTCCATAATTTGCGTGCCCACCCAAAAGGGTGAAGCACTTATTGGGACTGAGGGAGTATAAGTTTCAATTGCGAGGAAGTAGTACTTTAGTTTTGGTGCATTTTTTTCAATACAAGCAATTAATTAATTATATATATATATATATATATATATATATATATATATATATATATATATATATATGTATATATATGTATATATATGTATATATATACACACACACTGTTGGAGTTTTGATTTTGGACTAGTGAGGTTTGATCGACTTTTGATCAAGAATTTCATAAGGTTTCATTTTAGAAAAATGAAAATTGATTGCATATTAATAATCTATATTTGGAGTAGATTAATTTGATATATTTATTTTCTCAAAATCAATTTGTGGTGAATGAGAAATTAATGCTCAAAGTATGCTCAAAGGAAACTTTTATTAATATTTTATTATCCCATCCACTATTCCCTCCACTAATTCTCTCTCCTCTACACTCACAACACTTTTAAAATTTACTATTTCCTCCACTAATTCTCTCTCCTATTTTTAAATTACACTCACAACATTTTTTCTTTCCACACTTTTCCTTAATTTGCGCGCCACCCCTAAAAGGGTGACGCTTCTACCGGGACGGAGGGAGTATTCATCAACTTGTGTGAAATAACAATCAATTGTTATCCTCTTACTATGCAACCTAGTGGAACTTGGACCAACCATGCAATCAATTAGGCTATTGGGCTAGTTTTGTTCTAGCTCAAAGTGGACCCACAACCCGTGAAGCGCGCGAATGGCGGTTTAGGGCGCACTCGGTTCAGAATGGGTGGATCGATCGCTGGGAGCTATGGAGCCTTAAACTTTTGACGAAATTTGGCTCGGTGGTGGTTCAGTGGTTCGGTTCATGGGTACGGCTCGGTTCAGCTTAGGCCCAGTGGGTAGGTGGCGATTGGGCCCAGTTCAGTTGGGTCTTGGCCCGTCCAGATAGGTCCACGGAGTGGAACATGGTATCTGGTTCGTGTCCGTCCGAATATGTATGGGTCGGTTCGGAATGGGTGGAGCACCCATTCGCGTATGGGTTTAGGCGGTTCCATGAATCGGGTGCGATCGGACGGCCAGGATTCATCTGGATGAAATTGTGCCTATTCCCAGAAAGACACCTATTACTCTTCATAAACTCTAAATAGCCCCTCCAGGATTGACAATTTCATTCATTCAGTCATCCAACTATCATTAGCAAGTTAGAGAGAGAGCATCTTGAAGCATAAATTTCCCTCAAGTCCAGAAGTTTCAAATACTCAGATTTGTTTGCCGAAGTCGTTAATTTGGAGTGCTCCTATTAACGACAGTTAAAGTCGTTGCATCTTACGAGAAGATTGTCAGTAACCGTTAGCACCAGTGCGGGGCAATTACTTCTTACGAAGATTGTGTCCAACACAAGCCTCGACTTTCCTCCGTCCCGATTTTATTTTATTTTTTTCGATTTTATTTATTTTCAGTTATTTTCTTAAAGAAAGTCTTTTCGAATTTTCGTTACATTTTTCCTAACAATCGTAAGAAGTAATTTACGTTTTCTTAAGGAAATGTCAACTGAAAATAAAACCTCTCAGTTGTTCGGGGTTACCCACCCTCATCAGTCAAATTCAACAATCCAGATTGTTGCGCCCGCTCCGGTTCAGAATTATCCAGCACTTGGCAAGGAAATAACGAAGTTCGGAGGTGCGGACTTCAAAAGCTGGCAACAAAAGATGATGTACCTCTTAACCAACCTCGGTTTGAAGATGTTCGTTGAAAAAGGTATCCCCGATAGTCGGGATGATGATTCAGATCTGCAATGACGGATAGCAACAGAGGCATGGAATCATGGAAATCTCATATGTAAAATGTACATATTGAGTGGGCTAAGTAAAGTCCTATACGAGGAGTACTATTTCGTGGAGATAGCCAAGGAGTTGTGGAACTCATTGGAACGGGTCTACAAGATTCAAGAGACCGACTCCAGAAATCAAGCCACCATTATTGAAAGGCTGAATGGGCTTGATTTAGAAGCAATGGTGTGTGAAACCTTTGAAGCCACCTTAGAAAATTTCGAAGACACCAGTAATAAATGGTGGATAGACACTGGAGCTACCCGCCACATATGTGCCGATAGACTTTGCTTTTTGTCATACACTCCTATTAGTAGGGAGAAGGTGTGTATGGAAAACGGTGTCACTTCCAACACCATGGGACTTGAAAAGGTTATACTGAAGATGTCTTCAGGCAAAGAGCTAACTCTTAAGGATGTGCTACACGTCCCAAACATTCTCAAGAACTTGGTTTTCGGATCGCTGTTGAGCATGACTGGATTTAGACTAATGTTTGAGTTAGAAACTTTGTATTGACCAATAATGATATGTTTCTTGAAAATGGGTGCCTTGAAAAGGGCTTGTTCAAAATGAATGTAAGAAATATTATTCGCTTTGAAGCGAAGAATGAAAAGTTTGTTTCTTATGTCTACCTGTTGGATAGTCCTAATCTATGGCATGATAGATTAGGTCACGTGAATTATAACACAATTAAGAAGTTAGTGAGTCAAGAATTAATTCCTATGAATAAATTCGATTCGACTGACAAGTGTGAAATTTGCGTTGAAGCGAAAATGACTAAGTCATCATTTTCTTCGGTAACAAGAAACACGACACCTCTTGAGTTAGTTCACACATATATTTGTGATCTAAAGTTAGTGCAAACTCGAGGTGGGAAAAAGTATTTCATTATTTTTATAGACGATTGCACTAAATATTGCTATGTATATCTCTTGAGAAGTAAGGATGAAGCACTAACGGCTTTCCAAACTTATAAGAATGAAGTTGAGAATCAACTTAATGTAAAGATTAAGAAGATTCGAAGCGATAGAGGAGGAGAATATGTCGCTCCATTTGAAGGATTATGCTGGAAATCTGGCATTATTCATCAAACGACAACACCATATACACCTCAGTCTAACGGAGTAGCTGAACTCAATAATCGTACTATTAAGGAGATGATGAATGCATTGTTAATCAGTTCAAGCTTACCCGATAACTTGTGGGGGGAAGCCATACTCACGTCCAACTACATTTTTAATAAGATACCCAAGAAAGGAATTGATAAGACTCCTTACGAATTATGGTATAATCGTAAGCCATGTTATAAATACCTTAAAGTGTGGGGGTGTCTAGCTAAGGTTTAAGTACCTAAGCCAAAGTAAATAAAGATCGGTCTCAAGATGGTTGACTGCATCTTTATATGATATGCCAGCAATAGTAGTGCCTATCGGTTTATAGTGCACAAGTCGGACATTCCTGATATGAATGAAGGAATGACGATAAAATCAAGGAATGCTTCATTCTTTGAAAATATATTTCCTATTAAAGAAGTTTTATCTGGACCGGATAGTCCGTTCTGGAAAGAAGCAATTAACAGTGAGATAGAGTCCATAAAGCATAATAATACTTGGGAGTTGGTTGATCTCCTTCCAGGATGCAAACCGTTGGATTGCAAATGGATCCTTAAAAGAAAGTATAAGGCAGATGGATCTATCAATAAGCAAAAAAGCCCGGCTGGTAGCCAAAGGGTTTAGACAAAAGGAGGGATATGATTTCTTCGATACATATTCTCCTGTCACAAGAATCACATCCATACGTGTTCTCATTGCGATTACTGCTATGCATAACCTTGAGATACACCAAATGGATGTGAAGACAGATTTTTTAAATGGAGAGCTAGACGAAGAGATTTATATGGAACAACCTGAAGGGTTCATTGTTCCAGGTAAAGAACAGAAGGTGTGTAAACTTGTTAAGTCGTTGTACGGACTAAAATAAGAACCTAAGCAATGGCATGAAAAGTTTGACCGAACTATGTTGTCAAATGGATTCAAGATAAATGAATGTGACAAGTGTGTCTACATCAAAGGAACATCTGAATCATTTGTAATTTTCTGTCTTTACGTAGACGACATGTTGATAATGGGAAGTACTCTTGAATTGATCATGTATACTAAATGCATGTTAAAGAAGCATTTTGACATGAAAGACATGGGATTGGCTGATGTCATACTAGGAATAAAGATTTCTAGAACATCGAAAGGGATAGTCATGTCACAGTCCCATTATCTAGAGAACGTTCTTCGAAAGTTTGATGTTTTTGATAGCCCTCTGGCTAAGACTTTGGTAGACTTAGTTCTACACTTAGCCAAGAACATAGGGGAACCAGTTTCTCAATTGGAATATGCAAGAATAATTGGCGGTCTGATGTACTTAACGAATTATACACGTCCAGACATTGCATATTCAGTGATCAAACTAAGTAGGTTCACTAGTAATCCCAGTGCCTATCACTGGAAGGCTCTAATGCGGGTATTAAGATATTTAAAGTATACATTAAAGCATGGAATACATTATAAGTGATATACAGCAGTATTAGAAGGATACTGTGATGCCAATTGGATATCAGACACGAAAGACTCCAAGTCCAAGAGTGGATATGTATTCACAATAGGTGGAGGAGCGGTGTCGTGGAAATCCTCAAAACAAACATGTATTGCCAGATCCATGATGGAATATGAGTTTCTAGCTTTAGATAAAGCTGAGAAGAAGCAGAATGGCTTAAGAACTTCTTGGAGGATATTCCTTGTTGGAATAAGCATGTGCCTGCTGTAATAATGCATTGTGATAGTCAATCAGCAATATGAAGAGCACAGAGCAATAAGTACAATGATAAGTCTAGACACATTCATCGTAGATATAACATCATTAGACAGTTGATCAAGAATGGCGTTATCACAATTGATTATGTTAAATCAAATGATAACATAGAGGACCCGTTTACGAAAGATATAAATAGAGATCAACTGTATAAACTGTTAAGGGGAATGGGTCTAAAACCCACAACAAAAGAACTCATAGTGGACACTCAACCTTGAGAATTGGAGATCCCATGCCCTTGGTTCAATGAGAAAACTAAGTTATGATGTTCAGTAGAAACACTTGAAACCTGTTATATACTCATTTCTAGAACATCCAAGCGTGTGCACCTGCAGCAGTGGTGAGGTTAAGTTGAGAAAACATTTAATGATTCCTATACCTACGTGGTGGAGTATAGCATGATATTCTTTATAGTAGAATCACCTATATAAGTGAGAAGTAATAAGGCCGCTTCTACATGGAACACTTATGAATGAGATATGGTCCAGGGCCGAAATGGACACAACGTGAGAACAAATAGTATTTGAGCTATTATTGTGTGAGTACTATTGTCTTGGTATACATTATACAGTCACCAGTTCAAAGCATCGCGCTACTGAATGGCTAGTATATCCGATAGTATTTCACTAGGGGAGGTTCAAGGTCATAAGCCACCTATCGCGATGCAATAATAGGTCGCCAGAACTTTTGGACGAATCTGCATATATGCATTAATTGTCATTAATGTGGGGGATTGTTGAAATTTTGATTTTGGAAAAGTGAGGTTTGACCGACTTTTGACCAAGAATTCCATAAAATTTCATTTTAGGAAAATGAAAATTGATTGCATATTAATAATCTACATTTGGAGTAGATTAATTTGATATATTTATTTTCTCAAAATCAATTTGTGGTAAATGAGAAATTAATGCTCAAAATATGCAAAATGAAATGGGTTTATGAAGAGTTTGTGAATATGGAAAGTCATATCTCACATTGCCTAGAAACCATAAAGTCGGAGATTATTTAATATTCATCAACTTGTGTGGAATAACAATCAAGTATTATCCTCCTACCATGCAACCTAGTGGAACTTGGGCCAACCATGCAACCAAGTGGGCTATTGGGCTAGTTTTGTTCTAGCTCAAAATGGACCGCGAAGCGCGCGAAGGGCGGAATGTGCGATTTAGGGCGCACTTTGCACTTCGCACGTACGCATCAGTCGCTGGGAGCTGTGGAGCCTTAAACTTTTGACGAAATTCGGCTCGGTGGTGGTTTAGTGGTTTGGTTCATGGGTACGGCTCAGTTCAGCTTAGGCCAAGTGGGTAGGTGGCAATTGGGCCCAGTTCGTTTGGGTCTTGGCCCGTCCAGATAGGTCCACTGAGTGGTACATGATATCTGGTTTGTGTCCGTCCGAATAGGTATGTGTCGATTCGGAATGGGTGGAGCACCCATTCTTGTATGGGTTGGGGCGGTTCCATGAATCTGGATCATCGATCGGGTGCGATCCGACGGCTAGGATTCATCCGGATGGAATTGTGCCCATTCCCAGAAAGACACATATGACTCTTCAGAAACTATAAATAGCCCCTCCAGGATTGACAATTTCATTCATTCAGTCATCTAACTATCATTAGCAAGTTAGAGAGAGAGCATCTTGAAGCATAAATTTCCTTCAAGTCCAGAAGTTTCAAATACCCAGATTTGTTCGCCGGAGTCGTTAATTTGGAGTGCTCCTATTAACGACAGTTAAAGTCGTTGTGTCTTACGAGAAGATTGTCAGTAACCGTTAGCACCATTGCGGGGCAATAACTTCTTACGGAGATTGTGTCCAACACAAGCCTCGACTTTCCTCCGTCCCAGTTTAATTTAATTTTCCGATTTTATTTTATTTTTTCAATTTTATTTATTTTCAGTTATTTTCTTAAAGAAAGCATTTTCGAATTTCCGTTACATTTTTCCTAACACACACACACAACAATCGTTTAAACAAAATCTCTAATCATGAAAATAAAAATCAACAATAGAATCTACAATAAAAAGCCCTAAATCTGAAAATCATAGTTATTTCCTGACATTAAGCACTAATTTTATAAAAATAAATAAAAAGTAACACTAATTTAAAAAAAAATGACCCTTATTTTGAAAAGCTAATTCAATCCTTATTTTAAACAAATATCAAGTTATAAATCTCAAATTTCTAATTAATATATCATATATGAGTAATAATAATCAATATATGTGTTATAGAGTTTAAGGTTGAGTTTTCTTACGGGAAAGAGATCAGAAACACTAAGGTCAAAGAATAGACCATAGAGAAGACTTTAAGAGGCGGAGAAGCGGAAAAGAGAGGCAAAATAGTAGAGAAGAGCAGTCAGACTTGTGCGTTTGCAAAGTCGGACCAGCGACGTGCAAAAGAAATTTCGTCGTCAACAACGTATGTTTTGAAGTTTTTGTTTTTGTGTTTTCTATCATTTGTGACTTGAGCGAGCATGTGGGCTGACTTGAATATTGAATAGTGGGTGGGCCCAATATTCAAACATTGTGCCTGCCTCCGATTGTAACTCGCCAAAGTTTAAAAAAAAAAAAAATCGTAAACAAATTTGAAAATATATTCTATTCAAATAAAAAAATTAAATTATGGATAAAATCACACACCCAGGTATCGAAACAGGAGCTTGGCGAATTTGTCATCAACAAGCTATTTGAAACCAATTTAGAAAAACTTGATGCATAAAATGTTAATTCAGAACAATATTTAGCAAGATAATTTGGTCAATCACTGCTTCATGTTGGCTTATTTATCAAAAGACCGATATTCAGTCTTAATAGTCAGTTTTATGTTACATGGTTAAGGGTAACTTATCGTGCTGATTTGAATATTTTAATATGTGATGAAGAGCTAGAGCTAACAAGTCAGACAAATAAAGTACTATATAAGAATTTTTTTCAAAATTCGTAATATTAATTCATTAATATTATCGTCAACTAATGAAAAATTATTGTGTTAATAAATATTATTTATCTTCATCTATAATTTTTTGTCTAGGTAATTGCTTAAAATCCTATCTTTGTTAGAAACAGCTTTTTGTCTTAGCGTTTAATGTATGAATGTAACACTAGTTATATAGTACAATTTCAAGTGGTAGAAAATTTTAAAAGACAAAAACTTGGGTGAGAATAGCATGACCCGTCTCATCCATGAGACGGGTCGGTTCCATACCCACCACCCGCCCAACAAAGCCAATCCACGCCTCCGCCCAAGCTTTTTGCATATGGGCGGTCGCCCAAGCTGGAATCAGCGGCCGCCCAAGCTGGAATCAGCCCACATTTGCCTTGGCCCAATCCTTCAGCCAACATAAAGTAATAGTTTGTATACACTAAAGTAATAGTTTGTATACATTAAAGTAATACATATATACAGAAAAGTAATAATGTTTTTTCCTATGTTTTCTTCGTTTGGCAAAAGTAATACTTATTATAACTAAAATGTAACAAACGTGTTATTTATATATAATAGTATTTGTACATAATTGTAACACATATGTATATGTATCTATATGTTTTCATGTAAAAGTATTACATTATCTATAGAAATATGTTACAATTTCATCTATCAAAGTGGTACATTTACTTGTATAAACTATTACATTCATATACATAAGTTATTACATTTCAAAAATAATACATATAGTTTGTATTACATTTGAAAAAAATTGGTAAAAACGAGCTTTTATTTTTTTTAAACAGGTATTACGTTTACTTATGACCAATGTTACTTTATATGTATACAGTCATTACATTAACAGATGGTAACTATTACTTTTGCTCTGAAAAAAATTAAAAAAAAAAAAAAAAATTGGCCTTATAAAAAGGCTGCCACGTGGTGGCCGGCGGATCATGATGGGTGTGCCAGTCGGCCGACCGTTTACATTATGAGGCGGATCGTATTACCGCAGGAGGCCGCTCATTTTAAAATTACACTCTTGTAATATTTAATTTGTTGCTTTCAAGAAAAAATATTTAATTTGTAAGATGGACCAATTTTTGTTTTGAACAAAGCAAGTAGTGTTGCGTATGTAATAGCCCTAGACTAACTTACACGGATGCGTTACGGATCCGTAAGTTACACAAAATTCAAGATGATTTTTATATTTTTGGAGTTTTATCAAAAACTATCTCAAAAAATGTTATTTACAAAAAAAAAAAAAATGTAAAATGTGATATTACAAAAAGTTACTTTTGTTTTTATTTTGCCTTTTCAGTTAAAACAACTGATAAATGCATTTATCAATGTAAAATGCATTTATCAGTTATTTATAACTGATAACTGATAAATTCATTTATCAGTTTTTTAAAGAGTTTTTTATGCTTGATTTTTTTGTTAAACAACTGATAAATATATTTTACATTGATAAATGTATTTATCAGCTATTTATAACTGTTAACTGTATTTATCAATTGTTTGACAGATAAACGAAAAAAAAAGGTAATTTTTTTGTAATATTTAAAGAGTTTTTTTGTAATATCCAACTTGTGCGATTTTTTTGTAATATACATTTTTCAAAAGTAGTTTTTGGTAAATGCCCCTTTATTTTTTGGTTATTATTATGAAGATATTGTTAACAATAATTTTAGATTAATTTACTTATCCTAATAAATATTTAAAAAATGTTATTAATAATATTTATAATTATGTATTAATATAGCACGTTTTAAATTCATAAGAATAATTATATTAACCTATAATTATTTCTCAAAATACATTTGCAACGACAATAAAAAAAGTGGAAAGATCATTTTGAACGAAAAGAGTATAATTTTATGAGTTACTTATTTTAATTTTATGAATTAGATATATTTATTAATATGAATATTTATTTATAGTATCCTGAGTTACATCATATACTATAATTTTATGAATTAGGTATATACTAAAGATTTATTGGACTAAATGCACAGACCCAAATTTGATGAGAGTGACAGAATGATTTTTAGGCTAATAAGGCTCCCAAACATGACTATATTTATGGTAATAGAGCTGTTACAGTGTCACTGTCTGAGTCAATGCCCAACAATTTCTGGCATATTATTATTATTTCCATTCAAAAGAATTATATTCTTTCTATATTATTGGAGTATCAAAGATGATTTCATAATCAAGGAAGACCCCAAAACTAGGGAAAAACAAGTCAACCCTATTGGTGTTAAAAACTCTTCCATACAATTAGCTCTGACAGTCAATGTGTGCACACAAGTTAAGGCAACTTGGCCTCTTGCCACACTCCCCTTTTTTCTTCATTCTTCTGGATGGATGTGTACAGCCTGCGATTCGCTTCTACGCTATTAAACAGTATCATACTCGTATGAAAACTTCACTACATAATGTAATTCTCCCTCCGTCTCATATTATTTTACTCCTTACTGTTTTGCGTGAAAAATAAGAAATAATATTATTAAAGTAGGAGTTGTGAGTAAGTAGAAAAGAAAAAGTGGGGTAGAGAATAGTAAGTGAATAGTTATTGTGCATATGACAAGTGGGTCTCATAAATAAAAAAGTACTGTATTTAAAAGTTTCCTTTTTAAAAAAGTGTGACTTTTAAGTGGGAAGCTCTAGATGACAAAGTGGATAATGTTTTATGGGACGGAGGGATTAAAAAGCGTACTCCCTCCGTCCCAAAATGTTTGTCCCATTTGACTTTTTTGTTGAACTTTGACCACAAATTTATGAGAGATTAATCATGTTCATGAAATTCTAAAAGTTGTTGATAATATTATTAATGGTGAATCAATAAGAATTTTTAAAATTTCATGAACATAATTAAATTGTCATATATTTGTGGTCAAAGTTCAACAAAAAAGTCAAATGAAACAAACATTTTGGGACGGAGAGAGTATTTTGTGTATTAAAATATGATGTAAAAATCAAACAACGTTATATAAAAGCTTCACTACTTAATTTGAAAACTCTTTTTACTTTACAATGTGTTGTGCACTTTTTATATTGTGTAGCACACTTATTATTACGTTTATTGTCCGATTTTCATTTGTTGAGGCGTTGAAGCAAACTCCCGTTCTTGTTGTAGCAATTCAAAACCCTTATGGATGCAGTATATCTTTCTGTTGACTATATACGTGTGGAGGTTAACCTCTAACAAGGACACAAAGTTTGAGTCTGGAGCTGGTGTAGTGGAATAGTCAAACCAAATTTGATCATTTATACTCCCTCCGTCCCAGATCAAGGGTTCATCTTTCCCTTTTGATCCGTCCCAGACCAAGAGTTCATTTCCATAAATGGCAAGTTTTTGAATATATTTATACCCTTATCATCTCCATATATTTACAAAAAAACCATTCATTATACCCTTATACATTCTCTCTCCTATTCCCTACCACACATTTAACTACTATTTCTCCCACTCATTCTCTCTCCTATTAAATATTTTTAACTTTTACATTCTCTCTCCTATTCCCTACCACACATTTAACTTTTACATTCTCTCTCCTATTTTCTACCACACATTTAATTACTATTCCCCATCTCACATTTAACTTTTATTCATTTTTTAAAAAAATTCTTAAGAAGCGTGAAATCCCCCCCCATATACCCTTGGTCTGGGACGGAGGGAGTATTTATTAAAGATAAAATTTTCTTTTGACTTCCGTCCTCTCATCAATAAGGTATTTGTCAAATATTAAGTATGAACCGTTGGTTTGTAAAATTGTTGTGAGGTCCGATTACATGCCACTAAATTCCACAACTTTTGCTTCTTTTAAAATGGTCCCAAATTCCACAAGTTTTGAAGACTTATCATCGTGGATCAATGAGTTATTAGGACGAACGACATGATAATGTCATAATGTCATCAGCTAATTGTAAGTGCTCCAATTTGAGTTGTTAGTATTTTCGTTAAAAAATTAACGAAAGTTTTAACATTTCTAACATTTCTAACATTTCTAACCAAGCAAGGGTAGATTAGGGATTGCCATTTCAAGATAAACCAAGGAAAAGAATCAAAAAAGCAAAAGAAATGATCAAAAACCAAAAAATAGAAGCTGCTGGAACAAAAACTGGCTGCCTAATTTGAATTTTAAAAAAAATATTCCTTGTGTCCAAAGCCTGGAGCTGCATTTAATGAACAGTGCACGCTTCCAGTTTGATCCGCGCGGATGATAATGGCACTTTCAGAGGGCTATAAATTGAGGCTTTCAGTCACAAAAATAAGGAGGAACAACACATTTTACAACTGTACCTTGGCAAAAATAGGGAGAAAACAGTGAGAATTCTCTAGAATTGTCACCTTTTTCTCTTAATTATTTTCCCAAATCCCACTCACTCTCAAATTCAAACACCCACATATTCAAGCCTCATACACAAACACAAGGAAGATAGGTATAACCTCCTTCTCTTCATCCTAAATCTCTCTCATCCATGCATGCATTTTCAAACTCCAAAATGTAGTTTGTTCATCTTCTTGCCCTAGATCCAAGAAGATCACCATGGAAGTTCATCTTCATGGTTGATCTTCTACAAGGATCTACATTCTCTTCAAAGTGTTTTTACTTACTTGCAAACAAGTTTTCAAAACCCTAAAAACCATTTTCATATATCAAATCTTCATTTTCAAAGGATAAAATTCCCCTTCCCAAGCAAATGAAGTGCTTAGTCCTAATGTACCCTAAGGATGGCTTGATATAGTTGATTCACCACTAAAATGTCAAGTGATCACTAATCAAAGCCTAAGGAAATGGGGACAAGCATGGATGTCAAACCCCCTTTAAAATCATGTTTTTCTTCTTAAGGAAGTTGCTGTCCAGTAGCAATTTTCTAAGACCTCTGTCCATGGTCTAATTTTTTGGACACAGATAAACTTGGAATTTGGTATTGACTTTTGTAGCCAACATCTAGAGCTTTCCAGACATATTTTTACTTTATTTTTTTCGTGAGTAAAACTCCCTTTTTCAAATTTTCTTTTAAAAGTCAGTTTCTCAGTCTCTGGAAGTCCAGATTTCATATCTGAGATTTTCAGAAGGTTTTGGTCCACCAAATCAACTCCAAATGGGAAAGTTCTTTTACATAAACCTTATTTAAGGTGTTTTGAACAACTTTCATTCTCGGACTTTCCCCAGATTCTGAGATTTTTAAGCCCTTAAACCCATTTTAAAATAAAGTGTCCACTGCCTTTTTCATTCTGGCAGAAATGTTTTTCAACTTCAAAAAATCTTTTGAGTCCCAAAACTAAGCCCAAAAATCACACCAAAAATCATGGGATTTGTTCAAAGTCTAATAAAGAGTTCCCAATTTTTACTTTTCAGTTTCAACTTATTTTGGCCAAAACACACACACACACACACGCACGCACACACACACACACACAAAATGGTTTTTAAGCTTGGAAGACTCGTTTTACGAGGCATTTCGGGTGAACACTAATGTTTTTCCCGGCGTGTAACGTGACCTCCGAACCCAAATCTCTCATTTCGAACATTTTTCAAAGTTTTGACCCTTAAAACAAAAATGGCGTGGCGACTCCGTGTTTTTTCCGTTTGATTTTCAAAAGAAAAGAAAAATACAAGATCTTTCGGGAAAATTGAAATTTCAACATCGTCACACTAATGAACAATTATTTGATCAACAATAACATATACGTAAAGCCGTCAAAATCGAGTCCGATTCGTGGGCCCGGTCCAGCTTGCCAGAATTTTTAAGGGCCTGGGCCTCTTTGGCCCGGCCCGATAGGCCCGTGGGCTCAAGCAACCCGGCCCAGAAGCCCGATAAAGCCCGGCCCGGCCCAGATATCATAGTTAAATGTGATTGTTATTACTAGGATGGTTTTGGCAATGTTTGGAATTCTAATTTACTAGCAAAAAGCAGCAGTTTCACAAGGACCATGTGATCTTAAGTTATTCCATGCTTATCCTACTTATTTTTTGCTTAATGTCTTAATGTCTTGATGATTCACTGTCACCCTTACTTTTCTTTCATACTTATTTATCTATATTTTTTCTTGCAGATTCAATTGCATAAGAAGTTGAAGATATACAATTGTCAAAGGAAGATTTCAATGTTGTTGATGTTGAATGAAGATTGACGAGTGAATGACATTTAATTTTAGACTCTTTGTAATTGTGTTTGATTAACTATTTACTTTTTACCGTTTCGTATTTAAAAAATTGGGGTAAAAACTATTTGGCTAATTTATTTGTAATTGTGTAAGTTAAACTAGTAAGTAAGTGTGTTTTGTACTATGTTTTATTTTTTTTTATTTTGTCTGTGTTAGGACTTTGGATTGACTTGTTTGAATTGGACTCCTTAGTTTGAGATTTTGTGGTGTTGTGTTTTACATTACACTTACAGTAACCAGGTCTAGAAGTCTTGGTCCAAAACAGGTCCAGAACAGAAGTGGCCCAAGTGGGTAATAGTCTAATTGGGGTAGTAAAATAATCGAATACTTTTAACTTTGGATTGGCCCGTAGGCCCGAAGGCCCGATAGTCACATAGGCCGGGCTTGATTTTTACTAGGCCCGTTCATGTTTAGGCCCGCCCCGACTCGTCATTAAGTGAAGTCCGACGGGCTTGGGTCGGGCTGGCTCGGTCCGACCCGTTTGACAGCTCTACACATACACAATATGATACAAATAAGTGATGTGGGTGATTTAGATTGTGTTTGTTAGAATCAATTACTTAATACTTGTTTCTTAATGATTATTATTTATTCAACTATTTCAAACTAATAGTGGATCATTTACTTAAATTGTAAGAACCATATCATATTTTTCTTATCGAATAAGCATTAATATTCCAACTTACTGAATAATAAGAGCCTTTGAGCATAAAAATTGACAATTACTTGTTTATAAAGACTCAAGTTTTCTAAATTGTCATTCATCAACAAACATTAACACAACCTCATTTAAAAAGTCACATTCTCAAAATGGATAGTTATTGTCATACTAACAATAACTATCCACTTACTATTCTCTATCCCCACATTCTCTCTCCTACCTCACTTTTTATATTAGGAATACAATATAATAATATTATATTTAAAGTATATATTGTTATATATAGATTAGAAAACTTAATCTTTATATTAGATTAGGAAAGATTGTATAGATCTAAAAATCTATTAGGAGATTACTTCCTCCATTGTAACCCTATAATATATGTACCTCTAATATCATAATCAATTGAGTCTTTCATACCAATTATTTTATTCCTTGTATGATTGACTTCGTCTATCTTTCTCCTTATTATAATATGGTATCAGAGCATTAAGATCCATAGAAGGACTTCTCCGCCAAAACCTAGCGGCAAAACCCTAAAGTCGTCACACCATCTCACCACCTTGCTTTCGCCACCAACTACCAAAATCCTCACCACCATCGGCTCAAACCCTCACAGCCGAATCCACCATTCCACCACCAACCCTCCACAAAACTCACCCTAAACCACCTTCAGCAGGAAACCTCACAGCAACAACTACAACAGCAGCTGTTGGACAATTGTGTAGGCTTCTCAAGAACTTAACTAGAAACTTAACAGAAAAAGATAACGGAGATTGGAAACAAAAGAATTCAAGTCGAGTCTTGTATTTAATACAATCTCCGTAAGAAGTTATTGCCCCGCACAGGTGCTTACGGTTTATATGGCAATCTTCTAGTAAGATAAAACGACTTATAAGTAAATGATAGGAGCACTCCAAATCAAATACTCTAGCGAACAACACAATGTTTGGAACTTTGGACTTTGAAGGATTTAATGCAACAATATGCAATGATTTGGGTATGTTAATCTATCTTACTAGAGGGTAGGAAGGGTCGAATACCGTGTATGTTAATTGAAATTCGGAGGGAAGTATATAAAGAGAGTCAAAGGGTTTGGTGGCTTTTCCTTGAAAAGTCACAACTTTTCTAGTATAACAAAGATTTGCACGGCCGTGTCCAATGAATCGCACGGCCGTGCAAGGCAATATGCACGGCCGAGTTCGTGGCTCGCACGGCCGAAAGTGGCAAGGCAAGGCACGGTGCACGGCCGTGTCCTAGACACTTGCACGGCCGTGCAAAAGCTTCTTCACCGTCGTCGGCCCTTTAGCCACAACAAGTCCACACCAATTTTGGGACCAACCCAAAACACACTTCACCCAATATTTAAGTTACAAATCATTTGTCATTAATTTCTCATTCACACGGAAATGGTTTTGAGACATTAAATGAGTTATATATAATCTACAACAAATGTAGATTACCATTTGTAACTAGTTCCGTTAACACATAACGAACTTCCGTTAGAAACTAGATCAACGTTAAGTTAAACTTAACTTTCCGTTATCCATTTCCAACAATCCCCCCACATGAATGACAATTAATGCATGAATGCAAATTCGTCCCAAAGTTTCGCGAACTATTATTACATCGGATAGATAGCTTGTGGCCTTGAATCTTCCCTAGCGAAATATTATCGGATATACTAGCCATTTGGTAGCGAGTCGCTTTGAACCAGCCGATCGCTCGGGTGTATACCAAGACAATAATACTACATAATAACAGCTCTAACAATTGTTGTTCTCACGTTTTTGTCCATTTTGCCCTCTGGACCGTATCTCATTCATAAGCGTTCATTTAGAGGCGGCCTTATTACCTCTCGCTTTATATAGGTGATTCTTACTATAAGGAGTATCATGCACTACTCCACCCGTAGGTATAGAAATCATTAAAAGTTTTCTCAACTTATCCTCACCACCGCCGCATGTGCTAGTACTTGGACGTTCTCGGGAATGAGTATTCAACATCTCTAGGTTAATAAACCGAGTTGTTGTTTCAAGTAACTCTACTAGAACTTATAACTTGGTTGTCTCATTGAACCAAGGGCCTGGGATCTCCATTTCTCAAGGTTGAGTGTCCGCTATAAGTTCTTTTGTTGTGGGTTTTTAAACCCATTCCCCTTACCGCTTTATAGCTTGATCTTTATTACTACCCTTAGGTAGACGGATCCGATTTTGACTTCACATGGCTAGTTGTGACGATTTTGAGATCAATTGTACTATGGTAGTGTGTCTAAGACCATTATGTCTAGACTTACCATGACGTTCTACACCTTTTTCCTAATTTTTCATTGTCGTCACGATGACTTAGGGTCATGTAGACACAAGCTTATTCCACGAAGGAATATCTTCCAAGACCATTCAACTTACATAGAAATTGTACTCTTTAATCATAAGTATATCTTTAAGTACCCCAAGCACTATGATTATACTATTCCGGTGCTTGATCATAATTACAATTAGACCTTTAGTCTATCTAGAATGATCGGTCCCTTCGAAAGTGATCAAATTCTTCTATCGGTCGCTTTCTTCAAGTGGTTATTATCTGCATGCCGTTTCGACTTCCCAAATATTCAAGATCTCTAAGTGGTTTGACCTCCTTAGAGTCTACTTTCCAGGAAGCTACTGTACAGAGAATACCGCTCAAGAATCTATTTGAACATTCGAAGTACTTTCTTTTCAAGATAATGGAATTGTGATAGGACAATCCTTCTGATGTTCTAGAAATCTTTATTTCTAATATGACATCGGCTAATTCCATATCTTCCATGTCAAAGTTATTGTTTTAACATGTCTTTGGTATTCATGATCAATTCATGACTACCATTGTTATCCACGTAAGGACGACTATTAACAAATGATTCGTAAGTTCCTTTAATGTATGTAGACACATTTGTCACATTCATTAATCTTGAATCCATTTGATAACATAGTTCTATCGAACTTCTCATGCCACCTTTGTTTAGTTGCTTGTTTAGTCCATATGAATACACAAGTAGATCCAACACGGTTGTGCGACATAGAACGCCCTCGTTGTGTCATTTGGGATAATCTGTGCATACATCATCATGTCCTTTCGACAACTATCCCGGCTTTATACTTATCAAATGCATCCATAAGCTTTATACTTTTTTTTTAAGAATCCAATTGCAACCTAATGGTTTGCAACTTGGAGGAGATCTACCAATTCCCAAGTATTATTAAGCATTATGAATTTTTATCTTCTTGTTAATAGCCTCTTTCCAATGAATTATCCGGAATTCGGATAACGCTTCCTTAACAGCTTGATTCATTTTCCAACATAAATGATAGAAAATCGTGACCAAAAGACTTTTCCACTCTTGCCCTTTTACTACGTTTCCAAGTCCTTCATCCTTAACTTTGAGATGGACCGTTTGTAGTCTAATATTTAAAGGTTTCATCCTTGGCATATCTAGTTTTGCAACCCAACGGTTCGCATAGGAAGATCAACCATCTTCCAAAATAGAATAGGATGCATTTGTCCTTCAATCGTATCTTGGTTTTTCTTCTTATTAAGAAGACCACCACCGTTTCTATAAATTTTCTTATTAAAATTTATGCATTTCCTGTCATTTCAAGGAAGTATATTCTCAAAGAATATAACATGTCTTGCTTAAGTATTTCTACTTTACGAATACCCCACAGCTTAGGTATTTATAAAACATCTTACGAATACTTCAAATTCGTTAGGAGTTTTTATCATCAAATAACTTCCACATATATGATGATCCATTCTTTTTAATCAAGCAACGGTTTCGTTAATACTAGAAGTTCATATCAATAGAACTTATGTATTTAGCACTTTCACACTTGAGGTGTACCTCCACATATCAAATATTTTATGAATGTCCTAATTCATATTTAATATTTTCTTTTTATGTGGAGTCATTTCATTGTAATAACCAAGTTATCTACAATGTCTTTCATCTCCATATCTATGTTTAAGTGAGGTCTCTTCAACCATTTTTCCCGTAAGGAAACTCGTTTGAAGAATCTTGCATTTTTCATTTCAAATTTGTTCGTCACAAATCTATATGCAATATCGTTAGTTTGCGTATATACAATGGAAACGTAATCCATGGTTTTCGTAGTCCTATCTTAACCTCTTTAGGTTTAGATATTTCTACCTTTGCTAGGTATACCCACATAAGACGGAACTTATCAATAAGGAGTTCACCATCTCCTTAAAAGTTCTATCTTCCTTTTTTTTTCAATTGATTTTAGTGTGTAAGAAGCATTCGTTTGATAAATAAGTGTCAGCGTCCCAACAATTATTTTTTCAAACGGTACTACATACTAACCACCTCTATCACTTCGAAACTCTTAATTGCTAATTAAGATGAATCACAAACCTTATTGTTTACTTAAAACTTTAAGGTTTTACTATTCCAAAAGACGAACTTTTGCATTATCAAATGCAATCATAAATAGAAGTAAAGAACTATCTATTTACTATCTCTCGGTTTCAATCCGATTTCTACAAAAGAAATCACAATTGATTTGCGAATCAACTTCATCTTAGGTAGTAATTTTAAATTAACTCGTCGACTTTTAGTGAATTTAAATTTACACGACCTAAATGAACACGCCATAACAATTGGAACACTTCAAACCAAGTAAATAAAATCAAATTTTATTCTTCGCATTTAGGCGGATAAACAATTACAATTTAAGGAGTCCTTCAACAAGGTACCCTTTACTAACACAAACAACCACTTTTGGTCAATTCAATCTTATGCCCCTAGGCTAAGTTGATCAAAGTCCAATGGAACATTTCTATCTTCATTCACATTGGCTTGAAGAGGGTTTCCATCTTGGTTGTTGATTCTAGGATGTCGACATTCCCTACCATATGCCCGGGTTTGCCGCAATTAAAACAACTACCTTTAACCTTCTTGGTGGTCCTCTTCACTTTCCCGGTGTTCTTTCTCTGTTCCGGCACTTGTTTCCACCAAGTTCACTTTCGGTCTTTTAGTCACAATACACATAGTATTGTGCATCTCGAGAAAATCCCAAAATTCTCTCGCGGTCTTTATGCCACAACACGCCTAGATTGTGCATAATCCAAGCCACTAAGAATGTAATTGCGACACAAGAAATCACCGTGATTCCATGTATCCAGGTCATTCTTTGCTTTAGATTCATCATCATCGGATATCAATGGTGGATATTCCCAAAGAAAATGCACAATTTTAATGTTGTCAAATAGACCAACATTTTCGTTGCCACCTTTTAAAGTTCATCCCGGTAAGAATACCCGGTCTTTCCGCATGTACGAACACACGAGACGGAGGGAGAGCATTAAGAGGTGCAACCCTTGAGGTTGTACGGGAAGGAGGTTTCTTACCATGAACCGGGTGAGACGGTGTAACATTGTTGAACGTGGCGTCACCTGAGAAGGAGGCGTCACATTCCCTCGACTTGATTCACGTGGAGTCTTTCTCGTTTGCCATCTTGATGATCTTGAAGAAGCGTAAATAACTTCTTACGATTGTTGGACAATTGTGTAGGCTTCTCAAGAACTTAACTAGAAACTTAACCGTAAAAGATAACGCGAGATTGGAAACAAAGAATTCAAGTCGAGTCTTGTATTTAATACAATCTCCGTAAGAAGTTATTGCCCCGCACGTGCTTACTTTATATGGCAATCTTCTAGTAAGATAAAACGACTTATAAGTAAATGATAGAGCACTCCAAATCAAATACTCTAGCGAACAACACAATGTTTGGAACTTTGGACTTCAAGGATTTAATGCAACAATATGCAATGATTTGGGTATGTTAATCTATCTTACTAGAGGGTAGGAAGGGTCGAATACCGTGTATGTTAATTGAAATTCGAGGGGAAGTATATAAAGAGAGTCAAAGGGTTCGGTGGCTTTTTCCTTGAAAAGTCACAACTTTTCTAGTATAACAAGATTTGACGGCCGTGTCCGATGAACCGCACGGCCGTGCAAGGCAATATGCACGGCCGAGTTCATGGGCTCAAGCACGGCCGAGTGGCAAGGCAAGGCACACGGTGCACGGCCGTGTCCTAGACACTTGCACGGCCGTGCAAAAGCTTCTTCAGCCTGCTCGTCAGCCCTTAGCCACAACAAGTCCACACCAATTTTGGGACCAACCCAAAACACACTTTGACCCAATATTTAAGTTACAAATCATTTGTCATTAATTTCTCATTCACACGGAAATGGTTTTGAGACATTAAATGAGTTATATATAATCTACAACAAATGTAGATTACCATTTGTAACTAGTTCCGTTAACACATAACGAACTTCCGTTAGAAACTAGATCAACGTTAAGTTAAACTTAACTTTCCGTTATCCATTTCCAACAGCAGCCGCCAACCAAAACCCTTAAAACCCCTTAGCAAAATTCATGCTGAAACCCTATCCCTCACATCCCTAAAAATCGGCTCAAACCCCTTTTTGGCTTAAACCCATCTTTTTTTATTCAATCCCCTAGGCTCAAAACCCCTTTTGGCCAAAACCAAAAATTTTTTTATTCAACCCCCTCTGCTCAAAACCCTTTTTGGCCGAAATCCAAATTTTTTTTGTTATTCAACCCCCTCGGCTCAAACCCCTTTTTGGCCGAAACCCAAATTTTTTTATTCAATCCCCTCAGCTCAAACCCCTTTTGGCCGAAACCCAATTTTTTTTTCTTCAACCCCCTCGGCTCAAAACCCCTTTTGGCCGAAACCCAAATTTTTTTAATTCAACCCCCTCGACTCAAAACCCCTTTTTGGCCGAAACCCAATTTTTTTTTTTTTGTTATTCAACACCCTCGGCTCAAAACCCCTTTTTGGCCGAAACCCTCTCCAAACACCCTCGAGAAACCCCGAAAGCCTCTCCTTCAAACACCCTCGGGAAACCCCGAAACCCTATACTTCAAACCCCTCGAAAAAACCCACTAGCCGAAACCCCTCTCATAACCCCACCGTCTCCGACATAGTCATGCACCAACCTATCACCACCTCAGACGCGAGGAATGACACCACATCCGATAACACACATGTCCGGGAACACATTTTCAACTCGTCATCAAACCTGATTCATCTCATCACTCTCCAAGATTGGACTTATCCAAGAACCGTCCATCTTGAGGGGGCATATTAAGAATATAATATAATAATATTATATTTAAAGTATATATTGTTATATATAGATTAGGAAACTTAATCTTTGTATTAGATTATGAAAGATTGTATAGATCTAGAAACCTATTATGAGATTACCTCCTGTTAAGTGACTATTATATAGTCATTTATCTTATATTTTTATAGCAATTTCCTTAGTTTAGTTATCAATTAGATTGCATTTTAGTCTATTTTTAGCTTCTTTTATATATATTTTTTCGATTTTACGCTTCTGGTATGTATTGTACATTTTAGACAGGTTTTTAGTATATTTTATGATCAAAGGATGCTTGGGACATCTTGGTGCAAAGACATGAAAGAACAACAAGCAAATCAAGCACTCAAGTCAAAATCCAGTCAGAGCGGCCGTGTAGCAAGACATGGAGCGGTCATGCACTTTGCCATGTCCAGGCCATTTTTGGTCCCAAAACGCAGAGTGGTCGTGTCTTAAAAATAGAGTGGCTGTGCAACCTCACGGAGCGGCCGTACAGCAAACACGGAGCTGCCGTGCCATTTGCCCAGTTCAAAATCCAAAGTTGGCGCCAAGCATGGAGCGGCCGTGCAACTTTCTTAGCCCGACCGTGCAAATGGCACCTGCAGATTCTAAAGGCACCTTTCAATGGCACCACTTTGAAGAGCTTCCTCCTCATTATAAATAGATCACTTGTAATCAGTCCAAGGATATCAGGAATTACCAGAGAGTAGTATACAAATAGTTAAGAGTACATTATACACAATTCTTTACATTGATTTCCAAAGATTTTGAAGATTCAAAGTCCATATTTGTTCTTGAAGTTTCCTTTGGAAAAGCAATAAAAGTTTGAAGTATTATTCCAGCCATTGATCTCTCAATAATCATAAGTTCTTCTTACTCTATCTTTTATTATTTTATGTTTGTTTAATTTTACATGGCTAGTGAGTAATCCCCCTTGTTCTTGGGGTTGAAAACTCAAATCACATATTGTTCATCACTTTAAATATGAAAGTCTTGTCTTCTATCTTCATCTAAACAATTTCTTTATATCAATCTCAAAATGACTTACATTTTGGAAACGTCCAACTTGTATGATTCAGTCGGTCAAGAGAAGTACCTAGCGGAGAATCTCGATTGACGGAACCATATAAAGGAACTAGGTTTCATTGATCACGAGAGTAGTTCAATGGCCTAGGGATGTTCCTTTAATGGAAAGTACGTTGACTTTCGATCTTAATGAATTCTTACTAATTATGGTCAGCTAGAGATAAGTTGGAATGCCCGTTTGTGACAGGGAGGGAATACCATAAACGGAAATCTCAAAAAGTTAGGACATAATTAGTGAAGGATACAACGCTACTGTCTTGACCGTGAGAAGTAGTTTAAGCCTAACGTACCATCCTTGATTTTCATGAAAACCTATATTTTCTAAGACATGACTATATGATGAACAAATTGTGTAAATGATTTCCAATCCCGAGAATGCTTCGTTTATAAGAGTTTTATTTAAAGTATTTTCTGCGTATGCTTCATTCTCTTCCTAAACCAATCTTTATTTTCCCCAATCTCTTTTGCAATTATAGTAAAAACAATTTCATTCAAAAGTAATCCCTGTCCCTGAGGGATCGTCTCGTACTTGCACCCGCTATATTTCAATAGCCCGTGCGCTTGCGGATTTTAAATAAACCGTTAGGTTTTGACCGAACACCTTCTCCATTGTAACCCTATAAATATGTACCTCTAATATCATAATCAATTGAGTATTTCATTCCAATTCTTCTATTCCTTGTATGATTGACTTCGTCTCTCTTTCTCCTTATTCTAATATTTTATACTCATAACACTTACTTCACTATACAATCTCCTTAATTACCGTGCAAAACCCACTCTTTACCTTTTCGAATAGGACAGAGTAAGTAGATCCTGAATGGTTCAAGAAATCGAAATTTCATTTCTGCAACCATTAAGAGTGTAGCAGGTAAAAGAAGAGGAAGATACTTAACTGAAAAATACTTGATGAGCCCTGACTTTTATATATATTTATACATACACTAATACACCGTCCTATACAGCCAAATATATCTCATATATATATATAACTATATATATATATATATATATATATATATATATATATATATATATATATATATATATATATATATATATATATATATATATATATATATATATATATATATCAAATATTTACATTGGAACCCCTCATAAAGTGCTACATATGCACTCTCTCACCCTATATATACTATAACCCTCCATGGCAAAAGGTAAGCTTTCATTCCCTCACACACACAAACACTCTCTCTCTCTCTCTCTCTCTCTCTCTCTCTCTCTCTCTCTCTAGAATACTCTCCCTAGAGAGTTCATACACATTTTATACACATAAACACCGACTGATTCTTAAGCCCGAGGGTCATAGCGGGGCAACCCCCGCACCCCTAACGGTGCTGTTTTGCAGATCTTGCCCGAGGTACGATGCGTTTCTGCCACCTTCCGGAGCCAAAAGTTATGGCGTCATCAATACTAATCAACCCGAAATATAACAATAGCACCATTCATCCTACAGAAAACATAGAAAATTTACAATCATATTAAAGTTCAACCGAATTCGAAGAATAAAAGGATAGTTTAGTACCGATCAAAGGAAGTTGGTCGGCCGCCTCATCTCTTATCTCTTAGGGCGATCATAAGGAGCTGCTGCAGCACTGTCCCTGTAGCTTCTTCCTTCATAACGTACTGGCTCTCCACCGCCATACCTGTCGCAGCTCATCTTTGGACCGCCACCACCTTCCCTATCATATTTTCTCTCCTTCCCATACCCATATTTTGTAGGTAACGGTCGGTCTAAATCCCCCATACCTATCTCCGAAAAATCGGTATCCCCCACTAGGAGCATGCCTACATACACGCGCAACACAAGTTACATAACTTTTTTTATTTGTTTAAAATGGGGTTTTTTATTACTTGATAACATAAGTTATTACAGTACCGACAATTGCAGAGTGAAATTGACGCAGCACGATAGATTCGTGTTTAGCGCACTAAACACAAGAATTCTTCCAGCGAAGAACCCTAAAACACAATAAACTGGAATCCACCAGAAATTAACTGGAATCCACCAGAAAATAAAGAGAAAACTCTTCAATTTAATTAATCAAAAGCTGAATTAAAACATGTTTAAAAGTTGTTTAAATACTCCCTAAACCCTAAGAAACAAATAACAAACCCAAAGACTAAAATACCCCAAGTCTAATTATCAAATACTCAGTAAATAGGAATAAAAAGCGTAAATACGAATCACCAAAACGACGCGAGGCGGGCGCCTGGGTCTTGGCCATGCGGGCGCCTGGAGAGCAGTCATTTTCCCCGTCGTGGAATTACCTTGAGGCGGGTGCATGGATCATCACGGGGCGGCCGCCTGGACCACCGAATGTAACTCCTTCTTCGATCCAACTTGAGGCGGGCGCTTGGTGGAGAACGAGGCGCACGCCTGAGCAACAGAAGGGAGCCCCGCTATTGATCCATCATGAGGCGCACGCCTAGGAGAAAATGGGGTGGTCGCCCAACCTCAGCTTCTGAATCGTCTCCTGCATCAGTCACCTCCACCTCTAAAGAACTCGACCCCGAGTTCACTTCTGGATAAAGGACTCCATCTGCGTGGTACTCATAG
Source organism: Adenophora triphylla var. japonica (assembly GCA_022495995.1). NCBI lineage: Eukaryota > Viridiplantae > Streptophyta > Magnoliopsida > Asterales > Campanulaceae > Adenophora > Adenophora triphylla. Next base: position 791,404 of record JAFEMH010000130.1, on the reverse strand, counting down.
ATATCAGAAACATTGAATGTGTTGGAGATGTTCAAATCATTGGGAAGAGCCACCACATAAGCATTGTCATTAATCTTTCGGGTCACTTTGAAAGGTCCATACTTGCGGGGCTGCAACTTCTTGTACGTACCAACGGGAAAACGCTCCTTCCGCAAGAACACCATAACCTCATCCCCAACTGCGAAAACTTTCACCCGCTTCTTTTTGTCCGCAGCCGCCTTGTTCTTCAACCCCGTAGCCTCGAGCTTAGCCTTGACCGCTTCCTTGACCGCTTGTACCTCCTTGGCCATATTTTCAGCAGCCTGACTCACCCCACGACCGCTAGGTAATGGCACCAAATCAACCACATGCCTAGGGATAGATGTGTAAACCAAGGAAAAAGGTGACCTCCCTGTCGCCGAATGTATTGCACTGTTATAAGCAAACTCCACTTGTGGTAACGCAAGATTCCACTGCTTCGGCTTGTCCCCACAAACACTCCTAATCATGTTCCCAAAAGTCCGGTTAGTGACCTCCGTCTGTCCGTCCGTCTGTGGATATGCTGTAGAGCTCCTGTTCAATGAGGTGCCAAACATGCGCCACAAAGTAAGCCAGAAATGGCTCAGAAACTTGGTGTCCCTGTCCGAAGTAATGGACTTAGGAACCCCATATAGTCGTACAATCTCCCTGAAAAATAACTTCGCAATATTGGAGGCGTCCGCCGTCTTCTTCCAAGCAATGAAATGGGACATCTTGGAGAACCGATCAACCACAACAAATACTGAATCCATGCCCCGCTATGTCCGAGGTAAGCCCAAGACAAAATCCATGGACAAATCTAGCCAAATATCATCAGAAACAGGTAGAGGTAAGTAAAGACCAGTATTTTGAGACTGACCTTTAGAAACCTGGCAAACATAACACCTCCGAACAATCAAGCTCGCGTCCTTCCTCAGGTGAGGCCAGAAATAACGCTCCTCCAAACTCGCGATAGTCTTGTCTTGTCCCAGACGTCCACTAAGGCCTCCACCGTGCAAGTCACGAATCAGTTTCTCCCGCAGGGAAGAAATAGGAATGCACAACCGATCTCCCTTAAACAGAAAACCATCTCGGACATGAAAATCTGCGCTAGGGTGCTTGCCCACACACTTCGACCATATCTCCATAAAATATGCATTCTCCTCGTACAAGTCCTTCAGTAAGTCAAACCCCACAATCTCCTGCGATAGGGTAATCAACAAAGAAGCCCTCCTGCTCAAAGCATCTGCGACTTTGTTTTGAACTCCCGACTTGTGTTGAATAATGAAAGGGAACTTCTGCAAGTAACTAACCCAGCGAGCATGCATCTTGTTTATCACCTTCTGACTATGCAAGAACTTCAAGGCAAGATGATCAGAAAACAGGATAAACTCCCTTTGAACTAGATAATGCTCCCACTGTCGCAAGGCCCGATAAACCGCATAGAATTCCTGATCATAAGTACTCCACTTCTGCCGAGCCTCGCTCAACTTCTCACTAAAGAAAGTCATCGGACGCTTTTCTTGTGAGAGGACAGCCCCAATTCCCACGCCGCTAGCATCACACTCCACCTGAAAGATCTTATCAAAATCTAGTAGGGAAAGAACTAGTGCGGTGCAAAGCTTCTCCTTGATGAGGGCAAAACTCTGATCTTGCTCCAAGCCCCACTGAAACTTCCCCTTCTTCAGGCACTCGGTAATAGGTGCAGTAATAGGGCTGAAATCGCGGACAAACCTCCTGTAAAAGGTAGCCAAGCCATGGAAACTACGCACCTCCGTGACTGACTGTGGAACCGGCCAATCCCTTATTTCCTTCACCTTCTCCTCATCAACATGAATCCCGTCCTCACCAACAACAAACCCCAGGAAAAGCAACTTGTTGGTGCAGAATATACACTTCTTAAGATTGATATACAACTGATTATCTCTCAACACCTGCAACACTTGATTAAGGTGTTCCAAATGCGCAGCTCTATCTCTACTATAAATCAGGATATCATCAAAGTAAACTACTACAAAAGAGCCAATAAAAGGTCGGAATACCTGATTCATCAACCTCATGAATGTACTAGGGGCATTAGGCAACCCGAATGGCATGACTAGCCACTCGTAAAGACCATCCTTGATTTTGAAAGCAGTCTTTCACTCATCCCCAGGTCTGATCCGAATCTGATGATACCCACTACGCAAATCTAACTTCGTAAACACTTTAGACCCGGATAAATCATCAAGCATGTCCTTCAGACGAGGGATGGGAAATCTGTACTAGATGGTGATCTTTTTGATGGCCCTGCTATCAACACACATACGCCACTGATTCCCTTTTTTCGGCATAAGAAGGACAGGCACTGCACACGGGCTCATACTCTCCCTGATAAACCCCTTCTGCAACAAATCTTCTATCTGCTCTCTCAGTATCTCGTTCTCCTTAGGGCTCATGCGATAATGTGGGAGGTTTGGCAGGCTAGCTCCCGGAATCAAATCAATCTGATGCTGAACGTCCCTCATAGGAGGGAGTTCGTTAGGCAACTCGTCACCAAGTAACTCCTAAAAACCTGATAAGAGCTCTGCAATATCCCATGGCATCCCGATCTCCACACCACTACCAGAAACTGGTGTTTTAGCGACGGAATCAGCAGCGACGGACTCATTCCGTCGCTATTTAGCGGCGGAAATTAAGCTTTAGCGATGGAAATATTTTGACGTCAGATTTACCGACGGAATTAAATTCCGCCGCTATATTCCGTCGCTAAAACGAATATTTCTCGAATATTTCTTTTATTACCGCCACTATTTTGGCGCAAGATTTACCGACGGAATATTTCGTCGCTAGTTCAGATCTAGCGACGGAATTATTCCGCCAGTGAATAATTAATATTTTTTATTTTTTTTTATTTACCAGCGACGGAATTATTCCGTCGGCGAAAATTATTATTATTTTTTTTAATAATACACCGACGGAATATTTCCGACGCTGATAAATAAAAAATATTAATTAATCAGCGGCGAAAATATTCCGTCGGTGAAAATAAAATATTTTTTATTTTTTTTTGAAATATTACAACGACGGAATATTTCGTCGCTGATTAATTAATTTTTTTTAATTTATCAGCGGCAGAAATATTCCGTCGGTGAAAATAAAATGTTTTTTATTTTTTTTTTGAAATATTACAACGACGGAATATTTCCGCCGCTGAAAAATTAATTTTTTTTAATTTATCAGCGACGGAATATTCTGTCGGTGATTATTAAATTTAATTTTTAATTATTTTTAGAACTAATTAACAAAATAACTAACTGAAAAACATTTAAATATTTAACTGAAACGTTAGAAAATTGACTGAAATTTTGAAAACTAACTGAAAACGTTAGAATACTAACTGAAAACGTTAAAAAACTGACTGAAATTCTAAAAAAAACTAACTGGAAACGTTAAAAAACTGACTGAAATTTCAAAAAACTAACTGAAAACGTTATACCATATACTATATACCCTATTCCCTAACCCCTAACCCCTAAACCTAATTCCCCTAAACCCTAACCCCTAACCCCTAAACCTAATTCCCCTAAACCCTAAACCCTAAACCCTAACCCCTAAACCTAATTCCCCTAAACCCTAACCCCTAACCCCTAAACCCTAATCCCTAACCCCTAAACCCTAAACTCTAAACCCTAACCCCTAAACCCTAAACCCTATTGATATGGATATGGAGGATATTAAACGTTGTTATTGATGATTTATGGGAGCTTATTCCGAGTCATTTGAGGGAAAGCATTTAGAGGGTCCGTATTGATATGGATATGGAGGATAGGGTGGTTTGTACTTTGAAAAAATCGGGTATGTTTGAGACTTCTGCTTGGTGGGATCATTATCGTATTCGGAGTCCTTTGGTGGAATGGGGTGCTAAGATTTGGCACAAAAACATTCCTACTAAGGTTAGTGGTTTCTGGTGGAGATTGATGCATAATGGTCTTCCGGTAGATGCAAGATTGGAGGAGAGGGGTTTTAATATTCCCCCGAGATGCATTTGCTGTCCTTTGGGTGGAAACAGAGAGACTATTGAGCATTTGTTTCTTCATTCGACGATGGGTATTGGGTATCATTATACGGACTTGCAGCATTTATGCGAGATTTGGTGCAGGGGTCAATCCAAAAGATCGCAGATTGGGTTGGTGCGTATGGGTACCATGATGTTTGTTTGCTAAGGATTGTGGAAGGCGAGATGCAAAATGGTTTTTGTTAGCAAACAGATGGAGAGTGGAGCTATCATTGATGGGGTTCATCATGCTTTGTTGGATATGTGTTCATATTTGGTTTCTAAGGGTAAGCCAACAGAGGAGGCCCGGAATATTTTGTTGAACTTGGGTTTATGGGTGGCGAAGGTAAAGAGTAGGATGGTAAGATCGTTGAGATGGGAGCCTTCGCGAGATTACTTCTTTACTCTTAACACGAATGGCTCGTCTGTACATGGGGAGTGTTCGGGAGGAGGTATCATTCGAGATTGAAGGGGTGGTTTCGTTAGTGCCTTTTCTAATTTCTATGGGATGGGGACTAACATGCAGGCGGAGGTATATGCTTTGAGGGATGGTTTACGGTTGAGTCGGGATCTACAGTTTCCCTCAGTTCAGGTGGAGTCGGATTCGCTGGTGGCAGTGGGGATTTTGAGGGGACATTTATCAGGACCTTACGAGCTTCGAGAGTGCAGTCGGTTATTGGGAGGTTATGGTATTCGACATGTGTTACGGGAGGCTAATGGCGTGGCGGATAGATTAACTGCAGTTGCGCATGTTCATCATCAAAATAAGAGGTATGATAATGCTGGAGATATGCCGGGGGAGGTTCTACAAGCCTTGAGGTATGATGTTTTGGGCATTTATGCTGAGAGACGTTGAAATGGTGGCATGGTTGGCTGTGTGGTGGCTGATGATGTCAAAGGTTGGACATGTTTCATTTGGGTTTTGTATATGGTGTAATGTTCTGGCATTATTTTTGATATGTTTTGGTGGTTATTGCTGATGAAATTCACCTTGGGTCAACAAAACATTTTTGTTTGTTGGTATTGGGACTTTCTGCAGTCAGTAGCTTCGACGTGCGAGGCCATAGTTGTTGCAATTTGCTGTTTACTGATGTTCTTGGCAAGGTTTTGCTGCAAATTATGTGGCACATATTTATTAGATGACAGATGGCTTTGTTGGATTTTGCTACAGTGCACGATAGTGTATGGATTTTCAGCATGGCCGTGCCAAATTATTTTTTCAATCTAGTTGTTGCTGCCTTTGGGGAGCGTCCGCTCCCATTGTAATGGAGCGTCCGCTCCCATGCGGATTGGGCTGGGCTCTGATTGGACTGGGCTCCTAGGCGGGTTGGGCTGAAAGGTTGGGCTGGTGCAAGTGGATTTGGGCCTTTGGTTTGGGCCATGTGGTGGCCAAATTGCTAGGCCTTGGCTTTGTATTGGTCGGCCAGGTTAATGGTCGGTTTGGGCAATGTTAGGAAGGATAGATGGGTTTATTTTTAATTAGTTTGGCTTTAGAGTTGGGAACTTTAATACCCGCTCATTGTTGTAATATTATTATTTCATCAATAAAATTTCCCAGATGTCGTTCTGGTTAAAAAAAAAAAAAAAAAAAAAAAAACCTAAACCCTAAACCCTGAACCTTAAACCCTAAACCCTGAACCCTGAACCCTAATCCCTAACCCCTAAACCCTAACCCCTAAACCCTAAACCCAGAACCCTAACCCCTAAACCCTGAACCCTAACCCCTGACCCCTAAACCCTGACCCCTAAACCCTGAACCCTGAACCCTGAACCCTAACCCCTAAACCCTGACCCTTAGGGTATAGGGTATAGTGTATAGGGTAGAGGGTATAGGGTATAGGGTATAGGGTATAGTGTATAGGGTATAGGGTATAGGGTATAGGGTATAGTGTATAGTGTATAGGGTATATGGTATAGGGTATAGGGTATAGTGTATAGGGTATAGGGTATAGGGTATAGTGTATAATATATAGGGTATAGGGTATAGGGTATTGGGTATAGTGTATAGGGTATAGTGTATAGGGTATAGGGTATAGTGTATAGTGTATAGTGTTTATAGGGTATAGGGTATAGGGTATAGTGTATAATGTATAGGATATAGGGTATAGGGTATAGTGTATTGTGTATAGGATATAGGATATAGTGTATAGGGTATATGATATAGTGCATAGTGTATAGGGTATAGGGTTAAGGTTTTAGGGTTTAGGGTTTAGGGTATAGTGTATAGGGTATATGTATTAAATTAAAATTAATTAATATTTATGATTTATTTATTTTTTCAAAAATAATATTTATTGACTCATATTTTTTTAGAGTAATTTAAAATAATTTTCATGTTTTATATAATTAAAAAGAATGATATTTATTAAATTAAAATTAATAAATATTTATGATTTATTTATTTTTTCAAAAATAATATTTATTTACTCATATTTATTTTTTTTGAGAGTAATTTAAAATAATTTTCATATTTTATATAATTAAAAAGAATGATATTTATTAAATTAAAATTAATAAATATTTATGATTTTTTTATTTTTTCAAAAATAATATTTATTGACTCATATTTATTTTTTTGATAGTAATTTAAAATAATTTTCATGTTATATATTATATAAATAATGATTTTTATTAATGATATTTATTAATTATAGCGGCGGAAATTTCCGTCGCTGAGGTTAATTAAACCAGCGGCGGAAATTTCCGTCGGTGGTACATGCCACGTCATCGATCCATGTGAATGTAGTTAACAGCGGCGGAATATTTAGTAAACATAACATGTTACATATTTAGTAAACATAACATGTTACATATGCATTACAACTTGTACGGGATAGGTTAGAACCCTAATTGGAGATGAAGTGAGAGAATCTCACTTACTATGTTCTGGACGTGTAGTACCTGAAATCATAAAATGTGCTTTGAGAACCATAACTGAGAATAAAGAGTATCTATGAAAATCACAAAAATAATTGATAAAGAGCTAAAGAAAAAACGAATAATGCGTAATCTAAATGGTGGTAAAATCAATTTAGTTATACCGAATCAGAAAAGACAAAAAGAAAACAATATGTTAGTAATATTAACGAATAGAAGAAAATATATGCCACTATAAAGAAAACGATAAATAACCGTACTCATAATCAAATATGTAACATGTTATATTTAGTAAACATAACATGTTACATATTTAGTAAACATAACATGTTACATATGCAACAATTAGATAAGTTACTAAATATCTAATTTTCAAGTCTTTTAAAGTCAAAGGGGGAGGAAGGGGGTGAATGTCTCAATAATGTAACATATTCAACTGCACACTACCTTAGTGGTTCTAGATCCCATTTTGGGGCGATTGACGGCATCGCGGACGGTGATGTATATCGCCTACGTTTGAGCGCCTGATATCAATCCTGGCACCCTAGATGCACCTTAGGGTATTGTGGTTAGTGGTTAACATCTTAAAATATAAATAAGATGAGAGCCTTTCTCACCCACAGCTATCAAAATTCGTCCATCTTTGATCAAAAAAGATAGAGCAAATAAGTTCTCTACTGTTTGAGCAAAGAATTTTCTGTTTAATAAGAGTTTTTCCAGTTTCACTGTTCTTCTTCTCTATGATCTCAAACATCACATGTTTGTGTGACAAAGGATCGTTTTTACTTTTTCATCGGTGTTAGTAAAAACAAGGTAACAAAGATAAACACTGAAGAGAAAACAAAGCATTCCTCCAATTTTTTCAATATCCACCTTCCATTTACTCAAGATCCTGATTGCAGAATCTTCCTCGTGAGATGGAGGGCAACACCGCCAGCTTTCAAGCTCATGAGAAAGATTCTGCAATCAGGATCTTGAGTAAATGGAAGGTGGAGATTGAAAAAATTGGAGGAAAGTTCTGTTTTCTCTTCACTGGTGTTATACTGTTACCTTGTTTTTACTTGTGACCGTATAACACCAGTGAAGAGTAAAAAAGGCACTGTCACAAACATGGTTGTTATGTTTGAGATCCTTAGAGAGGAGGACAAACAAACTGAAAAACTCTTATTAAACGTAAAATCCTTTGCTCAAACAGTCGAGAACTTGTTTGCTCTGTCTTTCTTGGTCTAAGATGAGATAGGGTTTTGATAGTTGTGGATGAGAACGACTCTCATTTTGTTTATAAATGTTAATTTAATTCATCATTGTAAAATTATATATTTTACAACAAAGAATTAAATATTAATATTTAAAATTATTCACCATAGTAATAATTTAGGTCTATCCAAAAGCCGAAATTTCTTTATTTTCGATTATAAAGCAAGTAGACAAAGTGATATTTGCATTTCATATAATCGTGTATTTCGGGATGGGATAGGTTTATCAAACAGGCACTTAAAGGATAGAGTAGGTGGTTAGGTAGGGACACCATTATCCTTTAGTTTAGTTTGAACTAGAGCTCAAGATTTGTTGATACTAAGAAGCCAACCCCAATTCTAAACCTAATTTTAAATATTAACAATTTACAATTATTCACAATATTAATAGGTAAAAATCCCAAAGAAATTCCAATTTAAGGCAAAGATGGAGCATTACAATGGAGAAATTGTTTCCCGAGAGTATCAATTTCAACAAGACATTCTTGAACTCTCGCGCTTTCACCAAAAACAACACCGGAAACTTATTGACAGGAGGTATAGCATGCCATGCATCTGGTCTCTAAAAGATTGGAAGATTGATTGGGATCTCGCTCCGAGCCGCTTCGTGCTGGGATTCGGAGCGACATGTGTTCACCCTATCGTAAAACGATCCGATGCCAACGATGGAGGATTTTTGAGCACCGATCTGGTGTGGCCGAGTCGAGGACCGTGGCATTTCCTCTAGACAGAGACGATCGCCACGGAGCAACTATCTCGAATTCTTGGGATTATCGCCAGACCGGGTATCGGGCATTGTCGTTGACGATAGATTCATAGACTTGACTCATACGTACGCATTGAGTCGGACCAGCCCCTGATCGTTTCGATCTATCCACTTCCTTAGATATATTCATGTTGCTCATTCCGTTTGCGCACTACTTGTGCGGCTACACGGAGTGTGTCCAGCCTACGCTGTTAGAGATCATCAGCAAATGAGAGGTGATCGAGGAGTTGACATCCGGCATATTCAATCTGGACAGGGAGTGATGGACATCATTCCACTGTTGCTAGCGGAGACATACCACGGCATTGATAGATTAGCCGGAGGATCCGAGTACATGGGTTCAGGCAGCCCCAGATTACTATCATTGTGGTTGTATGAGAGATTGCGCTTGATCTCGCCACTGCCAGAGGGGCAGACGACATTACCTTGGGTGACTGGACAGCGCAGGATATTGAGGGATGCCGCTACTGAGAGTTGGCATAGGAGGTTGGCCTTGGCCCGATATGAGATCGCAAACCTGTACTATTGGATTTCGGCATGGGGATTGCAGACTATGAGAGATATTCAGGACGAGTCAGTGATTGTTCGACTTCCGGGACTACATGTATCATCCTTTTGCATTCCATCTCTAGTGAGCAGACAGTACGGATACCCGCAGCAGACCATTCGGACTTTGAGAGAGCAGTTGACGACTAATACCATGCCGATGATTATGACTGAGCCTCAGACTACACATTTCTTTGGCAGAGCATTTCTAGAGGGCTTTCTTCCGATACGACCACTACTCCGTCAGACTGGAGGTAGCACATTTCTGACCATCGAGTATCTGATATGGTACGAGGAGCAGCAAGGTCCTGTACAGCTGATGATAGAGGCTCGACGCCGAGAGTATTTTGGGGCAGACTATTCTTCCAGCCGGACATTAAGAGACATAGAGGCCAAGAGCAACCCTGATGATATCACTGGCGACATTGCAGTAGATTATGAGAGACGGAAGCTTCGGAGAGCTGCTTTGAGAAATGATCCCGAAGTGATAGCTCGCAGGGAGGCCTTGAGGCAGGAAAGAGCAGTACTGAGAGCTACCAGACTGATTGATCCACCGGCTCACACGATACCTGAGCCAGGACGAGGTCAGACTGACTTTTTCGACATACCTAGACCAAAGACCTCCCGGGGACCAAGGCGGAGGAAGAGTAGAGATTCGAGTTCGGGAGTGGGAACGAGTTCCTAGACACTTTAAGAAGATCTGTTAATATATTGTTAAATATGAGTTAGAAGCTCTATATTTATTTTAAGAAGATTTGTGTTGCTTTTAAGTTTGTAATTCAAATTTAGGGAATGATAATACGTTAATTACTTCTAAACTGTTAATATATTATGAAATAAAATAATTATTAACATCCCAATTTTGTTTCATCCATCGATTAAATTGAGTGTACGTATAATATATGGATTGTAATGCAGGAGTGATGTCTGTTAACGATGATCGTAGTTGGATGTACAAGCGGAAGTTGCCGAATCATTGCAGTATCAATCCTGAGTTTATAAGAGGGTTGATGGGGTTTATTGAATTTGCTAAATCAAATAAAACCAGTCACATGAATAAAGATGGTAAGATTAGGTGTCCATGAACCATCTGTTGTAATGTCAAGTATCTAAGCTTGATCGATACTCAGAAACATCTTTTACGTAACGGGTTTGAAGTTGGGTACAAACGGTGGACTCGTTATGGTGAGTTGCGCAAAAATGTTGCGAATAATTCCCCCGGGAATATTCATGTACCTCCCGAACCCGAACCTATTATTCAGGACAATGAAGAACCACCTTTGAATATGGAAGATATGGTTAGGGATGCGTAGGTTTCCCGAATTCGATTGGTCAGAGAACCAACAGCAAGAACCAACCCCTGCAGCCAAGAAATTTATTGATGCTATGGACACTGCAAAAGAGAAGGTCTATCCAGGTTGCGAGATCAGTGTGTTAGAGGTTGTGGCTGAGCTTCTTAACATAAAGGCTGATTGCAATATTAGCCAGTCTGCTTACCATATCATGAAATCAATTAAGCGGATGTTGCCGAAAGAGAATAAGATGGTTACAAACTTTTATGAGACAAAGAAGTTGGTTGGGCAGATTGGGCTATGTTATGAAAAGATTGATGCGTGTAAGAATGACTGCATGCTATTCTACAAGGAAGATTCACAGAAGACAGAGTGTTCAATTTGCGAACAAAGTAGATATAAGCCAAATCGGAGGGGGAGTTCAAAACACAAGAAAAACAGACCACATAAGCAGTTGCGTTACATGCCATTGATTCCAAGACTGCAACGCCTCTACGCGTCTAAATCTACCGCAGAGGCAATGCGTTGGCATAAGGAAAGTTTGCGTGAAGAGGGTGTGTTTATTCATCCCAGTGATGGGGAGGCATGGAAACACTTTGATGAGACTTATCCTGACTTTGCGTCTGAAGCAAGAAATATACGGTTATGCATCTGCTCTGATGGTTTTAATCTGTTTGGTCCTGGGGCAAAATCTTACTCTTGTTGGCCTGTTATAGCCACTGTCTACAATCTTTCGCCCTGGTTGTGTATGAGTGATCCCAACATGTTCTTGTCGTTATTCATCCCCGGCCCAAACAGCCCTGGGAGGAACATTGACGTCTATCTCCGACCTTTGATGGACGAATTGAAGCAGCTTTGGGAGGATGGGGTCAAAACGTGGGATGCTTTCAAGCGAGAGAATTTCAGCTTAAAGGCTGCGTTGATGTGGACAGTTAATGACTTCCCTGCATATGGGATGTTATCGGGTTGGAGCACCCACGGGAAGTTGGCCTGTCCGTATTGTATGAGTGACACAAAGTCTTTCACGCTCACGCACTCTGAAAAACCATGTTGGTTCGATTGCCATAGAAAATTTCTTCCGGAGGACCACCCATTCAGGACCCAGAAGAATGCGTTTAAAGAGAACAAGATTGACCATGATGAGGCCCCGATTCGTTTCAGTGGTGACACGATCTATGAGAAGGTATCTAAATTGCCCGATCCTCGGTGGGGGAAAAAGTTTCGAAGACCAAAATACAAGGGTTTGGGACTACCCATAACTGGACCAAGAGGAGTATATTTTGGGAGCTGCCATACTGGAAAACAAATCTCATTCGACATAACCTTGACGTGATGCACATTGAGAAGAATGTATTCGATAATGTTTTTAACACGTTGATGGATTTCAAGGCAACAACTAAAGACAACAAAAAAGCTCGAATGGACCTTAAGGAAATTTGTAAGCGGCCGGCCTTAGACTTGGTACACGTCAATGGTAAACCAGTTAGACCGATGGCTTAATACGTGCTTACAAAGGAAAAGAAACTCCTCCTCCTGAAATGGCTCAAGGATTTAAGGCTTCCAGATGGTTACGCGTCTAACATTGGTAACTGTGTCAATGTAGAGGAGGGGAAAGTGCAGGGTTTGAAGAGTCACGATTGCCACGTTTTGCTGGATAGGCTACTTCCGATTGCCCTCAGGGGTCTATTGCCTGACAATATCTGGGTGGCGTTAACAGAGTTAAGTGAGTTTTTTCGAACGTTAACATCGACCACACTGCATGTTGACCACATGAAAAAGCTTGAGGAGAGCATCGTAGTGACTTTGTGCAAACTTGAGAATATATTTCCTCCTTCATTCTTTGATTCTATGGAGCATTTACCGATCCACTTGGCATACGAAGCTAGAGTCGGTGGTCCAGTTCAATACAGATGGATGTATCCATTTGAGAGGTAATTGAATTTATCCTATTTCTAAATAATTTGAGCGTTAACAATATACCTTCTTTAACATTATTTATGTTTTAATCTATGAATGACTTTTAGGTATCTAGGCCAATTGAAAAGGAAGATGAGCAATAGGGCCATGGTCGAGGCCTCAATTTCAGAGGCTGTTATTATAGATGAGATTGTTGCCTTTGTCAGAACATATTTTCCTCCTGATGTTGATATGAGATTGACTAGGGTTGGCCGCAATTACGATGGTGGTTGTCCGTCTAAGGGAAACATCTCTGTATTTTCATCCCCTGGTCGGTTCCTCGGCAAACGGGTTGGTACGTGTACGTTAACCGCTAAAGAGTTTGCCGCGGTCGAAACGTATGTTCTTCTTAACTGTGACAAGGTTGGGGAATATATCAAGTAAGTCATTGATGTTATGTTTACGCCTCATCGATTAAATTATGCATGTTTAATTACCTGCATATGAAATGCCTTGTTTAACCCTATTGCAGAATGTTTGAAGATTTAGATCAGGATTTATCTCCAGAACTCATCGCAACTAGGACAGACAGAGAATTTCCAAACTGGCTAAGGAAATATGTAAATATTTCGTTTCATTCAAATTTATTCTATACACTTCTTTAAACATTCAATCTTAAAATTGTATTAAATTGGTTACATATTGTCTTATAGATAGCTGAACATTCGGGCGATGCTAAAGCTGCGAGGTTAAGACATTTAGCATCAACTCCGTACTTGAACGTTCATTTATACAATGGTTATTTCGTGAATGGCTATGTGTTTCATATCAAAGCTTACGGGGGCTCTAAATTGATGTGGAATAGCGGTGTGAAGCTTAAAGGAAACCTTTATTATTATGGCGTCCTGAAAGAAGTAGTCGAGGTGGAGTATTTGGGTAGAAACAGTGTCGTCTTGTTCAATTGTGATTGGCGAGATGCTGTGCGAGGTGTTAAGAAGCACGCCATATTTGACCTCGTCGATGTAAAGGACTCGTCCAGACATAATGGCGACGACATCTTCATCTTAGCATCTCAAGCACAACAGGTATACATGACTCCCTACCCTCATCCGCGACCCGACGAATGGTGGGTTGTCTGGATGACCAAGGCTAGGAGCATGATTGACAACCTACCCTCGTTGACAACTACAGAGTCGTCATTAGAAACACCCTATCAAGAGGATGAAATGCCAGTGCCACCTAACGTTTCATCAGCTAATCATCCATTAGATGATGTCACTCATATTCCTCAAAATGTTGATGAACCCGAGGAGGATTTCTTACCTGTGAATTTGCCACCTCCTCCGCCTCGTTCAGGTCATCTCGCGCACATTGATATTGATGAATCAGAGGAAGAGGAAGAGGAAGAGGAAGAGGAACCAGAGTTTGATTCATCAGAGTCCGAAGACGAAGATAAAGAACTCGAGTTTTGTAGTAATTCAGAGTCCAGTGATGATGATGGGGACGAAGATTAATAATGGTTTAAAGTTTTATATATATTGTGAATGCTTTAGATTATTAGAACTTTAAAGTTTTATATGTATTGTGAATGCTTTAGATTATTAATAGTTTAAAGTTTTATATGTATTGTGAATGCTTTAGATTATTAGAACTTTAAAGTTTTATATGTATTGTGAATGCTTTAGATTATTATTAATAGTTTAAAGTTTTATATATATTGTGAATGCTTTAGATTATTAGAACTTTAAAGTTTTATATGTATTGTGAATGCTTTATATTATTAATAGTTTAAAGTTTTATATGTATTGTAAATGCTTTAGATTATTAGAACTTTAAAGTTTTATATGTATTGTGAATATATTGTTTCCTAATGTTAAAGTTGTATATTTTAATATTTTTAATGTAATACAGATATGAGTTCTAGTAAAAAGGGTAGGAAGACACGGCCCATCTACTCATCTATTACTGGGACGCAACCGTCCCTATCCGGTAGTGATGATGCCGATGTCGACCCTTCACGCAGTAGTACTAGCTCCACCTCTGGGGCCGATACTCATACTATTGTCGATTCTGAGGGGAGGATATTTGTCCGAATATCGTCACTTTATGACCAGTAAGTAACTCTTCATTAATTTGATATAAGTTGGTTCCTTTTTGTTTTATATATAATTCATTATTTAAGTTAAAATGTTATTGTATAAATATACTTGGTAGGTTTGTAGGTGGATACCCTACCCCAGGGACTAAGATTGGGCAATATTGGCGGTCTCGCCTCATGACAGAGTTTTGGCCCAAATGAAAATCATTGCCACCGAGGCAGAAGGAGGATGCGTGGGAGGAGTTTAAGGTAATGTGTTAATGGTTTTTATTTAAAACTTAAATGTTAGTTTGTTATTAAAATGTTATAATTAATAATGATTATACTCTTTTAGTTTTGTAATGTTATAATTATATGTTGTAGGGGAAATATTGTTGGGCGCCGAAAATCGACGAGGCGACGGCTAGATTTGTTTTCGATAAACAGGCTCACAAGCTATTTACGGATCATATTGGTAACATATTTATCTATCTTTAATTAGTTTAATTAAAAATGATTATACTCTTTTAATTTTATAATGTCATCATTATATGTTTACGAGATATTCATATTTTTATAGGTAACACGAAGAGACAATTTTATACTAAGCGGCTCGAGGCGAAACAACAGCCCTTGACACCTACTTGGATGACCGAGGAGGTGTTTCTTCAATTTTGCGAATATTGGGCTTTGGATACGGCGAAAGCTAAGTCCGAACAGGCTAAGGCAAATAGAGAAGGCTCCTCGGGGTCGGCGACGAAGCATACCATGGGGACGATCACGATCGGCGAGCATCACTACCGCATGGTATGTATGTTAGTTTAAATGTAGTAGTGTATGCATGCTTTTAGTGTAAATGTAGTGTATGCATGCTTTTAAATCAGTTTAAATGTTGCATTTATACAATTTCAAAGTAATAATCTCGCTTATTTTATTTATAGGAAAGGGATCATGGTCCGAATGTTAGTTTTTTGGATGTTTACACTAGCACCCATGTTCGGACAGGTACATCGCCCGATCAACCTCCGCAATGGGTTGACGATCGCTCTGCTAATGCCTTTGTAAGTAAACTATCATTAAATGACTTGATTTTGAATATGTAAATTTATTTATGCCCCTTACATTATGTATATGATGATAATTGTTTGTTTTATTTTGACAGAGTGCATACCAAGTCGCCGTTGTTCCCGAAGGAACGCCTCCCGGCGAGCCCGTTCCCTTCGTGCCTAATGTTTGGCGCTCGTTCACCTCTGAGGGACATCAAAAGAGAGGAGACCGAGTGTTAGGGATGGGGGGATCACGGGCGGCAATGCCCGTCGACGTCGACCGGCCGTCGGCCAAATGTTGTCCCGCCCACGTATCATGATCCGAGGGTCTACACTCTGCAGGCTGAGTTGGCTGAGGAGAGACGCGAGCGGGCAAAGCTTGCGGAGGCTTTGGCGGCTCAGGCGCAGATGCAGGAGGAGAATGATTGGCGTCATGCAGAGACTGAAAGAACATTGGCGATGTTGATTACGTACTGTTATTTTAGACTTGTTTGTAATAACATTTGTCCCCCCTCCCGAGTTTAAGTACTATTTTAGACTTGTTTGTAATTTGGTACCCGCGGGAGCCCTGCCCCCCCCCCTCCCCCACCCTCTCCCCTTTCCCCTCCCGATTTGGTACGGTGATATTTAGTTTAGTTTGGTACGCTGATATTTGATTTTTAGTTTTTATAGTTTTAGTTTTATAAATTGAATTGTTATATCAGGTACAAAAAAATTTGGTTAATTGATATTTTAAATTATTTTTTTAATTTATTTCAGTATCAGCGACGGAAATTTCCGTCGCTGAAATTAATTTATTTTAATTAATATTTATTCCAGCGCCGAAAATTTCCGCCGCTAAATCATTTAATTTAAATAAAATAAATTGATTTCAGCGGCGGAAATTTCTGTCGCTGGAATAAAAATTAATTAAAATAAATTAATTTCAGCGAAGGAATTTCCGTCGCTGAAATTAATTTATTTAATTAATTTTTATTCCAGCGACAGAAATTTCCGCCGCTGAAAATTAATTTATTTTTATTAATTTTTATTCCAGCGACGGAAATTTCCGCCGCTGAAATTAATTAATTTTAATTAATTTTTATTCCAGCGACGAAAATTTCCACCGCTGAAATGAAAATTTAATTAAATTAAATTGATTTAACGGCGGAAAATTCCGTCACTGTTTCCATTAAATCACTGACGGAATTAATTCCGTCGGTAAAATCAAAATATACTGGCAGAAATTGAGCCGTTGGAGACCAGCGGCGGGACAATAGCGGCGGACCAGCGACGGAATTTTTCCGTCGGTGTTTAATTTTAGCGACGAAAATTTGGATTTAGCGACGGAAATTTCCGTCGCTAAAACCTGCTTTTCTGGTAGTGCACTAACAGAACCCAACAGCCCTTTAACCACTATCGGGCAAAAGTACTCGGCCTCTTCAATAGCTGTTGTCAGCTCTTTCTCATTCTGTATGAGCATCACGACCGGCTTCTCCTTCTCCACCTGTTTCTCAAAACGTAATACAGGAGCTATAGCAATCTTACGATTATTCCAAGTGAACAACAAGACATTATCCTTACCCCGATAGGTAATATCATGATCAAACTGCCAAGGGCGACCAAGCAGTATATGACACACGTCCATACTCAGCACATCACAAACGACCTCCTCCCTATAATGTTTGCCAATGGAAATAGGGACCCTACAAGTTCGGGTTACTCGGAGTTCTGAACCTTTATTCACCCATCCCAAACTATACGGACTATCATGAGGTTCAGTCGTTAAACCTAGAAATTCAACCAACTTCTGCGAAACAAGATTTTCAGTACACCCATTATCAATAATCATATTGCATACCTTGTTCTTCACAGAACAGTGCGCTCGCATCAGATTCTTCCGCTGACCCTCGTCCTTGGAAGAAAGTTACATCTGTTGTAGCAATAATCCAACCCTCTCACCGGACTCCTCTTCCGCAAACTCAGCATCTTCATACTCATTTTCCTCGGGCTCATCATCTTCGTACTCATGCAAAACTGCAGCAGTCCTCCGAGTGGGGCAAACATTCGATCTGTGGCCATATCCCTGACAACGATAGCACTTATCCCCTGTTGGCTTGGCATAAGGATTTGCTGCTTTCTGTGTCGGAGCCTTGTTCACTGCGCTACTACTAGCATTGGTTGTACTCTTGGCCTGCGGAATTGGGTCTTTATCAACTACTGCTTCAGAAGTACCTTGCGGTGGAAACCTGCGAAAAGGGGTAAAGTTTTTCGCGCTCGACTTCTCTACAAGCTCAGCCTTCAACGCTAAAGTGGTAGCATCTGTCAGAGTCCACGCCTGATGCAAACCTATCTTCTCCTGTATTGAACCCTTCAACCCATTGATATAACGGGCAATCTGCTGATCCTCCATCTCCTCAACCCTAACCCGCGTAGTATACCTCTGAAACTCGGTAGTGTATTTATCAACTATCCTCTTGCCCTGCGCACAATTGATATACAGTTTATACAAAGTTGCTCATAATCCGCCGGTAAAAACCTCTCCGAGATCAACTGCTTCATACGCCTCCAGGTTTTGATTGGCCCCTTTCCTTATCGTCGCCTCTGACTAACAAGTCTTTCCCACCAAACCGCAGCAGTACTCTTCAATCGGATCGCCACCATCTTTACCTGTTTATTCGTAGGTACCTCCATAACCTCGAAAAAACGATCAACACTACTTTGCCAATCTAGGAAATCCTCAATCCCCATGGTTCCATAAAATAAAGGAATTTCAGCATTAATTTTATAATCATGGTGGTTTCGAATTATTACCTTGCCTCGGCTCATCTTCACTATCAACCTCAGCATCGGAATCAGAACTAGAATCCCCTTCATCATTATTTTCAACCCTCCTAGGGCGTCGGCCCTGTCCAATATCCCTGTCTCCCTCGCCACCACTGTTACGATTAGCGCGAGCGTTGGGACCCCGTTGAGCAGCCATGAACGTCCCCATCTGTGTTGTCAACGCAGCCACGGCTGAGGTTAGCCTCTCGAATTCCTCCCTTGTTACTTTGTCCCCCATAACCAATCAGTGATGAAAAGACAGGTTAAGCCTGCTCTGATACCAACTGACGCAGCACGGAAGCACGATAGATTCGTGTTTAGCGCACTAAACACAAGAATTCTTCCAGCGAAGAACCCTAAAACACAATAAACTGGAATCCACCAGAAATTAACTGGAATCCACCAGAAAATAAAAAGAAAACTCTTCAATTTAATTAATCAAAAGCTGAATAAAAACATGTTTAAAAGTTGTTTAAATACTCCCTAAACCCTAAGAAACAAATAACAAATCCAAAGACTAAAATACCCCAAGTCTAATTATCAAATACTCAGTAAATAGGAATAAAAAGCGTAAATACGAATCACCAAAACGACGCGAGGCGGGCGCCTGAGTCTTGGCCATGCGGGCGCCTGGAGAGCAGTCCTTTTCCCCGTCGTGGAATCACCTTGAGGCGGGCGCATGGATCATCACGAGGCGGCCGCCTGGACCACCGAATGTAACTCCTCCTTCGATCCAACTTGAGGCGGGCGCTTGGTGGAGATCGAGGCGCACGCCTGAGCAACAGAAGGGAGCCCCGCTATTGATCCATCATGAGGCGCACGCCTGGGAGAAAATGGGGCGGCCGCCTCAACCTCAGCTTCTGAATCGTCTCCTGCATCAGTCTCCTCCACCTCTAAAGAACTCGACCCCGAGTTCACTTCTGGATAAAGGACTCCATCTGCGTGGTACTCATAGATATCAGAAACATTGAATGTGTTGGAGATGTTCAAATCATTGGGAAGAGCCACCACATAAGCATTGTCATTAATCTTTCGGGTCACTTTGAAAGGTCCATACTTGCGGGGCTGCAACTTCTTGTACGTACCAACGGGAAAAGGCTCCTTCCGCAAGAACACCATAACCTCATCCCCAACTGCGAAACCACATTCATACAGCTACCACCATCAATTAATATGAGCTTCTTAGCTTGACTTCTGCAGCAAAGCAACATTGAAAATCTGAAGTACGTTGTCAATCTTCTTGTTCAACTTTTGGTGTTGGTAGGACACGCCTAATGACGACGTAGAATGAAGTACCAACTTCTTGTTCCTCAAAATCATCAGCTGTTTATGTATCATAATTAAAGGTATTACCATAATTGTCTTCCTCTAGTTGCTTATCATC
Source organism: Adenophora triphylla var. japonica (assembly GCA_022495995.1). Lineage (NCBI taxonomy): Eukaryota > Viridiplantae > Streptophyta > Magnoliopsida > Asterales > Campanulaceae > Adenophora > Adenophora triphylla. The sequence continues at coordinate 771,426 of JAFEMH010000130.1, read as the reverse complement.
GGATTCTCTTTCAAGAACTTCTTTTGCCAAATTGATCAAGGATGGTTGTCCTACTTCCTGAACTCGAGCAACCCTTTTTTGCTAATTTAAAAGATATAATGGCACGCTGACCAGCTTTGTGATCTTCTTCACCAGTTTGCTGCTCTATTGGATTTGCAGAATGTGTAAAATATGTAGAATATTCAAATTTTGTTGAATTAGCAGGATGTGTCGAATCTGCCAAATTTGCAAAATTTGTAGAATGTGCAGCATGTGAAGTTGCTCAATTTGTTTCCACCTAGTACATTCTTGATTTTTACCTTAATTATTGAGGCGAATATATATATTGTCAAGTTGATCCAGGATCTGAAGAAGAATTGCTTCTCGCCCGTCGTTGGAAATTGCATGTCTCAAGGTTAGTTTGGAACGAGTAATCATGACGCAAATTAGGCTTTGATGACAATTTGATGCAAAACAAAAGCAGTTTTTTTGCAGAATGTGGTTGTAAATGAATGAAAAAAATAAAGTCTGACTTCTCATCTAGGCAACGGCAGAGATGTTAATCGGTCCAATTCTGTCGGTTTCGATCTAGCCCTATCGGTTTCGGTCCCTAATCGATTGCGGTTTAAACGGTCCGCCAAAATTGCGAACCTAGACCTACCTCTTTCGGTTTCGATTTTAAACGGGTCACTAATGGGTTACACCTAAACAAAATAAAAAAACGTATATATATAAATATATAATTCGAAATTAAGTAATTAACGAGCAACGAGTCAAAAAATAACATTCAACAACACACAATCCAAAACAAAATGACTCAAAGTCTCAAATGAGTCATACAACCGAGTCAACAACTTCAAACGTAAAGTGATAAAGTTCAAAACACAAACAAACTTCAAGTTTTAGTGTTTTACTAGTTAAAAACTAAAAAGTACTAATCAAACATGAAATGATAAAATAAGTCAATAATCATAAATATCATCTTCACTCTTCGATCTTCAAACACATCAACATTTAGTCTTTAACCACATTTGATATCAAGTAGAGATGTTAATCGGTCCAACCCTGTCGGTTTCGGTCTAGCCCTATCGATTTCGGTCCCTAATCGGTCGCGATTTAAACGGTCCTGCGGACATGATTGATAGAAAAGTTACAGAATGATGAAGAATAAATGAGATTTGTGGATAATTGCGTGAAGTAATCAACACTGTCCTTAAAGTGATTATTGCCCCCACTATTATGTTGCAGGGATTAAGGCAATACACTTCTAGGATTCAATTAACACACCAAGAAATTGCAGACAACACTTCTGAAATTTCTTCTGAAGAATTTCTTTAAGGTTGCAGAATATTTGTGAGAGAGAGAGAGAGAAGATAACAGAAGGAATTGATTAAAACGTAATTTGCTTTGAGGAATAATACTGTTTATATATGATTTAAGAAACCCTTTTTCCCAACAATCATGACTTTTAGAAATGAAAAGATGTGACTGTTTCATTTGAAATAAAACAGTTAATATTGTTAAAAGTCATGTTGTTTTCAAAATAAAAACAGTAAAATATAATCAGTTAAAAACGTAATTAATTAAATTAATTACCATTTTAAGATAATACTTAAAGCAAAAAATAAATCCGAATTAATCACACACGCACGTGCAAAGTGCTAAGTGCTTATCTTTGATTATCAAATATATGTATAAATATTCATATATTTCATCCAAGCACATTTGAATTTTCCCTCCAAATCTTTTCCCAAATAATTGAAAGCATTTCAAGTGACTCCCTTTAAGAAGTGAAGTCCTTTTTCATTTCCTTTCAATGTGTGATAATTTATCCTTTAAACTCTACACACTTACATTATTATCTAACTAACCTAGGATTTCCAACAATCCCCCACTTAGATAATAATGTCAAGTCCTTATAATGTTACGCATAAAGAAGATATCTTTCGATTTGAATCTCCTTTTAGTGTAAATACCTCAAAGCATTTAATGGAATAAATGGTGTGTAAAACATTGAACCAATATCCCTAGTATTAAAGCCGGAGATACAACACACGTAACATTCCAACTTTTAGAAATTCACTGAATTTTGTCTTAGCGCTTATATGGCCATGTGCTACATCCTAGTTTTTCATAAACATTTTCAAAAGTCAACCCTTTGAACTTTTGCCAAGAGCGGCACCACTCTTTATGTTTATATAGGTGAGATTCCTCTTAAGTCTCAAATATGTTTGGTCCTATTCTATTACTTAAGTCTCATTGAGCGTTTAGAACGCATCCTTCAAATTTAATAAGTGCTACTTATATTTTTCAAATAAACTTTATTTCTAGCACTTTTCCAACCACTTATCAGTAATTTGTTGTTACCCATTAAACTTTTGAATAGAGACAATTCTAAGAAAAAGTTGGGTTTCTATTACTGGTGTCTCTAATAGAAGGGTCTTAATCCCATTCCAAATGAGGTTTTCTTTACTAACTCTTTAGCAAGCCCCTTTGGAAAGGATCAGCCAAATTATTACTTGTTCTTACATACAAGATTGTAATAATTCCTTCATGAATCAATTGTCTGACATAATCATGTCTCAAGCTTATATGTCTAGATTTCCCATTATATATTTTGCTAAAAGCTCTAGACAAAGTAGCTTCACTATCGCAATGCAAAGAGATGGCTGGCATTGGTTGTGGCCACAACTCTATTTCTAGTAATAAATTTCTTAGCCATTCTGCCTCTTTACATGCGGCTGCTAGTGCAACAAATTCCGATTCCATTGTGGAATGGGTAATACATGTCTGTTTCTTGAAAGCCCATGAGATGGCTCCACCACCAAGGGTAAACACCCATCCAGACGTAGACTTGTTATCACTAGCACTTGTTATCCAGCTAGCATCAGTATATCCCTCTAAAACTGCTGGATAACCTTCGTAACACAGTCCTAAATTTGAGGTTCTTTTGAGATATGCAAGGACTCGAGAAACAAATTTTCCAATGATCAACACCAGGATTGCAGGTGTACCTTGAAAGCTTGCAAACTGCAAAAGAAATATCTGGCCTAGTGCAATGCATGGCATACATTAAGCTACCAATTACACTAGCATACTCAAGTTGAGCCATTGCTCTCCCAGAATTTTCTACTAACTTGTGTGAACTCTCATAAGGAGTATTTACTTCTTTTATTCCCATATGTTGATATTTACTTATAATTTTCTCAACATAATGAGATTGGCATAAAGAATAACCCCCCCTATTTTTCTTGACTTTGATTCCCAAGATAGTATCTACCTCTCCAAGATCTTTTATCTTAAATTGCAAGGATAAATACTTCTTTGTTTCATTCACACCATCCATATTTGTCCCAAATATGAGCATATCATCAACATATAAGCAAACAATAATACCATATTCTTTTGTAAATTTTGAATATATACATTTATCCGCATTGTTATGCTTAAATCCATGAGACAATATAACATAATCAAATTTTTCATGCCATTGTGTTTGGTGCTTGTTTCAGACCATACAATGACTTAACCAACTTACATACTTTCTTTTCATTTCCAGGCAACACAAATCCTTCAGGTTGTTCCATATACACTTCTTCGTCTAAGTCACCATTCAAGAATGCAGTTTTAACATCCATTTGATGTACAAACAGGTTATGAATGGAAGCAAGAGCAAACAATACTCTAATAGATGTTATCCTAGCGACTGGTGCATATGTATCAAAATAATCAATACCTTCCTTTTGTCTATAACCCTTTGCCACGATTCTGGCCTTAAATGTTTGTATTGATCCATCAGTATTGTACTTTCTTCTAAATATCCATCTACAACCTATAGGTTTTGAACCAGGAGGTAAATCAACCAATACCCATGTATTATTTGATAGTATTGAATCCATTTCATCATTGATTGCCTCCTTCCAAAACGCTACATCTCTAGAAGCCATAGCTTCTTTATATGTTTTTGGATCTTCTTCTACATTTAATAAAATGGGTAATTTATTAAGTACACAGGTCATGTCACCTTCAACCAGAAAGACAATAGATTGTGGATCAATAAAATCTGAGTCCAAGTTCTTTTGTTTTCTAACTCGTTGACTTTTTCTAGGTTCACTAGAAGGTTCAAGAGTTTTCCTTGTATGACAAGAGGATGGATTTGGATCATTTTGTTCTTGCAGTACCTTGTATACTAGTATTGGAATCATTAGCAAATTTATGTTCAATAAATTCAACATCTCTTGATTCCACTATTACATTGGATTCTAAATCCAATAGCCTATATGCCTTTGAGTGTTGAGCATATCCCACAAACACACTTCTTAGAGCTCTTGGTCCTAACTTAGTTCTTTTAGGATCCGGAACTCTATAAAATGCCAAACAACCCCAAACTCTAAGATAACTTAGATTTGGTCTTCTTCCCTTCCATAGTTCATATGGAGAGACTTTAAATTTCTTAGAAGGTATTCTATTATGCACATGACAAGCAGTTAACAATGCTTCACCCCATAAATTATCAGGCAACTTAGCATTCAAAATCATAGCATTAACCATATCAACTAATGTTCTATTTTTCCTTTCAGCCTTGCCATTTTGTTGAGGAGTGTATGGTGCACTTGTTTCATGTATAATGCCATTGGATTCACAAAAAGAAGAAAAATCTGTAGGAAAATATTCTCCACCCCTATCACTTCTTAAGAGTTTAATCTTTCTTTCCTTTTGATTTTCAACTTCAGATTTATAGCACATAAACATGTCAAAAGCTTGATCTTTTGTTTTCATGAAATAAACATAAGTAAATCTAAAATAATCGTCGATGAAAGTAATAAAATATCTATTTCCTCCTCTAGTTAAAATACCATTTAACTCACAAATGTCAGAATGAACAAGTTCTAGTAATTGAGAAGATCTTTCAACAGAAGGAAAAGGCTTTTTAGTCATCTTTGCTTGAATGCAAATTTCACATTTTTCTTTGCTTGTGTCATTACAAGAGATCAAGCCATGTTTTGACATATATTTAATATAACCATAGTTAACATGTGCTAGTCTACCATGCCATAAAAGAAAAGATGAAGAGCCAACAATATAAGCAGAATTATTCATTTTATTGATAATACTTAGTTTGAACATGCCATCACAAGAGTACCCTTTGCCAACAAAGGCACCATTCTTAGAGAATACAACTTTGTCTCGATTCTAAGACAAACCTTTAATTCCTTTCTTACACAAGCATTTGCGGACACAAGATTTTTCCTAATTTCTCGGAACAAAAGAAAATATTGACCAGCAACAATTTCTTTCCAGAAGTGAAAGATATTTCAACGGTACTTGCCAAGAACCTTTTCACCGTTGTTGTTTCCCATCATCACTTCTTGTCCTTCCACAACATTCTCCAAGGTCTTGAATTGAGCCTTGTCATTGCATACATGGACAAGAGCACCGGAATCATACCACCAATCAGAGACTTAGTTGCAAAGCACCATATTGAGTTCGGTTATCATGTCAATGTGCATATGAGAAATCATAGCGACAATAGCATCAACCTTTTCAACCATGTTAGCAGCATTGCCCTTCTCCATTTTTTGCTTCTTGTAGTGTCGACAATCTCGCTTCATATGACCCTTTTTCCCGCAGTGATAACAAGACTTAGAGGTCTTATTTTTCGCCGCGTTAGATCCCGAGAATGCTTCAAAGTTTCTTTTCTTTCCACCGTAATTGTTACTTTCTCCGAATATTTATTTCCTCCCGTATTTGGCTTCTTTTCATCCACATAATTCACTTTTGAAACATTTGTATCAAGCATGCCTTTTACGCATTTTCCGAGTATCCTCCTCAATCCCGAGATGTTTCTCAAATTGTTCCAAAGTGAAATCTTCATTGTATGAAGCATTTTCTTTCTATAATCATTCCAACTAGGAGGCAATTTTGCAATTATAGCCCCTACTTGTAATGATTGAAATCGAATCTTGTATTCTTTTAGTTTTGATATCATAACGTATAAATCATGCACTTGATCCATGATGGATAAATGATCAACCATTTTAAATTCAAAAACTTCATAATTAGAAACTTATCCGCCCTTGTTTTTCAAAGCATTGTATTTGACCTCCAGGGAATTCCAAATTTCTTTTGGAGATTGGATATGAGTAAAGAGATCATAGAGCCGATCGGAAAGCGAATTCAGTATGTGACCACGGCAAAGCACTTCGTCATCTGTACGCTTCTTCCTTGCAGCCTTTACTTCTTCGGTGTCCTTATCTGTTGGTGGAGGAGAATCATAATTTGGGTCGAACACATAAGCAACCTTCAGCGCAGTAAGCATGAACATCAGTTTGTCCTTCCATCTGTTGAAATTTGTCCCATCAAAGCGATCCAATTTCACCACGTTCTGATCCACAACTTGAAACGAACTTTCAGCCTTCGCTTCCATCTTCAATAAATAATCACTTTAAGATTGATAGAAAAGTTACAGAATGATGAAGAATAAATGAGATTTGTGGATAATTGCGTGAAGTAATCAACATTGTCCTTAAAGTGATTATTGCCCCCACTATTATGTTGCAGGGATTAAGGCAATACACTTCTAGGATTCAATTAACACACCAAGAAATTGCTGACAACACTTCTGAAATTTCTTCTGAAGAATTTCTTTAAGGTTGCAGAATATTTGTGAGAGAGAGAGAGAGAAGATAACAGAAGGAATTGATTAAAACGTAATTTGCTTTGAGGAATAATACTGTTTATATATGATTTAAGAAACCCTTTTTCCCAACAATCATGACTTTTAGAAATGAAAAGATGTGACTGTTTCATTTGAAATAAAACAGTTAATATTGTTAAAAGTCATGTTGTTTTCAAAATAAAAACAGTAAAATATAATCAGTTAAAAACGTAATTAATTAAATTAATTACCATTTTAAGATAATACTTAAAGCAAAAAATAAATCCGAATTAATCACACACGCACGTGCAAAGTGCTAAGTGCTTATCTTTGATTATCAAATATATGTATAAATATTCATATATTTCATCCAAGCACATTTGAATTTTCCCTCCAAATCTTTTCCCAAATAATTGAAAGCATTTCAAGTGACTCCCTTTAAGAAGTGAAGTCTGTGATGTATCCGATTTTTGAAAATCAAACGGAGTCACCACGCCATTTTTGTTTTAAGGGTCAAAACTTTGAAAAATGTCCAAGATTAGAGATTTGGGTTCGGAGGTCACGTTACACGCCGGGAAGGACGTTAGTGTGCACCCGGAATGCCTCGTAAAACGAGTCTTCCAAGCTAAAAACCATTTGTTTGTGTGTGTGAGTGTGTGTGTTACTTTGGCCAAAATAAGTTGAAACTGAGGAAAGTAAAAATTGGGAATCCTTTATTAGACTTATGACAGATCCCATGATTTTTGGTGTGATTTTTGGGTTGAGTTTTGGTACTCAAAAGATTTTTGGAAGTTGGAAACCATTTCTACCAGAATGAAAAAGGCAGTGGACACTTAATTTTGAAATGGACTTTAGGGCTTGAAAACTCCAGAATCTGAGAAAAGTCTGAGAATGAAAAATGTTCAAAACACCTTAAATAAGGTTTATGTAAAAGAACTTTTCATTTTGGAGATGATTTGAGGACCCAAAACCTTCTGGAAATCTCAGAAGTGAAATCTGGACTTCCAGAGACTGATGAACTGACCTTTAAAGGAAAATTTGAAAAAGGGAGTTTTACACACGCAAAAAATAAAGTAAAAATATGTATAGAAATATCTGGATGTTGGCTACAAAAAGTGTTTTGTAGTAAACACCAAATTCCAAGTTTATCTGTGTCCAAAAATTTAGACAATGGACTGAGGTCTTAGAAAATTGCTACTGGACAGCAACTTCTCAAGAAGGAAAATGTGATTTTAAAGGGGGTTTTGCATCCATGCTTGTCCCCACTTACCTAGGTTTTGATTAGTAGTCACTAGACATTTTAGTGGTGATCTACTATATCAAACCATCCTTGGGGTACATTAGGACTTAAGCATTTCATTTGCTTGGGAAGGGGAATTTTGTAGAGATGAAATTAAAGAGAAAAATCAACTAGAGATTTAAAATGTGGACCATTTGAGATGGTCATTCATGAAGATGAACTTCAAGATGACCATCTTAGGTCAAGATTTAAGTTAAACTAGACATAAAGTAAATCAAAGTAAGAAGAACAAGATGAACAAGAAGTTAAAAGGGAGTTTTAGGGTTTAGAGAGGGAGGGCTTTACCAATGGTGACACCCTATCTTCCTAGGCTTGGAATTTGACTTGAGGAGTATCAAGATTTGGTGTTTGACTTGAGGAGTGTCAAGATTTGGTGTTTGGATTTGTGTTTGGGTGGATTCAAGGCTTGAATGTGTTTAGGGTTTGATGATAGAGTTGGTCAAAGAGAAAACAAGTAGATAACACTTAAGTCCTCTATGTTTTCTCTCTAATCCTCCTCCTAAGGGGTGATTTGAGCTTGGATTGGTGTATGTATGAGAGTATGTATGAGAGTGTTTTGAAAGTATTTTGAGTGAGTGGGGTTTGGGAAAGATTGAAGAGAAAATGGTGGCAATTCTAGTGAATTCCCACTGTTTTCTCCCTATTTTTCGCCGTAATACAGCCTTCTATGAGCCAATTGTCTTGTGTAAACCGAGAGAGGAGGGTTTAATTTATAGGCCTCTGAAATGTCAAACATGTCCGCGAAATTGGGTTGTAAACGTGCACTTGTTCATTAAATGCGGCTGTGCTTTGGACAGAAGAATAAAATTCAAAAATCCAAATAGCTTTATGTTTTTCAACTTGCCCAATTCGGATTTTTCCAATTTCTTTTGCTTTTTGAGATTCTTTCCTTGGTTTATCTTTAAATGGCAAACCCTAATCTACCCTTGGTTGGTTAGAAATGTTAGAAATGTTAGAAATGTTAGGAATGTTAAAACTTCCGTTAATTTTCTAACGAAGATGCTAACAACTCAAATTGGAGTACTTACAAGAGCCCCTCGGCGACGGTGCTTTCGAAGGAAGCGGGGTCGTCGATAAGAGTAAGGCTCCAAATTTGACAGATGATCAAGTGATCGAGTGGCTGAACCTATTTAATAGGCTACCTACGTATCCCAATTGGGGAATCAAGCCGCCGTAGTTCGGGTCTTCCGACCATCTTCGAGATGTTGACCCTAGAGTGACTGCTTTTAGGATGTCAACCTGGCGAGCGAGTTCTCGGTCCGTTTGTTGAAAGAAACTTCTGGGGATGACCATTTTGGTCTCGATGGTTAGAGTTGTATATCCGCTCGGGGATAGGGATGACCATTTTGGTCGATGGCTATCCGCTCTGGATAGGAATGACCATTTTCGGTCGGATGGCTGAACCTAATGATAGGCTACCTACGTATCCTTAAGAGGAATCAAGCCGCCGTAGTTCGGGTCTTTGCCTATCTTCGCACGTCGACCTAAGATTTGACTATTTTTGGGAAGTCGCCCTAAGATCGACTATTTTTGGGAAGTCGCCCTATGATCGACTATTTTGGGAAGTCACCCTAGATCCGACTATTTTGGGAAGTCACCCTAAGATCGACTATTTTTGGGAAGTCGCCCTATGATCTGACTATTTTTGGGGAAGTCGCCCTATGATCTGACTATTTTTGGGAAGTCACCCTAAGATCTGACTATTTTTGGGAAGTCACCCTATGGTTTGACTATTTTTGGGAAGTCGCCCTATGGTTTGACTATTTTTGGGAAGTCACCCTATGGTTTGACTATTTTTGGGAAGTCACCCTATGGTTTGACTATTTTGTGGAAGTCGCCCTGTGGTTTGACTATTTTGGGAAAGTCACCCTATGGTTTGACTATTTTGGGGAAGTCACCCTATGGTTTGACTATTTTGGGGAAGTCGCCCTGTAGTTTGACTATTTTGGGGAAGTCACCCTATGGTTTGGCTATTTTGGGGAAGTCGCCCTGTTAATGACTTCGGTTTGTCGAATTAGGGGATGATTGCGATTTATCGCTTTCCTCGTGTTGTGTGTGATAGCGTTTTAGGTGCCTCAAACCTTAATGATGGCGTCTTAGGTGCCTCGAACCTTCATGATGGCGTCTTAGGTGCCTCGAACCTTGGAGATGGCGTCTTAGGTGCCTCGAACCTTGATTTGAAATGATTTCCCTTTGATGGTTTGGGATAGATGGTCTATTGGTGGACTTCATTTGAAGGGATCGGTCTCATGTTTGCTGCCGAGGAAATGGATGATAATGGGAAAAAAAACGGGATCCCGTTAACTTCGCTGGGGATTTTGTTAGCCTTTGTTGGAGTTTAGTTCAGGAGTATGAACCTAAATGGGGACTTAGTTCAGGAGTATGATTCTAAGCCGAGGTTTTGTTCAGGAGTATGAACCTAAATGGGGACCTAGTTCAGGAGTATGATCCTAAGTCGGGGTTTCAGTTCAGGAGTATGAACCTAAATGGGGACTCAGTTCAGGAGTATGATCCTAAGTCGGGGTTTTGTACCTGAGGGAGACTGTTTGAGGGAGTTCTTGCTGGGGAAGATTTGAGCTTACGAGGATTACCGGGGAAAAGGGTGACCGTGTTGGTCAAGTGGCTGGACCTATGGTAGGCTACCTACGTATCCTGAGTAGGAATCAAGCCTGGACGTAGTTCAACAACTGCTGGGGATGGTTTGACGGTATTTGGGAGTCACCCGAGGTTTGACTGTTTTTTGGGAAGTCGCCCTAAGATTTGACTATTTTTGGGAAGTCGCCCTAAGACTTGACTATTTTTGGGAAGTCGCCCTAAGACTTGACTATTTTTGGGAAGTCACCCTAAGATTTGATGATAATGTTCTTTTAGAAAAGTAGTTGACTAAGATATGCTTTCATACCTGTGCTGTGCTTACCTGTAGCTGCCGGAAGGACTGAGGCTTCGACTGATGTTGATGAAGAGTTGTTGGGTTGCGGTTTCTGCTGACGATTTGCTGTCTTTGGAGGCATTTTGACCCGAAGGGGGGAGTTTGGTTGAGCCCGCATCTTGCTTTGGTGATCGTCAACCTTGTAGAAGTTGTTGAGCTTGTCTTCACATTGGGACTTCTTGCTTTTGAGAACTTGGTGTCTCCGACCGATTTTCATTTGAGAACTTGGCATCTCCCGACCGATTTTCATTTGAGAACTTGGCGTCTCGTCCGATTTGCATTTGAGAACTTGGCGTCTCGACCGATTTATATTTGGGAACTTGGCATCTCCGACCGTATTATATTTGGGAACTTGGGAACTCGCGTCCCCGACCGATTTGCATTTTGAGAACTTGGCATCTCTCGATCGATTTTCATTTGAGAACTTGGCGTCTCTCGTCCGATCTTGTATTTGAGAACTTGGCGTCTCTCGACCGTATCAGTATTTGAGAACTTGGCGTCTCGATCGAATCAGATTTGAGAACTTGGCGTCTCTGACCGAACTGTATTTGAGAACTTGGTGTCTCTGACCGATTTGTAGACACTGGAGGTGATCTGCACATGTTTTGCCCGGAATCATCTCTTGCCGAAAAGGGGGATTTGATTTCTTGCAATTTTGTTGAAACCATTGATTTTGAGCTTTGGTAAATATCTCCCTTGTTGAGGGTAAGTCTCAATGGCGAAGGAAGATGGTCTTTCACGTTTGAATTCCTGCATTGGTTAGTAGAGAGGAAGATGCATATATGACATTCATGATGACAGATGCATGCATGGAATCAGAATGATTATGACAGTATCACTGCATATGTTCGCGAGATGATGCATTTACTTGCTTTCGAAGATGCACTTAGCCTAAGCTTTTGGCAGGAAAATTATGATTTATGATTTTCAATCACTTAGGATTTTTCCTATTGATTCAAGTTTTGTGCATGTGTAAGTGCTCCAATTTGAGCCGTTAGTACTTTCGTTAGAAAATTAACGAGAGTTTTAACATTTCTAACATTTCTAACAAACCCTAACCTTTCTAACAAAGCAAGGGTAAAGTGGGCATTGCCATTTAAAGATAAACAAGGAAAGGAATCCTAAAAAGCAAAAGAAATGGAAAAATCCGAATTAGGCAAGTTGAAAAACATAAACCGCTTGATTTTTAAATTTTATTCTTCCCGTCCAAAAGCCAAGCCGTAATTAGATGAACAAAGGCACGCCGTCAATCATATCCGCGCGGATATGATTGCATCTCGAGGGCTATAAATTGAACCCTCCTCTCTCGCTTAAAACAACACAATTTGATCACAAAGAACGAAACTCGGGCGAAATATAGGAGAAAACAGTGGGAATTCACTTGAATTGCCACCATTTTCTCTTCAATCTTTCCCAAATCTCACTCACTCATAAACAATTCAAATCACTCTCATACATACTCTTATACATACACTAACTCAATCTCAAATCACCCTTTAGGAAGAGGAATAGAGAGAAAACATAGAGGACTTCATTGTTATCTACTTGTTTTCTCTTTAACCAACTCAAATCATCAACCCTAAACACTTTCAAATCCTAAACACATTCAAGCCTTTGAATCCTTTCAAACACAAAACACAAAGAAGATTGGTAACCCCTCCTTCTCCTTACACTAAGTCTCTCATTCATGCATGCATTTTAAACTACAAAATGTAGTTCATTCATCCTTTTGTCTTAGATCTAAGAAGATCACCATGGAAGCCCATCTCCATGGATGATCTTCTACAAAGATCAACATTATTTTCAAAGTTTTCTTGCTTGCTTGCAAAGAAAACACATTTTCAAAACCCTAAAAAAACATTTTCAAGCATCAAATCTTGATTTCAAAGTGTAAAATCCCCCTTCCCCAAGCAAATGAAGTGCTTAGTCCTAATGTACCCCAAGGATGGTTTGGTATAGTTGATTCACCACTAAAATGTCAAGTGATCACTAACCAAAACCTAGGGAAATGGGGACAAGCATGGATGCAAAACCCCCTTTAAAATCACATTTTCCTTCTTGAGAAGTTGCTGTCCAGTAGCAATTTTCTCAGACCTCAGTCCATGGTCTAATTTTTTGGACACAGATAAATGTGGAATTTGGTGTTGACTACAAAACACTTTTTGTAGCCAACATCCAGATATTTCCATACATATTTTTATTTTATTTTTTGGGTGAGTAAAACTCCTCTTTTCAAATTTTCTTTCAGAGGCTAGTTCATCAGCTTCTGGGAATCCAGATCTCATATCTGAGGTTTCCAGAAGGTTTTGACCCCTCAAATCTTCTCCAAAATGGAAAATTACTTCGCACAAATCTTATTTAAGGTGTCTGGAACAACTTTCATTCTCTGAGTTTATCCAGATTATGAAGTTTTAAGACCCTTGAATCCATTTCAAAATCAAAGGTCCACTGCCTTTTTCATTCTGACAGAAATGGCTCTCAACTTCAAAAGGTCTTTTGAGTACCAAATCTCAATCCAAAAATCTTCCAAAAATTCATGGGATCAGTTTAAAGTCTTGAAAAGATATCCCAATTTTTACTTTTCTGATTTTCAAATTATTTTGGCCAAAACACACACACACATACACCCACACACAAATGATTTTCAGCTTGGAAGACTCGTTTTACGAGGCGCGTCGGGTGCACACTAACGTCCTTCCCGACGCGTAACATGACCTCCGAACCTAAATCTCTGATCTCAGGCTTTTTTCAAAGTTTTGGCCCTTAAAACAAAAATGGCGTGGCGACTCCGTTTTGATTTTCACAAAAAAATCGGGTACATCACAGTGGCGACTCCGCTGGGGACTAAGCTTTTTTTAAAAAAAAAATGGTATTTGGTATATTGGTGGAAACCATTAAACTTCCCGTTATCGCCTCCTAACACGAGTCGGGGATAAATTGTGGTTTAACAATCCCACGTACCGGTATCACCGTTTTCAAAAAAAAAAGAAAAAGCTTTTGAGGGTCAAGCTTCCGTCTCAACATTTGAAAATCATTTTTGTGTGTGTTGATTTTTGCACGCTCTTCGTGTTTGTTTTGGCCGCTCGGAGAAAGTCAAAATTTTGACTCCGGAATAATGTCCCTAACTCGTTGGAATTTTCGTGCTTACGTACTTATGTGTTCATTAAATTTCAAAAAAAAAATTCAAAAAAAAAAAAGGATTTTCAAAAAAAAAAGAAAATTTTCAAAAAAAAAATCATGCATCATATTTTTAAGACACATAAAAAAAAATTTCTATTTTACTCGTAAAAAGAATATAGATCGCCAGCACACTACGCGCACGTTGACCGTACACCGCACACTACGTCCCTAACCCGGGAAATCCTTGTCGCGGTCCGTTTGGTCTTATTACGCCTCTCGGATGAGCACAGACTACCCAAACATCCCACTGGAGCCTCGTGTCGACCATGCACTTGTCCGTGACACACTTTGTCCGAGACCCGGTTGGTTTTTAGTCCGGTCGGTGTCATGCCCCGTCTCGTGTATAGACCTTTCCTTTCAAGCCTTTGTCGGCATACCGACTCAATATCTTTCGGGACCCTAATCGCCGAAGTTGCCGGTTTTCCGCCGCAGACTTTGACCAAGATATTGACCGGCGCCTTGACTTCGGCTCGACCGGCACAAATTATACATTGACTCCCAAAGATTGACACCGAGTCATCAAGGATTAATGATTATTCCATGCCTAATTACGGCTTAACCGACGACAAGTCAAGATCAATTGTGGACGCTTATCACCCAAATCATGCCGACTTTTCGTCGAGCCCCTGACATGATCTTGACTTTTGACGTCGCCTTGTCCGTAATTTACATCGAATGCTCGTTAAGACTCGATTACCCGCCGACTTTTAGGATCATTTTTCTTTTCGGTCGGTGGGACCCGCTTGCCCTATAGGACCCTCGCCCGGGCCGTCCACCCCGGGAGGTCGAAATACGTGTGGAATACGAGGGGCTTATAGACGTAGTGACGGGGCCCACCGATCCAGAATCGAGTAGTTCGCGAAAAGAAGAGCAATCTTTTCCAACCGATTAGGTTAATAAAACATGTTTTAAGTAAACAAGAATAAATAATCGCATGTCGCATGAGCCCTAAGCCCAAACACCAACCTCGTTTCGCTTACCCGAGTCCGAACCACACCCTTGTGCCTTCCACGGTAAGCAAAGTTTGGATCGAGACCCCGGGTCATCGTTTGTTCGGCTACTATTCCGAAGTCGATACTTCATCGGCTTCCTCCTTCGCTTCACCTCAAAGTTTCGTAATGACCAACTCAGAGGAGAACGGTGGGGGACGACAACTCCACACCCCGAAAATCCGCAAAATGCCGAATGCTGGAATCGATGTTGGAACAGATAAGACAAAATCAAGAGGCTCGATCGCCGCTTATTGGAAAGTGTCGTAACCTGTGGGCTAGCAATTGTTCACCATCCTAATGGAACCTTTACGGTTGATGCGAAGATTGGAGCTAATTACCCTCCCGGCATGCCAACTACCATCAAATGCCCCGTCCCCTTTCGTGTGGAACTACTAATGGGCCAAGCATCCCCAAGCCTATCACTCACCCCGCCTCTCGGCCTCATCGTATCGATCTTGGTCAACATCCCCGCACCTCCTGCCACCTTTGGGTTTCAATCGCCTGAATGGGCCGTCGCTACTCCAAAACCTCGCCCGGCCCGGGTCATCAACTGAATTGGTCCGCTTCAAGACATCTCGCCCTTATCGCTCGATACTCGACAACCGATCTAGGTCAACCCGCCCTCGGTGCCTCTCAGTCTCATCACCAGGGATTGAGCCGGGCTTGGCTTTCGCCCCGCAGCTTGGAAGGGGCCGCTTACTACTTCACAACATCACCGTTCGGGTCATCACTTGAAGGGGTCCGCTTACTTCACCGCATCGCCTGCTCGGGTCACCATCTCGGAATGGGACAGCTGCTTTCTCGTGCTCCATGGTTCGAGGGGGCCGCCTTGCTTCCTCCAATTCTCAAAGCACACCGGCCCCTATGATACCGCAAGATCACGTGGGCCACTGTGCTTTTATCACCACTTCATCGCTCTACCCCGCCCTCCGGCTTGGGAAGTCCGACAAGGTCAAATGCTCCTCATCAAATTCCTCCACCCGGCCATTACGCAAGCCGCTCCGCTCATCAAGTACGTATACACATTTCCCTTGCAGCCATGTTCCTCAAGGGTCAAGACACATTCAATCCTATCGCTACGATGCCTCAAACCTCATGTTTTCAGCAGCCTTCTCGGGATCCGCACTTCACCGCTCCCCGGTATCCACCCATTACGAGCCATATATCTTCATCTTCGGCAACCGCTGTGCCTTATGAGGAAGATTACGGTCACGCTTTTAATGCTCAATCGTCATTCCTCCCACCAGAGTACTTCCTACCGTGGTTTCGTTTTGCTAATGCCAATCTTGTGGCGGGGTCATGCAATCCTAATGTTCCTATTGACTCGTCCAATGGATTATTGGTAGAACCAATTAAGAAGGTACAAGAAAAGCCTAGCAACGAGAGTATCGACGATCGCCGACTCGGGCCATCTCACCATATCAATCTTGTGTATCCGACACGAATGAAGTTTACAAAAGGTCGAATCTCGACGATTACATTGATGATTACATCAAAAGGGTTCATGCACGGGAAAAGACTACGAGTCCGAACATGTCTCGCCGCTTATAAACCTTACCCTTCCAACACGGCTCCGACATCCTAAAGGAAAGAAGGATTTGTGTACAATTGACGGCCCCCAAAAGCAACCAAGAAATGGTGGTCCTTTAAGGCAACGAGAACGTTGATGATCTTGGGATGCCCACGGGCTTAATTTTCAAGGGCTTAGTAAGGGTAGGCCTTTGAGCCTCTCAAGGACTACCATCCAAGGAGCTCAAATGCACCTCTCGACATGAGTAAGCACTGCGCCTTCCATGATCATTATGGCCACACGACCGACAACCGCATAGTCTTGAAGAGAGCGGTTCAAAGGTTAATCGAAACGGGCAAGCTTCGAGCGCCCCAATGGACCAAAACCGGCAAACCCCGTTCGTAATGGTGACCAAGTCAATGACCAAATCTCGAATCCCGAGGATTTGGGTGTTCCCTTACAAAGTTTTAAATAGCTTGCTAGAGCAGTGGTCTCCTCGAACCCATGAGAAACTATCACCCCAAGGATCCCAAAATCCCTTTTGACACCACTAAGCATTGTGCTTTCCATCAGCACTCACTGGCCATACGACCGACAACCGCATGCCTTTGAGAAAGGCGATTCAGTGGATTAATTAAGAAGGGCAAACTCGAGCGCCTCAGCTGATCTCAACCCCGCCAATGATCATTTCCCAAACAACGCGAATGTAAACATGATTGAATTTTATGATTCAAACTCGTGAATTCAATGTACTCGACAAGCCAGTATGATTTAGTCGCAACAAATGTTGAGAATGGATGGTTTGACCGCAACAAGCATGTGGCCATGGCAAAGCCGGATTTGGTGAAATGCTTTGAACTCTCGCTCCGATAAGTTCACGATCGACGCCAAGGTTAAATGGGATGATAATGATCTCGATGGCGTATTTGGCGTAAAGCGTAAGGATACAAGAAATGCGATGATTAGAAGGAAGAGTTAGTCCCGGCTTTGGAAAACGCCCATAAGATTCATGAAGAACAATGACCTCGCCATCAATGCTCTCCGCCGCCATGGAGTTCGTGTAATGCTGAGGCAAATGGTTCCTCGGTCATGGTCGAAGATGAGACTTCGTAAACAAGTGATTTCACCCTTCCATCCTATAACTCTCCATCCCACTGGCCAACACCTCCCTCCATCCACATATGATCCTTGCCAAGGACAATTCCTCTTCACTCTTTCCAAAGACTCAAAGCCATTAGGGCTCCATCGCCCTCGCCTCCTCGTAACGAGTTGGGCTCCATCACACCTGTTCCTCAATTTCAAAGAATACTCGCCAGCTTTATGCTCCAGCCTTCACATAATCGCTTGAGCTATGTGGCTATGTTCTCAAGCCTCTACACCCACCCGAATGCGATCATGAGTTGCTAAAAGAAAATCCGGATGCCACAAGTTTTCCGTTGTCATCTATCGGACTTAGTGAATTCACCCGTCGCCACCAGTCATGGGCCGTGTTTCCTCTCGTCGATAAGAGTCTTGTTGCGAGTTCCAAGAACTCGAATGTTCCCGTTGATCCCCATGTGGCAATATTGATAGAGCAAGTGAAACAAATGCAGGAGAAGCTTGATCTTATGATAAGTACTAGCACTCCTTTGACCCAAGATGTCGAACTGTGCAAAGAAATGATTCTGTCGCGCAAAATTCAAGTGCCCGAAGTGAGAGAATCCTATAGGACAACTCCGCCCAGAGCACACTTGTCTAATGCCGCTTCCAAGCTTCGAGAAAGGCCCGAAGACACAATCGCCTAGTATCACCCCTTTCACTCAAAAACAACCAACGCATCGCCGAATCCTCCCAAACAGAGCCCAATACCCTCAAGGTCCTCTCAGTTCACTTCCTTCCATCAATATGCTCACCGACAAAGTTCGTCCCCGTGACTTTTCCAACCCGCTTTCTTTGGACAACTTGTGCTCGCCCCACTGCTCCATGGCCTCAAACTCCTCCACTCCCACCAAGATCATGGGCACGTAATCGATCACCGCCTCGATCTGCAGTAATGGAATCGAAGTTACCGTAAATATGGAAAGCTCAAGCGTCCTGCGCCCAACAACAAAGAGTAGCTAGACTAGGGCTACCCATCCTTTAATATTAAAACAGCTTTTAGTCAACCTTCGTAGGTTCTAGTACTTTCTTCGTTCAACCAAGTCCTCCTTGGACATTATAGTTAATCTCAAATTTTCTATAAAAGAGTCTTTTTCTTTTCTCGCTAGACTTGAGACATTATTTGCACACCTACGTTACATTTAATGAAATGGTTTTACTTTAAATGATCACTCGCATCGCTTCAACAAATAATCTCGGAAATGATTAAGATTTTAATTAATTGGTGCGAGAAAGTCAACTAATGCCCTCCCTATACACTTTCCTCACCTCACAAAGGCCTCCATCAAGCCATACACTTTCCAAAACATATCCCCATCATCACCTTGATCAAGTCAACGAAGGCGGCAACATCAAGTGGACAACAAAAGGTCACTTCAAAGATCGGGAGATCGACCCCATATCGAAAAAAACAGGGGCTTGCCTCCGCCCCCCATGCATCAAGAAAGTTCAAGTAGAAGCTTGCCTTCGTCCTCAAGTGCTCAAAAAAAAAACAAAAGCTTCAAAAAACAAAAGCTTCAAAAACAAAAGCTTCAAAAAAAAAAAAAGCTTCAAAAAAAAAAACAAAAGCTTCAAAAAAAACAAAAGCTTCAAAAAAAAAAAGCTTCAAAAAAAAAAAACAAAAGCTTCAAAAAAAAATGAGGCCAAGGACCTAGCACCGCCGATCGAAGGTTTGACATATGGGCAAAATTAAAGCCCGAAGAACGGAAGTTGTCGACAACAAGGGAGCAAGTTAAAGCAACGGCAAAAACATATCATAAGCCCTTAAGCCGCATCCAAAATCTTTCTCCCCGATGAAGGACGACGATCAAGAAGCAACGGAATCGCTCAAAATGACTTGTCAAGGAATCACCTCAAGGCCCGCACCTTATCATCCAAACTTCCTATCCGAGCCTTTTCACCAAAAGTACCACAAATGTTCATACCCCTTTTCTAAAGCCAAACACGCTCAGACCCGAACTACGGCGACCCGAGCTCCTCACAATGAGGGGAACGTAGGCAACCGTAAATGGTCCGGCCATAAACACATTCAAATCCTTAAAATCCGGCCTCACCAATAGCCTCTCCTATACACGATCCCTCTTCACCATTCGCCAACTTCGACTCTTGGTATCGCTGACTTTCTCCTCATGATTAATCAAAATGTTTGTTCATATCGAGATTAGGGGTTGAATAACCCGAACATTAATAAAGGGTTTTAAGCAATCTTGTGATCATTTTGAATAAAACATATTTTCGTATGTCTCGACAAGTCTTCTTTTTCTACATTATAGGAAAAATAGAGCTAAACACTAATTTTCTCGTCGCCAGGGCTTCCATACACTTTTACAAACCTTTCTAAACTTATGCTCTCTCAAAAGAGTCAAACCCAAAGCGAGTTCTTTGTGCCTTCACAAATGAGGCCATCAAATAATACAAATCGGGATTCATCCCCACTTTTCGAAAAAATATATGCCCCTCGCAGTATACATTCCTAAAATTGTCTTGCTTTTACATTTTCTTCCGGTTGACTAATTGAATAAAGAAAATAATAAAGTAAATATGGAAGGATGGGTTGCCTCTTTTGCTACATGATAATTCAAGAACGTTGGTTCTTCACTTTGCTACAAGACGGGTTGGGTCTCTGTTCGCACGCCCACAAAGTGCCTACCAGGTTGAAGCCTCTAATTGTGTCGATTCACAAATATGAGACCGAGGCTTTCGCCAAGTTACTTCTTCCAAATCAAGACTTCGCAAATACATCTCTTCGTACCAAGGCTCCACCAAGCAAGATGAGATTTGATCGCCATGTTGGCCGCGGGCTAGTCAAGTGCAGCTTCTTTGATGTCCAAGGACGAGGACGGAATTTTAACCAAGACCAGAAATTCATCATATTTCTATGGCTAATATTGGAACCTCGAGTCCATAAAACTCCTTGTGCCAATCGTAATGAGGTTTCGATGTTCATCCTTGGAAGATGTCAGAATTTTGGTTTGACGATTGCCCTCAACCCCGATGGAACTTTCACGGTAGAAGAGGAAAAGGATCCCCATCCCTATCTTGGCCGTGCATGCACTACCACCACCTTCCTCACACTCTTCTCAACTTGCGAATCACCCATCCTTTCAAATTTCTGGCCCGATATACATTCACGTCCGCCCGGGATGCTGCTTGGGAAACAAATTGACTTCATCCGATTTGGGCCAAGATGGTATGCCTCAAAGCAATGGGTCAGCTCGGTATGTCACAAATAGCTTGGTATGCCTCAGCCAGCTCGGCATGCATCGCCCAGAGCTTCTCGCTACATCGCTTTGAAATGCCTGACAAAGAACCCAGCTTCAAGATGTCCAATCCCCTAAGACCGCACAAGCCTCACAAGATTCCTTCATGACCGTCTCAACAGGACAAAGAAACCCCAAATACGTACTCACTGACCTTACGCAGCCTAACGTAACCGATCGCTCACGGGGGCAAAATCGGTACGGAATGTCTCCTCATGGTTGGGATACCGAATGCCACAACAGATTGGAATCCCACCTCGCCTTGGAACCAATCTATCGTGGCCTTCGCAAAGAATAGTCAGCTTGGAATGCTTCCACAGCCCGTCCAGTGGCAACAGCCGAAGCCCTTCCTCGTAGATGATGCTAGCTCGCCCGCTCCTCACACGCCTTTTCACAAATCCATTCCTCACTGTGCTTCGATGGGTTACCAAGCCTCCATCCCGCCATCGAATCACCAGACCGCAGCACTCCCTGGTCATGCACCTTCGCCTATGCAATTCAACAATCGTGACAGCAGCCCCGCACTTAAGCCTACTTACGGGCCCCTACTCCGGAAATTCGAGTTACCCACCTACATCGAGATCGCTCCACCTACTTTGCCGGCTGAAAATCAACAACAAGCCGCAAGGTTCTATCCCTTTGCCCTGTGGTCCTACTCAAGCTCCCTGGGTGATTCGGGCCAAGGACAGGATTTCACCTATGTCCCTGCATCGGCCGCTCCCTCCACCTCGTATGCCGCGCCGTGGTAGCTCCTCTCTAGCTCGGGCCGCCGGTTTCAATGCCATGGTTCCACCACAAGACCCTCATTTGGCTTGATTCGTGGAACGACACAAGGAAATGAAAGCACAAATTGCCGAATTGATCGCTAAGAAGCTCCGCTTTCCGCCAACGAACCCGACTCCATTGTTCCTCCGCCCCACAAATTCGTGATGCCTAATTTGGATCTCTTTGATGGCACCGCATGCCCGAAAACCCATCTCGGACACGTATACCTTGGCAATGAAGGTCAAAAGGGGCGCCAATCAGCGCTTGGCCGACTATTTCAGCCTCTCTTTGAAGTCCAAAGGCTCTAAAATGGTTCTTCCGCTTAAAATCCGAGGCCAGGGCTACATGGGACCAGACTACTAGCTAACTTGGAGTGGGAAGCAAATAGATTTGACCCGCAGACAACAATGCAGCGTCCCGACGAGAACATCGTGGGACTTTTACAAGCAAGATGGCAACTCCTCCTTTTGAAGAGGAACAACTAGACATCTTTCGCTCACGCCCGAAACCACATCTCGAGGGTCTCACTTAGCAATTTCCCCTATCCGGATCTACGGGCAATGATCAATTCCGGGCTAAATTTGAGAGGGCTTATAATCGCAAGCCGAGTTGTCGCACCCGCTACGGATACCGGGTTTCTTCCACCTCCAACACGACTCCCGAAAAGGGCAAGGTGAGAATCGATCGAAAAGGGGACCCCAAGGACCCAATACAGTCAACAATCCATTCCCTAAAAAAGTAGGGTGAATATGATTGAAGCCACGAACAAGCCAAGTGCCACTATGGCTAACAGCTTCCTATACGGAAGACACTCTTCGAAGAGAGGATTCTAGTTTCATAGCTCGGTATCAAAGACGGGTTTCTCCCTTCATGACAACTTCACCTCAAGGCTCTCACGTTGATCGATTGGCTCGGTACTTCATCGCATGTCACCAAACCTTTAATCGGACCTCTCGTAGTGACGCTTTGTCAAACTCCGGGGCTTCATCAAATCATTCAAAGAAAGATTCCGTGGTTTTCGCCATGTCTTTTCCATGGAATGGGGCTTTATCAAGTCACACCTATCTTCGTAAGAAAGGCCTAGTCACCTCAACAACTATCTTGGAGTTTCACTTTAGAACTTGGCATATGGCAACTCCCCGCATCATCAAAAGTTGAGAATTGGGAATCTTCTCATATCGCATTTCGTCAAATCACAACTAACCCAAGCAAAAGAGGGTTCATTCATGTCAACATGCTTTGATTCTAGAGCCCGTCGCGCCTTCAAATGTCCGAGATCGAAAAGAAATTTCAATCGAGACTCGGGTTCAAATCCAACTTCATCCCAAGATCAAAATTGACCTCATCAATAACATGCAATTCACCGCGACCAAAGGATATCACCCCACCACTCAAAGCTTGTCCCAAACAAATAACAACACATATATCCCCTCTCATCACCATGCATCCCCACAAAAATCTCCCTGTGGCTCATGTAGCATGCACAAAACTTGAATCAATAGGAAAAATCCTAAGTGATTGAAAATCATAAATCGTAATTTCCCTGCCAAAAGCTTAGGCCAAGTGCATCTTCGAAAGCAAATAAACGCATCATCTCATAATCATTTTTGGTTCTATGCATGCATCCGCCATCATGAATGCCATATATGCATCTTCCTCTTCACTAACAAATGCAGGAATTCAAACGTAATCCCCCTTTTCGGCAAGGATGATCTTCACCAAAGACGACCTCAAATGGATGAAAACATCCCCCAACATCCACAAACATATGAAGACCGCCTCCAGTGTCTACAAATCGGTCAGGGACGCCAAGCTCTCCAATACAATCCGGTCAGAGACGCCAAGCTCTCCAATACAATCAGGTCAAGGACGCCAAGTTCTCCAATACAAATCGGTCAGAGACGCCAAGCTCTCAAAATGCAAATCGGTCAAAGATACCAAGGTCTCAAATACAGTACGGTCAGAGACGCCAAGTTCTCCAATACAAATCGGTCAGAGACGCCAAGCTCTCCAATACAATTCGGTCAGAGACGCCAAGTTCTCCAATACAATCCGGTCAGAGACGCCAAGCTCTCCAATACAATCAGGTCAAGGACGCCAAGTTCTCCAATACAGTACGGTCGGAGACGCCAAGTTCTCAAAATGCAAATCGGTCAAAGATACCAAGGTCTCAAATACAGTACGGTCAGAGACGCCAAGTTCTCCAATACAAATCGGTCAGGGACGCCAAGTTCTCAAATACAATGCGATTAGAGACACCAAGTTCTCAAAAGCAAGAAGTCCCAATGTGAAGACAAGCTCAAAAACCTCTACAAGTTTGACGATCACCAGCAAGATGCAGACTCAACCAAACTCCTCCTTCAGGTCAAAATGCCTCCAAAGACAAAGAAATCGTCGCCGAAACCGTCCCACGAACGGCAACCTAACAACTCTTCATCAACATCAGCCGTAGCCTCGCCTATGTGTAAGCACAAAGTGTATGAAAGCATATCTTAATCAACTAATTTTCTAAAAGAACATTATCATCAAATCTTAGGGCGACTTCCCAAAAAACAGTCAAACCTCAAATACTGTCAAACCATCAAAGACCATCCCCAGCTATTTTTGAACTACGACCGGCTTGATTCCCTCTTAAGGATACGTAGGTAGCCTATCATTAGGTCCAGCCACTCGACCAGCACGGTCATCCTTTCCTTCGGCAGCAGACGTAAAACCGATCCCTTCAAATGAAGTCCACTAGAGGACCATCTATCCTAAACCATCAAAGGAAATCATTTCAAATCAAGGTTCGAGGCACCTAAAACGCCATCATCGAGGTTCGAGGCACCTAAGATGCCATCATCAAGGTTCGAGGCACCTAATACGCCATCATCAAGGTTCAAGGCACCTAAGACGCCATCATCAAGGTTCGAGGCACCTAAGACGCCATCGTCGAGGTTCGAGGCACCTAAGACGCCATCATCAAGGTTCGAGGCACCTAAGACGCCATCATCAAGGTTCGAGGCACCTAAGACGCCATCATCAAGGTTCGAGGCACCTAAGACGCCATCACCGAGGTTCGAGGCACCTAAGACGCCATCATCAAGGTTTGAGGCACCTAAGACGCTATCACACACAACACGAGGAAAGCGATAAATCGCAATCATCCCTTAGGGTGACTTCCCAAAAATAGTCAAACCATAGGGTGACTTCCCAAAACAAACTCAAAACCTTAGGGCGACTTCCCAAAATAGTCAAACCATAGGGGCGACTTCCCAAAAATAGTCAAAACCATAGGGTGACTTCCCAAAAACAGTCAGATCATAGGGCGACTTCCCCAAAACAGTCAAAACCTTAGGGTGACTTCCCAAAAACAAATGTGATCATTGGCTTACTTCCCAAAATAGTCGACCATAGGGTAACTTCCCAAAAATAGTCAAATCTTAGGATGACTTTCCTAAAACAAGTAGGGTCGACGACTAAAGATAGTCGAAAGACCCGAACTACGGCCGGCTTGATTCCTCTTAAGGATACGTAGGTAGCCTATCATTAGGTTCGACCACCAGACCAAAATGGTCATTCCTATCCCCGACAGAGCGGATATACAACCCTAGCCATCGACCGAAGAGGGTCATTTCTTATCCCCAAGCAGAGTTTCTTTCAAGAATCGGCGTAGAACTCGCTCGCCAGTTGACATCCTAAAACAATCACTCCAGGTTCGACAACTAAAGATAGTCGAAAGACCCGAACTACGGCCGACTTGATTCCTCTTAAGGATACGTAGGTAGCCTATCATTAGGTTCAGCCACTGGACCAAAATGGTCATTCCTATCCCCAAACAGAGCGGATATACAACCCTAGCCATCGATCGAAGAGGGTCATTTCTTATCCCAAAGAGTTTCTTTCAAAGAATCGATCGTAGAACTCGCTCGCCGTTGACATCCTAAAACAAATACTCTGTGGTCGACAACTAAAGATAGTCGAAAGACCCGAACTACTACCGGCTTGATTCCTCTCAAGGATACGTAGGTAGCCTATTAAATAGGTTCAACCACTCGATCACTTGATCATCCTGCCAAAATATGGAGCCTTACTCTTATCGACGACCCCGCTTCCTTCGAAAGCGCCGTCGCCGAGGGGCTACTGTAAGTGCTCCAATTTGAGCTTGTTAGCATTTTCGTTAGAAAATTAACGAAAGTTATAACATTACTAACATTCCTAACATTCCTAACTTTTCTAACAAAGTAAGGGTAAAATGGGCATTGCCATTTAAAGTTAAACCAAGAAAAGAATCTCAAAAAGCAAAAGAAATAAGAAAAATCCGAATTGGGCAAGTTGAAAAACATAAAGCTGTGGATTTTTGAATTTTATTCTTCCCGTCCAAAGCTTTGAAGCTGTAATTAATGAACAGTGCACGCTGTCAATCATATCCGCGCGGACATGTTTGTCAATTTCAGAGGGCTATAAATTGAACCCTCCTCTCTCAGTTTACACAACACAATTTGATCACAGCAACGAAACTCTGGCGAAATATAGGGAGAAAACAGTGGGAATTCACTTGAATTGCCACCATTTTCTCTTCAATCTTTCCCAAATCTCACTCACTCACAAACACTTCAAATCACTCTCATACATACTCTTATACATACACTAACTCAAGCTCAAATCACCCTTTAGGAGGAGGAATAGAGAGAAAATATAGAGGACTTCATTGTTATCTACTTGTTTTCTCTTTAACCAACTCAAATCATCAACCCTAAACACTTTCAAACCCTAAACACATTCAAGCCTCAAACACAAGACACAAGGAAGATAGGTATAACCTCCCTCTCTCTACACTAAGTCTCTCATTCATGCATGCATCTTTAAACTACAAAATGTAGTTATTTTATCTTCTTGTCTTAGATCCAAGAAGATCACCATGGAAGTTCATCTCCATGGATGATTTTCTACAAGGATCAACATTTTCTTCAATGTGTTCTTATTTACTTGCAAAATGCATTTTCAAAACCCTAAATACCATTTTCAAGCACCAAATCCCATTTTCAAAGGATAAAATTCCCCTTCCCAAGCAAATGAAGTGCTTAGTCCTAATGTACCCCAAGGATGGTTTGGTATAGTTGATTCACCACTAAAATGTCTAGTGATCACTAACCAAAACCTAGGGAAATGGGGACAAGCATGGATGCAAAAACCCCCTTTAAAATCATATTTTCTCTCTTGAGAAGTTGCTGTCCAGTAGCAATTTTCTCAGACCTCAGTCCATGGTCTAATTTTTTGGACATAGATAAACTTGGAATTTGGTGTTGACTACAAAATACTTTTTGTAGCCAACATTCAGATCTTTCCATACATATTTTTACTTTATTTTTTGCGTGAGTAAAACCCAATATTTCAATTTTTCTCTTAGAGGCCAGTTCATTAGCTTCTGGAAATCCAGATTTCACATCTGAGATTTCCAGAAGGTTTTGACCCCTCAAATTACTTCCAAAATGGAAAGTTCCTTTGTAGAAACCCTATTTAGGGTGTTTTAAGCAACTTTTATTCTCGGACTTTCCCCAGATTCTGAGGTTTTGAAGCCTTTAAGTCCATTTCAAAGTCAAGGGTCAACTGCCTTTTTCATTCTGGCAGAATTGCTTTTCAACTCCCAAAAATCTTTTGAGTGCCAAGACTCAACCCAAAAATCATACCAAAAATCTTGGGGATTGTTCAAAGTCTTATAAAGAGTTCCCCATTTTTGTTTTTCTCAGTTTCAACTCATTTTGGTCAAAACACACACACACACACACACACACACACACAAAAAGGATTTTGAATGTTTGGAAGACTCGTTTTACGAGGCGCTCCGGGTGCACACTAACGTCCTTCCCGACGCGTAACATGACCTCCGAACCTAAATTTCTGATCTCGGGCTTTTTTCAAAGTTTTGGCCCTTAAAACAAAAATGGCGTGGCGACTCCGTTTTGATTTTCAAAAAAAAATCGGGTACATCACAGTGAGCTGTGACTTCGGCCGAAACCTTGTTCGGAGAATGATTTGATGAAATTGCTAATGCAGGGAGAAACCCAGATCTTAAATCCCGATGCTACGGGAAGCTGCTATGTACCAAGTTCTGAAGCTGAAAATCTAGTTGTTGATGTGACTAGACCTTTCTTGTGACTTGATAAAATTCAGATCCAAAGGACCAACTTGACAAAGCCCTCGGATCCTATTAAAGCGAGGAAAGATCCCTTCTTTGGCAAAGCCTCGGTCTGAAGAACTGAGTAGGCAAAGTCCAGATTTTGAAGAAGCGACTTGGCGAAGCCCCAATCTTATAACCTCGTTGTCATTAGCAGAGTCCCAATCTGATTGGTAATGCAAAGCAATCCTGAAAATAATCTGACAAAGATCGAATCTATCTCGTAGTGAAAAACCCAATGTGGACCCAAAGATGACTATAGAAGCCCCGGCTTGAAGAGCCGATACAGAGAACCCGGGAGAACCGCTTAGCAAGCCCCGGCGTGAAGAAATTTAGAGTAGTCTTACGAGGAGGCACCCATCTTTTCGGACCTTAGTCAACCAAATCACTAACAAGACTCAGAAATGTTTACGTGCATGGGCATATCTTTTGAAAGGTGGGAATGTCTCCCGAATTTGTGTATGACACTCTCGCTTTAGGTTTGACTCTTTTGAGAGAGTATAAGCATCACAAGGTGTGGAAAAGTGTATGGAAGCCCTGCCGACGTAAAGACGATGTTTGGCTCTATTTCCCTATGATGGAGAGAGAGAAGACTTGTCGAGACACTTGAAAACTTGTCTTATTCATGATGATCACAAGGCTGCTTAAAACCCTTTGTTAATGTTCGGGTTATTCAATCCCTAAATCTGATATGAACAAATATTTTGATTAATCACAAGGAGAAAGCCAACTGATATCGAGAATCAAGCTCGGAAAGTGTATAGGGACGATCCTTGATGAGACCGGATTTTTTTTTTCGAGATTTGTTTGTGATTTCGACCGGACCAATTATGGTTGCCTACGTTCCCCTCATCATGAGGAGCTCAGGTCGCCGTAGTTCGGGCTTATCCCGAATGAATGAATGTGAAAATTCAAGACTTAGAGGTCCTTTTGGGAATTTGAGGATTGGAGATTCGAATAACATATCCCCTTAGAGTGTCCATGAAAGACACGGATGCGAAGCCCCAGTGGGACATCCACGGCAAGTGTTTGTGGAGTAGAAATGAATTATGCTCACATGAATCAAATTTGAATTTGCACAATCTTTGATTGGTAATTTTGAACCAAAATGGATTAGATTCCAATTTAAGCAAGTAATGAAATATTAATTTGATTACGATGAAATTGCTATCCGATAGGAATTGCAGCTGGGTTTCCGGGCTTCGATCGGCCATCGGGTGATTTGGAAAATCATGACCTCTTAAGATGAGAGGTCGGTTGGGCCTTTTGCTGACTGAACCTCTAATGATGAGAGGTTGGCTTGCAGGGATGTGTTTGGGAAACTTATGGTGGGGAAGATTGATTACCTCTAAGAATGAGAGGTCAAATTTTGACTTTGACCAAAGGCGAGGGTAATGGGAGTATC
Organism: Adenophora triphylla var. japonica; assembly: GCA_022495995.1. NCBI lineage: Eukaryota > Viridiplantae > Streptophyta > Magnoliopsida > Asterales > Campanulaceae > Adenophora > Adenophora triphylla. The sequence continues at coordinate 742,154 of JAFEMH010000130.1, read as the reverse complement.
CTATAAAATCGAGAGGATGGCTTGGGATTGATTTAAGGTAATGGTGAGAGGAAGTCCAAGCTATCGACAACTTTTGCGAACTTGCGAGGATTCGGGCTCTTTTTTTTTTTTGATCATTGGAGAGCTTCTTGAAAAGTCGGGGACTTTTGCTGAATTGTGAGGATCGACGGTCCTCTTTTTTTTTTTAAGTTCTTGCTTGAATTTTTCCATTTTTTTTTTTTGAAGAGCCTCCCGAGACGTTGAGGATTTTTGCTGAATTGCGAGGATTTTAAAATCCTTCCTTTGATAATTCGGAAGGCCCTTTTGAGGAGTTGAGGATTATCTTTCCTTCCTTCACAACTTGAACATTTTATGCATCGCTGACTCTCGAAGCTAACATCTTTGGCGTTGCTTGGACTTCTCTCAATAAGGAGCAAAGGTGATGGCTAAACAGGGTTTCAAAACATGCCGATCTTGAAATGAAAGGATATTGTTTGGTGAGGGTAATGTAATGGCTTTCCTATGGGTGAAAGGCTTCGACCGCAATCCTTACCGGATGACCTAAACGAAATTAAGTCTTCATTGCTTGCTTAAGCTTTAAATGAGAAAAGATCCATGCAAATTCATCGAGCAACGAGAGGATGATGATGAAAGGGATGTGAGCATATGAGATGCAAGATGGGGAGTTGGTAAGCCCCAATTTGGGAAGGATATCAATTGATTTTCTCACTCCGATTAATTTAAATATTAATCATTTCAAAGAATTAGTGGTTGAGCAGCGCAAGTGATCATCTAGGATAAAACCATTTCAATTAAGTGTAACGTGGGTGCGCAAGTGATGTCTCGAGTCTAGCAAGAAAAGAAAGAAGACTTATATAAAAGTTAGACATTTAACTACTACGTCCAAAATGGACTACAACGACAAATGTCCAGGAAGGACTTAGGTGAAAGAAAAGTACTAGAACCTACGAAGGTTGACTTAAAAGACTATTTTAAAGATAGGTAGCCCCTAGTCTAGCCGCTCTTCATTGTTGGACCATGCATCTACTCTTCGACGCTGGAGATGGGGGCTATTGCAGATCTTTCCATCAGGATTTCTTTGGCAATCTCTTGCTTAATCCAACCATTTTCATCATCTGCGATGGTCGGTCCACCAACCTTACAAAGGGGTGGGTCAAATTCCATTATGCCCACAAGTCTCGAATCACCAAACTCGACCATGTTGACATTCGGGTTGTTGTTTCTAGGGAATGGGTTACTGATAGTATTGGGCCCTTCAGGCACCTCTAACCTCCCTTGTTCAATCAAACTTTGGATTGCCCTTTTCAGGGGGACGCAATCATCTGTCAGGTGCCCATGGTACTGATGAAAGGCACAATGCTTGGAGGTATCCAAAGGAGCATTGGGGTTTCTAGGCTGATAATTTTCCAAAGGCCGGAGCAAACCTTCTCTCACCAAACCTCTGAAGATATCACTCAAAGGCATCCCAAAGTTTCTCAAGTCTTGGAGCCGTAATCTGGATGCATCGGGTTTCTTGGGAACAAAGGAAGTGGCATTGTTACGGTCTGTCCCGCATAGCTAATCACTTCTTTACCTTTTGGTTGGGCGTGAGCTGTGTTGGAGGTGGAAGAAACCCGGTATTCTGTAGCGGAGTGCGGCTCGGGCGATTGTAAGCCTTTTCGAACTTAGCCGGAATTAACCATTTCACGCAAGTCGGCGTAGGGAAGTGACCGAGGGAAGCTCTCAAATGCGGCTTCAAGCATGACTCGAAAGATGTCTAACTGCTCCTCGTCGAGAGGAGGAATGGTCATTTCACTAAGCTTCGTGTTCCACCTTTATAGAAATCCCCAATATTCTCATCGTGGCGTTGCACCGTTGTCTGCAGTCAACTCTGTTTGTTTCCCATTCCAAGTTGGCTTTATACTTATCCGTGAAAGTACTGGTAATCTGTTCCCAAGTAGCCCTAGCTTCAGGCTGCAATCGAAAAAACCATTTCAAAGCCCCTGACTTCAAAGAGAGACTGAAGTAGTCAGCCAACTGTTGGTTTGTGCATCCCTTAGCTTTCATTGCCAAAGTGTAGGTGTCCAAGTGAGTTTTAGGGCACGCACTTCCATCAAACAGTTCGAGATTGGGCATCACGAACTTGTGAGGCAGGGGTACAATTGAGTCGGGATATGTAGGCCGAAGAGCAGTATTCCTTTTGACGGTCAATTCAGCGATCTGCGCTTTCATTTCCTTGTGTTGCTCCATAAACCAAGCCAATTGGGGATCCAAAGGTGGAGCGGGAATGCCTGAACCGATATTTGAGCCGGGAAGAGGACTAGCTGTTGGTGGTGCATTGGTGGAAGGAATACCATATCCCGGAGCATAGGTGAAAACCTGTCCTTGGCCCAAATTACCCTGGGGAGTGTAGGTAGGAGCTTGGGCAAAGGGATAGAACCCAGCGACTTGCTGTTGGCTTCCAATCGGCGAGAGAAGATGGAGGCAGATCTGAGGTAGCCAGATGGCTTGGATTTCCGGTGAGGCCCATAAGTAGGCTTAAGTGCGGGATGTTGTCCCTGGTTGTTGAATTGCATGGCTGGTTGTGGCGAGGATGCATAACCGAGAGGATACTGTGGTCCTGGTCATTCCGATGAAACTGGGATGGGGGCTTGGTAACCCATTGAACCCCGAGTGAGAAATGGATTTGTGAAAGCTGTAGGAGGAAGCAGTGAGCTAGCATCATTCGAGGAGGGCTCTGACTACTGTTGAGGCATGCCGAACGTTGTTGTGGCCCTTTCAACCTGTTGATGCGAAGGCCCGATTGATTGGTTCCTGCATCGAGGCGGGATCCCAATTTCTTTGTGGCATTCCGGGGTATCCCCAACCATGGGAAGGCATTTCGCATCGACTTTGTCCCCACCGAGGCATTGCGAACTCGGCTCATCCCGTCAGCTGCGTGGATCCGGTGGTGCGGTTGGGGAGCCGGGCGACCCAGAGATCGAGGAGCATGGGCTCTGGTGGTAGTACCGTGGGAGGCCGGTGGTGGCATCCCGGGAGTAGTCGGGTTGACCAAGAGCGGGATTGGGGTCTTCCTCTTCTTCCACGATGAAGGTGCCATCTGGGTTGAGGCGCGGCCAATCCATGGCTTTTGATAGCCTCCGTAAGGCCGTTCATTGTTGTGCTTCTGTCGCACTCTCATCCGTTCGGCTAGCGATTCCATTGCGGTTACTGTTTGAGGAGTCCCAGGAGGCGGAGTGACGTTGTCCCCATCGTTACTAGGCGATGCGTACATTCAAACCCGGAGTCGGAACAAACGGTGAAGCTGACGATGCGCTTGACTCTTCCCAACTGATCAAACGGTGACCCGGTGCCCGAAACCAAGCTTTGTGCGGAGCTGCGGGGGGAAAGACACGAGGGTTCAGATGTTTGGGAATTGAAGGAGGGTAGGTGTTTGGGCCTTGGGCTCATGCAACATGCAGTTATTTGTTCTAGTTTACTTAAAACATATTTTATTAACCTAATCGATTGGAAAAGATTGCTCTTCTTTTTCGCAAACTACTCTGGATCCTGGATCAGTGGGCCCCGTCACTACGTCTATAAGCCCCTCGTATTCCACCTGTATTTCGACCTCCCAGGGTGGACAGCCCCGAGCGAGGGTCCTATAGGTCAAGCGGGTCCCACCGATCGAAAGAAAAACGATCCTAAAAGTCTGGCGGGTAATCGAGTCTTAACGAGCATTCGATGTAAATTACGGACAAAGCTGACGTCAAAAGTCAAGATCATGTCCGAGGGCTCGACGAAAAGTCGGCATGATTTGGACTGATGAATGTCCACAATTGATCTTGACTTGTCGTCAATTAGGCCGTAATTAGGCATGGAATAATCATTAATCCTTGATGACTCAGTGTCATGCTGGGAGTCAGTGTATAATTTGTGCCGGTCAGAGCCGAAGTCAAGGCGCCAGTCAATATCTGGTCAAAGTCCATGACGGAAAATCGGCAGAACTTCGACTGATTAGGGTCCCCGAAAGATATTGACTTGGTATGCCGACTAAGGCTTGAAAGGAAAGGTCTATACACAGACAGGGCATGACACAGACCAAACTAAAAACCAACCGGGTCTCGGACAAAAGTATGTCACGGACAAGTGCATGGTCGACACGAGGCTTCATGGGATGTTTGGGTAGTCCTGTGCTTGCACCGAGAGGCGTAATAAGACCAAACGGGCCGCGACAAGGATTTCCCCGGGTTAGGGACGTAGTGTGCAGTGTACGGTCAACGTGCGCGTAGTGTGCAAGCAGTCTATCTTCTTTTTCTGAGTAAAATAGAAATTTTTCATGTGTCTTAAAAAGAATGATGCATGATTTTTTTTTGAAAATTTTCTTTTTTTTTTTTGAAACTCTTTTTTTTTTTGAAATTCTTTTTTTATTGAATTTTTTTTTTTGAAAGTAAATGCACACATAAGCACATAATTCAAAATTCAAGGCAACGAGTCCAACAGTCAAAATTTTGACTTTTTCCGAGGCGGCCAAAACAACACGAAAAATGTGCAAACCCGATTCACACACACAAAAACAAACGGTTTCAAATGTCGGGACGGAAGCTTGACCCTCAAAAGATTTTTTTTTTTAAAACAATGATACCGGTACGTGGGATTGTTAAACCACAATTTATCCCCGACTCGTGTTAGGAGGCGATAACGGGAAGTTTAATGGTTTCCACCAATATACCAAATATCATTTTTTTTTAAAGCTTATTTATCCCCAGCGGAGTCGCCACTGTGATGATGTCGCCCGATTTTTTTTGAAATCAAACGGAGTCGCCACGCCATTTTTATTTTAAGGGCCAAAATATTGAAAAATGCCCGAAATGAGATTTGGGTTCGGAGGTCACGTTACATGCCGGGAAGGACGTTAGTGTGCACCCGGAATGCCTCGTAAAACGAGTCTTCCAAGCTAAAAAACCATTTGTTTGTGTGTGTGTGTGTGTGTGTGTTACTTTGGACAAAATAAGTTGAAACTGAGGAAAGTAAAAATTGGGAATTCTTTATTAGACTTTGGACAGATCCCATGATTTTTGGTGTGATTTTTGGGTTGAGTTTTGGTACTCAAAAGATTTTTGGAAGTTGGAAACCATTTCTGCCAGAATGAAAAATGCAGTGGACACTTAATTTTGAAATGGACTTTAGGGCTTGAAAACTCCAGAATCTGGGAAAAGTCCGAGAATGAAAAATGTTCAAAACACCTTAAATAAGATTTTTGTAAAAGAACTTTCCATTTTGGAGAATATTTGAGGGACCAAAACCTTCTGTAAATCTCAGATGTGAAATCTGGATTTCCAGAGACTGATGAACTGACCTTTAAAGGAAAATTTGAAAAAGGGAGTTTTACTCACGTAAAAAATAAAGTAAAAATATGTCTGGAAAGATCTGGATGTTGGCTACAAAAAGAATTTTGTAGTCAACACCAAATTCCAAGTTTATCTGTGTCCAAAAAATTAGACCATGGACAGAGGTCTTAGAGAAATGCTACTGGACAGCAACATTCTCAAGAAGGAAATGTGATTTAAAAGGGGGTTTTGCATCCATGCTTGTCCCCATTTCCATAGGTTTTGATTAGTAGTCACTAGACATTTTAGTGGTGATCTACTATATCAAACCATCCTTGGGGTACATTAGGACTTAAGCATTTCATTTGCTTGGGAAGGAGAATTTTGTAGAGATGAAATTAAAGAGAAAAATCAACTAGAGATTTAAAATGTGGACCATTTGAGATGGTCATTCATGAAGATGAACTTCAAGATGACCATCTTAGGTCAAAACTTAAGTTAAACTTGACATAAAGTAGATCAAAGTAAGAAGAACAAGATGAACAAGAAGTTGAAGGGGAGTTTTAGGGTTTAAAGAAGGAGGGCTTTACCAATGGTGACACCCTATCTTCCTAGGCTTGGAATTTGACTTGAGGAGTATCAAGATTTGGTGTTTGACTTGAGGAGTATCAAGATTTGGTGTTTGGATTTGTGTTTGGGTGGATTCAAGGCTTGAATGTGTTTAGGGTTTGATGATAGAGTTGGTCAAAGAGAAAACAAGTAGATAACACTTAAGTCCTCTATGTTTTCTCTCTAATCCTCTTCCTAAGGGGTGATTTGAGCTTGGATTGGTGTATGTATGAGAGTATGTATGAGAGTGTTTTGAAAGTATTTTGAGTGAGTGGGTTTTGGGAAAGATTGAAGAGAAAATGGTGGCAATTCTAGTGAATTCCCACTGTTTTCTTCCTATTTTTCGCCAGAATACAGCTTCTATGAGCCAAATGTGTTGTGTAAACTGAGAGAGGAGGGTTCAATTTATAGCCCTCTGAAATTGACAAACATGTCCGCGTGGATTGGATTGTAAACGTGCACTGTTCATTAAATGCAGCTCCAGACTTTGGACAGGAAAAATAAAATTCAAAAATCCAGCAGTTTATGTTTTTCAACTTGCCCAATTCGGATTTTTCCAATTTCTTTTGCTTTTTGAGATTCTTTCCTTGGTTTATCTTTAAATGGCAATCCCTAATCTACCCTTACTTGGTTAGAAATGTTAGGAATGTTAGGAATTGTTAGGAATGTTATAACTTTCGTTAATTTTCTAACGAAAATACTAAAAAGCTCAAATTGGAGCACTTACAGTTATGCCCAAAACCAACAGGTTCTGATCCTACTACAGCCACCACTACCACCATCCCCACTGCTATCACACCACCACTATCACCTACGGCTGGAACCCTTTCCTCTGTATGTGCCCATCATGAAAAAGATGAAGATGAAGATATTCCCCTTCAAGCCTTACTAGATCTGAAAAGAGGCAAAGGGAAGGCAAGACAGTAAAAAATAGAGACAACTACATCCATAGCTGATCAAGCTACACTACTAGGCTCTGATGATGATGAGGCTGAGGATGAAACTGGAAACTGAAAAGGCTGATGCTGGTGAAGATGTGATGAGACCAGCACCTATATCAAGGAAAATGGGCATAAAGAAGGCACAAGCTACTACAAGCTCCACGCCTATGTCTAGGCGCACGCGCCAAAGCCTCCAAAGGCACTGTAATTACTCCTCCTTCTGAAACATTCATATCAAGTGAGGCAAATGAGAGATTTGAGTTTTTCAGAATGAAGGGATTTATTGTTGAAAGGGTACAAGACAAAACGTTTGATGATGTGATGATCACCAGATATTTAAGGGAAAAATACCTTATCCACACTGTGACCTACCCAGCTCACTTCTACCCCTCTCTAGGTTGTGAGTTTTATACTAATCTCGTTCAATCCATTCAAAACCCAAGGTCTGACAGCTTTGAGAAAGTGAAAATTAGGGGAAAATCCATAACTTTCTCCCCCTCTATCATCAACTCTCCTCCAAACTCCCAATCCTCAAAACATTCCTGCCATAGCCCCCAAAAATGAAATCGCCACTACCATATCCAACGGCCTTGATCCCATTTGGCACAACCAATATAAGTTCACAATGCTGACCTCCCTTTGTGGGTTTCTATTTAAAATTGCTTCCCTCAACTGGAAACCAACCTCCAACAGAAACACAGTCACCACAGCCCATGCAGACCTCATCTATAGGATATTCCGGGGTGTTGAGTTCAATCTTGGGGATATAGTGTTTGCCAGTATAGTCCAATTTACAGAAAATGAGCTTCCTTCTGATCTTCCTTTCCCCTGCCTGATTTCTAGTATCTGCTTGGAACAAGGTGTGGACATTATTCATTCTGATAGGCTATGGGATAAAGTTGAACCATTTGGGATTCAACCTGTTCTGGAATGTACCAAGCGTACAATTAATCTTGCAGTAGAGTTTTCAGATGATTCAGTTGTTGAGATTCATGAGGATGATGAAGATGATATAGTTGATGTGGGTGATGATGTGACCACATCTCCAATACCACCAATTGATCTAGCAGTTGTTTATGATGAGTAGATCAAGTATCTTGAGAATGCTAGGCTTTGGGTTCGTGTGCAGTTAAAGGAAATGGCAGCTAGGAGGAACAGGTTGTTGTCAGCCAAAGCTAGTCTTTCTGGACAAAAAGGGGGATCTATCATAAGCCATGTTTTTTATGACATTATCCAAAAATTTTCGATGGGAGCTGCTTGAAAAAATCAGGGCTGAAATGGAGAAAACTGATTAAATGATCCTTATGAACTGTTTATTGCTTTTGAAACAATATTTCATATTTTGTGTGCGTTAGGAACAATGGTGAATTGTTTTTTTTTATTACCTTGACATTTGCATGTTTAGGGGGAGTTTTAATATTTGATAATTAGTTTACGATATATGCTCTTGGCTTATAATTCATTTTGATCAGAAAGCAACAAATCAAAGGAAGATTGAAAGTGTGTGATGTCACACACATTAACAAGTCAAATGTTGGCTTAAGTTAGATTTGTTACTTTATTAATATTAGTTAAAATAGGTAAATATTGTATACTCCCTCCGTCCCACTTCAATTGAGCCACTTTCCTTTTTGGGACGTCTCACTTCAAATGAGCCATTCCATAAATGAAAAGAAGTGAACAGTGTTTCGGACATTTATACCCTCATAATGTTTATATATTTACAAAAAAATCATTCATTATACCCTTATAATTTTAACATATTTACAAAAAAACCAATCATTAACTTACTATTCCCCCCTCATTCTCTCTCCTATTAAATATTTTTAACTTTTACATTTTCTCTGTAACGACCCTAATCCTAGGCACCCTTTTAGCACGTGTGGAGCACGTGGGAGTTAGGATTGTAGTATCTCAATTATGTATTTTGTACTACTTGTTGATTTTTGGTGTCATTTTTATACTTTAATAACATATGTGAAGTGAGGATGAAAATGAGTTAACTTTAATGATAAAGGGTCTAAATGGAATAAAAAAAATAAAGTGTGTAGTGAATTTATAATATTTGAAAGTTTAAAGTAAAATGTTTATGAGTAGTTGAGGTGTTTTGTGTAAACAAGAGAAGTAGAGATGTTAGTTACACTACCTTAGACTTTGAGGGGCTTAAGTGAAAAAGGGGTGAATTATTGCCTTTATATTAGTCAAAAGGGAGCCTTGTTTGGCAACTTAACCAATGTGACTCCAACTTGGTAAATGGAACTTGGACCTTTATAGAGGCCATGTATAGTTGCATAATGACTATGTAGAAATGGTTTATGATACATGGTGGCCTTACTTGCTTCCATATCCTTGGTGGTTAGTTTGAATAGTGTAGAAGCTATATGTTACAATATTGTGCTAGTTTGAAAATGTGTATTTATCACATTATTACATTATTATCCCAAGTGTGGACTTATTTATCATATTGTTACCTTGATATCCCTAGAGTGGATTTATTTACTATGTTGCCTCATTGTTATCCCCAAGTGTGGATTTATTTATCTTATTGTTATATTGTTATCCCAAGTGTGGATTTATATTGCAAGTTTATGATATGTACTGGACTTCGGTATACCGGTTGTTGGAGGGTTGTTTCTGGTGAATATTGCTTTAAGCAGTTCACATGAGATAAGTTATGACAATAACTATCTCGGTTGTTAGGGGGTTATTTCTGGTGAATATTGCCTAAGCAGTTCACAGGAGATGAGTTATGACAATAACTATCTCGGTTGTTCGGGGGTTGTTTATGAATATTGCCTAAGCAGTTCATAAGAGATGAGTTATGACGATAACTATCTCAGTTGTACGATTTGTTTGTGAATAATGCCTAAGCAGTTCACAGAAGATGAGTTATGACAATAACTATCTCGGTTGTTTGGGGGTATTTATTACTCTCTGTTTATTCTATGATATTAATTGTTCTTAATATGGTAAAATACTTGGTACGGGTGAATATGCATTCACAGAAAAGAGGAGTGTTACTCCCACGTTGTACGACTTATGGTTCAGACAGGAAAGGTAAAAGGAGGTAACGTAAGTTGTTTACCGTTTTAACAATGTGTTATGTGTAACCATGTTATGTGTTGCATTTTACTTGGCATCTTGCTGCATTCATAATAGCTTATTGAGATTTATTCTCACCCTTCTCCCTTTAATGTTTTTAGATCCTGAGACAGGAGGAACCGGCCAGTGAGGACGGGGAGGAGTTTGTACACGTCTTTTGGGTTGTTGGGTACGTTTATGTCCTAGATGGGATATATGGTTGTATTTTGGTATTACTCCTTTGTTGGAGTCGTTTATATAAAACGTTTGTAAAGATTTTATTTGGGACCTTTTGTAAATTAAGGTGTTGTCTATCCTTTTAAGTATGTTTGAAAAGTGGTTTATGTTTTATTTCCTCCAAGTGGAGATGATTCAAGTTATTACTGAAAGAGTATCGTTAAAGTTTGATTCTTTTCAAGTTAAGCCAAAAGTTTTTTTAAAGTTCAGGGGGGTTTTTATGTAGTTGGGGATGCTCCCGCTCGGGACACGTGTTAGGTTCCGGGTCGGGGTCGTCACAGTTGGTATCAGAGCTTAGTTTAGAGGTCAAGGGTAGATGTCTAGACTAAGGAGGAGTGTGTGGTAATTAACACCGAGTATTTAATGCAAGAGTTTGCTCTAATGGCCGGAAGCAATGATGAACAGCGAAGGGTTCCAGAAAATGAAGAAAATATGGGGACAGATGAAATTCAAAATGAAGAGATGATAAATTTATTCAGGATGTTTGTACAGAATATGAAAACTCGGGGATCAGCTCTGAATCAACCTGAGGGATGTCAAAGTGATGGATTGGAAAGGTTTGTGAAGATGAATCCACCGAGCTTTAATGGAGACCCGGATTCGTTGAAGGCAGAAAGATGGCTAGAAGAAATGAACAAAATATTTGAGGTTATGGAAAGTCCCAACGAAGAGAAGGTTAGATATGTCGTTTTCAAACTTGAAGGTCCAGCTGATCAGTGGTGGCAAATTTTGAAGGGAAGTTGGGAGGGGGATCATACGCCCCAGACTTGGGATAATTTCACCCAGCAGTTCGAGGATTATTTCATTTCAATGATTACAAGGAACATGACAGTGAGTCAGTATTCGGCCCAGTTTGAGGAATTGGCTCGGTGTTGCCCTCATTTGGTATCACATGAAGCGAGAAGAGTTCATCGGTTCGTAAAAGGTTTGAAGGTTGAGTTTAGGAAGAAATTATTGATAGAAGACTTCACAAATTATCAGGCAGCCGTAGATAGAGCGTATAAGATAGAGATTGACATTGAGAAAAACAGTGAAAGATCCAAAAGTGGGGTTAGAAATAAACCAAAGTATCAAGGACAAGGATCCAAAATCACCAGAGGAAAATCAAGGGCTTCAACTTCAGGGAGTGTGAGAAGGGAGCTTGTTGCAGCTTCTTCATCTCGGCCAATATCCAGACAGTATGGGATAATTTGTAAATTTTGCAAGAGGATTGATCATACCGAAGATCAGTGTTGGAGTAAGCAAGGCAGGTGTATTAAGTGTGGAGAAATGGGACACTTTATGAGGTATTGCCCAAGGTTACAGCGGGGACGAGCTTCTAGCAGCGGTCAGCAAGGTGGACAACAAAGAGGTAGTACCAAAAGAGATAATGAAGGGAAACCAAAAGAGAAGGTTTAAGGTCGAGTCTGTGCTTCAGGTCTTGGAGAGATAGATTCCTCAGAGGTCATTAGAGGTATATTACCTGCCTCAGGAGTTAGGGGTCATATTTTATGGATCCTGTTTCATATCATTTATGTTTGACATTGCATTTTGCTTATATGTGGTATATATTGCTTAATATTTGTCTTATGTGTTTGAGGTTTCTGCTCTTATGAGGGAGTACCTCGAATCTTCTTTGGTTTACCACGATGGTGATGTGGTTATAGCTGGGCATGTGTTGCCAGTTGATTGGTATGATTACCAATTTGTGATTTTGAGATATACTTGACCTGGATGGGTAAGTAGTTGTTGTGCATTGGTAGACTATCATAAGAAGTGAGTCTCCTTTTCTATGCCTAATTTGCTTATATTGGTATTTGATATAGATAAATATTTATGTGGTATTCTTGTTATATATGCGTTAAAGGCAGAAAATTTTGGTTAAAACTGTGAAGGGTATTTGGTATGTGTTAGGCTTGAGTAAGAAGTCCTTCTAAATATTTTATGTGCTAGTTATGAATAAATGGTAAATGTGCGTCCATCGAAGTATTTCCATGTTTTGGTTATGGGTATGATGAGCAGAATTTTAATCCTTATTTTGATGGCTGTATGGTAATTATGATGGAGGACTTCTGTGTTTAATTGAAGTTCCGGGAAGATCATGAAAATCATTTGCGAGTTGGGTTAATGGTCCTTTGTGAGAAGTCATTGTGTGTAAAGTTTATCAAGTGTGAGTTGGCTCGAGAAGATTTCAAATTTTGGGTTCTATAGTCTTAAGCTTGGATGTTACCATGGATCTTACGAGGATTGAGTCCGCGATCTTTTGGGTTGGCAAGTGCTACCGAAGGATTATCAAAGGATTCTTAAGAATTGTAAAATCGTTGATTTAGTTAACTCGGAAGGATATACCAATGGTGTAAGATGTAAAAAGGATGAATCATATTGGTAGAAATGGAGAATAGATTCACTATAGATCCGATCCTTACCTTACCTAGTGGATGTGAGAACTTCGTGAATTTTAAGTGCGTATTAAAGGAAGGTTAGGTTGTGATATTATGCAAAATGGGAAAGTGGTAACGTATGCTTCGAGGAAATTAACTTAGATAAAACGGAATTTTCTTATCCTCTACTCGAAAGTGGCTGCAATTATTTTGCGTTATTTAAGTGGGAACCTTATCTTTTTGAAACTCCATTTGAGATTTGTTACCGATCCTAAGAGTTTGAAGAATTTAGTTACTCGAAAGGAAGTGATCAACAGGCCGAAGCGATGGTTGGAACTATTAAAAGACTTTAATTGCGTTATTTTATATCATCCGAAAAAGTTATTGTGATTGCAAATGCGATTAGTGTAAGTGCTCCAATTTGAGCTTGTTAGTCTTTTCGTTAGAAAATTAACGAAAGTTATAACATTTCTTACAATTCCTAACAATCCTAACTTTTCTAACAAAGTAAGGGTAAAATGGGCATTGCTATTTAGAGTTAAACCTTCCAAGGAATCTCAAAAAGCAAAAGAATTAAGAAAATCACAAATTGAAAGTTGAAAAACATTTTCTCGCCGTTAATTTGAAATTTTATTCCTTGTGTCCAAAGCCGGAGCCGCATTTAATGAACAGTGCACGCCAAGCAGACCAATCCGCGCGGATGACTTTGTAAAGTCAGGAGGGCTATAAATTGAGCCCTCCAGTCACAAAAATAGGGAGCCACAACACATTTTGTACCGAACCTCTGGCAAAATATAGAGAGAAAACAGTGAGAATTCACTTGAATTGTCACCATTTTCTCTCCAATCTTTCCCAACTCATACTCATCCACTCACTCTCATATTGAAGTCCTAAACACTCATACACTCAAGCCAAACACTCAAGAACACAAGGAAGATTGGTAAACCCTCCTTCTTCTAACCCTAAATCTCATCCATGCATGCATCTTCAAACTACAAAATGTAGTTCCTTCATCTTCTTGCTCTAGATCTAAGAAGATCACCATGGAAGACCATCTCCATGGATGATCTTCTACAAAGATCAACATTATTCTCAAGTTCTCTTACTTTCTTGCAAAGAAAACTCATTTTCAAAACCCTAAAAACCATTTTCAAGCATAAAATCTCATTTTAAAAGGATAAAAATCCCCTTCCCAAGCAAATGAAATGCTTAGTCCTAATGTACCCCAAGGATGGTTTGGTATAGTTGATTCACCACTAAAATGTATAGTGATCACTAACCAAAACCTAGGGAAATGAGGACAAGCATGGATGCAAAACCCCCTTTAAAATCATATTCTCCTTCTTGGGAAGTTGCTGTCCAGTAGCAATTTTCCCAGACCTCAGTCCATTTTCTTAATTTTTGTAGACAGATGAACTTGGAATTTGGTGTTGACTACAAAACACTTTTTGTAGCCAACATCCAGAGCTTTCCAGAAATATTTTTACTTTATTTTTTGGGTGAGTAAAACTCCTCTTTTCAAATTTTCTTTCAGAGGCTAGTTCATCAGCTTCTGGGAATCCAGATCTCATATCTGAGGTTTCCAGAAGGTTTTGACCCCTCAAATCTTCTCCAAAATGGAAAATTCCTTCCCACAAACCTTATTTAAGGTGTCTAGAACAACTTTCATTCTCTGAGTTTATCCAGATTATGAAGTTTTAAGACCCTTGAATACATTTCAAAATCAAAGGTCCACTGCCTTTTTCATTCTGGCAGAAATGGCTCTCAACTTCAAAAGGTCTTTTGAGTACCAAATCTCAATCCAAAAATCCCCCAAAAAATCATGGGATTAGTTTAAAGTCTTGAAAAGATATCCCTATTTTTACTTTTCTGAGTTTCAAAGTATTTTGGCCAAAACACACACACACACAAATGATTTTCAGCTTGGAAGACTCGTTTTACGAGGCGCGTCGGGTGCACACTAACGTCCTTCCCGACGCGTAACATGACCTCCGAACCTAAATCTCTGATCTCGGGCTTTTTTCAAAGTTTTGGCCCTCAAAATTAAAATGGCGTGGCGACTCCGTTTCGTTGATTTTTTCAAACAAAAATGGGAAAATTTTCGATACAATCACACATCATCACAGTGGCGACTCACTGGGACTAAGCTTTTCAAAAAAATGGTATTTGGTATATTGGTGGAAACCACTAAATTTCCCGTTATCGCCTCCTAACACGAGTCGGGGATAAATTGTGGTCTAACAATCCCACGTACCGGTATCACCGTTTTCAAAAAAAAAAAAAAGCTTTTGAGGGTCAAGCTTCCGTCCCGGCTTTGAAAATCATTTTTTGTGTGTGTGTTGATTTTTGCACAGTTTTCGTGTTGTTTTGGCCGCCTCGGAGAAAGTCAAAAATTTTGACTGTCGGAATGATGTCCCTAACTGTCGGAATTTTCGTGCTTACGTGCTTATGTGCTCATTAAATTTCAAAAAAAAAAATTCAAAAAAAAAAAAAAGGATTTTCGAAAAAAAAGAAAATTTTCAAAAAAAAAAATCATGCATCATATTTTTAAGACACATAAAAAAATCTCTATTTTACTCGTAAAAAGAATATAGATCGCTTGCACACTACGCGCACGTGACCGTACACCGCACACTACGTTCTTAACCCGGGAAATTCTTGTCGCGGTCCATTTGGTCTTATTACGCCTCTCGGATGAGCACAGGACTACCCAAACATCCCATGGAGCCTCGTGTCGACCATGCACTTGTCCGTGACACACTTTGTCCGAGACCCGGTTGGTTTTTAGTCCGGTCTCGTGTCATGCCCCCGTCCGTGTATAGACCTTTCCTTTCAAGCCTTTGTCGGCATACCGACTCAATATCTTTCGGGACCCTTATCGCCGAAGTTCTCGCCGGTTTTCCGCCGCAGACTTTGACCAAGATATTGACCAGGCGCCTTGACTTCGGCCCGACCGGCACAAATTATACACCGACTCCCAAAGATTGACACCGAGTCATCAAGGATTAATGAATATTCCATGCCTAATTACGGCTTAACCGACGACAAGTCAAGATCAATCGTGGACATTTATCGCCCAAATCATGCCGACTTTTCGTCGAGCCCTCGGACATGATCTTGACTTTCGACGTCAACTTTGTCCGTAATTTACATCGAATGCTCGTTAAGACTCGATTACCCGCCAGACTTTTAGGATCGTTTTTCTTTCGGTCGGTGGGACCCGCTTGCCCTATAGGACCCTCGCCCGGGGCTGTCCACCCCGTGAGGTCGAAATACAGTGGAATACGAGGGGCTTATAGACGTAGTGACGGGGCCCACCGATCCAGGAATCGAGTAGCTTGCGAAAAGAAGAGCAATCTTTTCCAACCGATTAGGTTAATAAAACATGTTTTAAGTAAACGTGAACAAATAATCGCATGTTGCATGAGCCTAAAGCCCAAACACCTACCCTCCTTCCAATCCCGCCATCTCGAACCTTCGTGTCCTTTCCCCGCAGCCTCCGCACAAAGCTTGGTTTCGGGCACCGGGTCACCGTTTGATCGGTTGGGGAAGAGTCAAGCGCATCGTCGGCTTCACCGTTTGTTCCGACTCCGAGTTTCGTAATGTCTGCATCAGCAGGTAATGATGGGGATAACGTCACTCCGCCTCCCGGGACCCCTCGACAGAGCAACAAAGTGGAATCGGTTAGCGTAACGTATGAGGTTACGACAGGAAGCACAGCTAAACGGCCTTATGGAGGCTATTAAGAGTCACGGTAGCCGGCCGCCACCTCAATCCAGGATGGCACCTTCACCGTGGAAGAAGACGAGGATGCCAACCCCACTCTCGCCGCCCGATTACACCAGGATGCCGCCACCCACCTCCTATGGTGCCACTACTGCAGAACCCATGCTCCTCGATTTTCGGTCACCAGCCTCCCCAACCACGTACCACCGGATCCATGCGGCCCGACGGCACAAATCGGTGGGGGCAAAATCAAGACGGAATGTCTTCTCATGGTTGGGGCTATCTCGGAATGCCACGGCTAATCGGGATCCCGCCTCGGTTCGGAACCGATCAATCCGGACCTTCACAAAGAATAGCCGCTTCGAATGCCGCCACAACTTGGTTCTGGGCCACGGATCGAGCCCCTCCTCGGAACAGCACTAGTTCAGTTGCTCTCACACAAATCCATTCCTCACTCGAGACTTCTATGGGTTACCAAGCCTCCATCCGGTGTCATCCGAATCACAGGGGACCGCAAGTACCCCCTGGGTTACACACCTTCACCACGCAGCCATGCAATTCAACAATCCGGGGACAGCAGCCCAGCACTCAAGCCTACTTACGGGCCCCACTGGAAATCCAAGTTATCCGGCTACATCGGGCTGCCTCCACCTACTTTGCCAGTTGAAAATCAACAACAAGCCGCACGGTTCTATCCTTTGCTCGAGCTCCTACTCATGCTCCCAAGGGTAACTCACCCAGGACAAGTTTTCACCTACGTCCCCGGATCGGCCGTTCCCTCCACCCGCCCGCTCCAGGGTAGCTCCTCTCCCTAGCTCGGCCACTAGCTTGAATGCCATGGTTCCGCCACAAGACCCTCATCCGGCCTCGGTTCATGGAACAACACAAGGAAATGAAAGCGCAGATCGCCGAACCGATCGCCAAGAAGTCCCGCCTTCCGGCCTACGCTGCACTGACTCCATTGTTCCTCCGCCCCACAAATTCGTGATGCCTAATCTGGATCTCTTTGATGGGACCGCATGTCCGAAAACCCATTTGGACACATATACCTTGGCGATGAAAGCCAAAGGATGTACCAATCAGCAGTTGGGCCGATTATTTCGCCTATCCTTGAAGTCCGGTGCCTTAAAGTGGTTCTTCCGTTTGAAACCTGAAGCCGTGGCCACATGGGACCAGATTACCAATGCCTTCATTGTAGAGAAATATAAGGCCAACTTGGAATGGGAAACAAATAGAGTTGACTACAAACAACAAGGCAACGCCCCGATGAGAATGTTGGGGACTTTTACAAGCGGTGGAATGCGAAACTCGGTGAAATGGCCATCCTCCTTCCGAAGAGGAACAACTGGACATCTTCCAGTCATGCTTGAAACCACATCGAGAGCCTCCCTCGCCACTTCCCATACTCGGACTTACGGGCCATGGTTAACTCTGCGGCCTAAGTTTGAAAAGGCCTACAATCCGCAACCGGCCGCCGCACTCCGCCTACAGATATCGGGCTCCTCCCGCAAACGCGCCTTGCTTCCTGCCAAAGGCAAAGAAATGATTAACTATGCGGGACAGAATGTAATAACACGACTCCTTTTGCTCCTGTAAAAGCAGTAGAGCCTGCACCACGGGTCATGAATCTCGAAAACTTTGGAATGCCTCCGAATGACATCTTTAGGGGACCGGTGAAAGAAGGCTTGCCGCGGCCTTTGGAGAATTTCCAACCCAGAGAAATCCGAATGCTCCCGTGGATACTACAAAGTATTGTGCTTTTCATCAAGCTCACGGACATCCGACCGACAACCGCTTTACTTGAAAAAGGCAATCCAGGGGCTAATAGAGCAAGGAAAGTTGGAAGGCCCCGAAGGGCCTAACACAGTCAAAAATCCGCTGCCAAGGAACCATAATCAGGTGAATATGATTGAATGCGGAGAACCTTCGCATGCCCAGGAAGATGCCGATGAAGGTCCCCAAATACCCGTAGCCAACCTTGTCGAGGATCCTGAATTCGGATTCCCCCTCAGCCTTGAGGATATCGAACGAATCAACCCATCTTGGTCTCATGTCAGAGACTCCTTGCAAGAATACGAGGCCCGCTATTTCTCGGATGAAGGGAAGGCCAATACTGAAAAGTCGGGGGCTGTTCCGTTCAAAAATATGAGAGGACCATTTACGCAAGATGGTTAGAACAATCGAGAAGAATCGAACAAGAAAGCTTCCGGCGAGCGCTGTATTGGGGCTTAGCAGCAAAGAGGCCGAAGAGCATCTTGAGCTAGTGAACTTCCACAAACTGGCTATTGGAGAAGTCAAATACGACCCCGAAGGCAGTGAAACTGAAGAATCAGAGGAGGAAGAACCCTTCTACATTCTACCTGGTGTCAAATACGTGCCACCCCCTCTCACTCTTCCCCCGCAGTTTCTGGGTGGAGAAGCCGAGTCACAATTGCCACTTCCGGGAATGGGAACATATGACAATTTTTGCGGCTGCACGCACCCATATTCACCCAACGGGTTTGACCGGCGTTCCCTCTCAGCCGAAATCCCGGTAGTATGGGAAGAAGATTCCGATGACAGCGATGATGATGATGATGACGAGAGTGAAGAGTCAACTGAGGCCCCCGATCCGGAAACAATCTGGAACAATCATGCCAGAAATGAGCCCATGGGAGCCAGGCACAATGGCTGGTTATCAGCAAGCGACGACGAAGAAGAAATGCGGATCGAGATACCAATATGAGACCTACGAGGTGTCACTTGTAAGATGCATTTGAAGGCCCGGATACTCATGGATCTGAAAGCCCGCACGGATCCGTCTTAGAAATCTTAGAACACAGCGTTCCTTATAAGAACCATCGTGAATGGAAAGGGTTTATTGAAGCACTCAGTCGAAAATGGAGGTTTTCACCACCGAAGATGAAAGAGGAAACATTAACGGATCTTTTTCTTTCCGCCTCAGAACGGATGAGCAAAATAACCATGGTTAGATCAAATCCACCCCAAAGTAAAGGGTTATTGATCGAACGTTACCCAAGAAGAGGCCTTCATACCTATGAATCCATGACGCCTTCCTAATTGCTCACTGCAGACAATGGACCCTGAAACTGGACATGATCTATCCGGATGCGCCTCAAACTCCGAAGGGGAACGTTGCTATCCTTCATCTCCAAGATTGAAAGAAAAAGGATATTACGATGAGATGGAACCGGTGATAGCCATAACTCGTGGGCACTATCAAGGGATGAGATCGAAAAGCCGCCAAGTCCCGACAATAGCGACTCTTGTTGCATGATAACTATGAGCAAGGCCGGCCATGAGAGTGAATCGGAGGACGCCCTAGCTCTGTGGGCCATCCGAGGGGCAACAACACAACCCCAGACCCAAAGGCCTGTGACTTGGGAAGCAGTTATAAGGGCCGCCCAGGAGGGAGCCAGTACAGCTCAGCCCCTCACTGTCACTAGACTCCGTCAGAACCAGTGACCAATAGCCAAAAGGGCTCCCCCGTTGACCTTAGCAACATTGAAGAAATCCAGTCAAGAGACGACTGATGAGGAAGTTAATCTGTTGACCCGATCCGGGAGAATTTTCCAAGGAAATCCCAAGGCAGATAAGAAGGCCACAGATCAAGCACCGAAAGAAGATCGCCGCCCCTATGCTAAGACAGCTGAAACTCCAGATCCCGAGAAAGAGGATCCCGTGCTCACCCAGTTAAAGCAAACACAGGCCAACATTTCCCTCTGGTCTCTACTCACTTCGTCCTATCCCCATAAGCCGAAGCCGGAAGAAAGCCTGGCTCGCACTCTCGTGCCTATTGATGCTACTCCCGATGATGTGGTACATGATTGGAAACATCCACTACGGGAACATAATCACTTTCACAGATCTCGACCTCCCTCAATTTGGGGCCGATCATAACGAGCCTCTCTTCATCAGCCCAGTCATAAGCTCGTGGATGACGAACGACGCCTCCCTCGGGTCCTGGTTGATAATGGGTCCGGAATGAACATTCTTCCGGCAAAGATCATGAGCTTGCTTGATATCAAGACTACAGACTTGAAGCCTTCCTCCCTCACAGTCAAAGCTTACGACTCAACATCCCGAGCAGTCCTCGGAGTTGCTACTTTGGACCTTTGGTTTGGACAGAAATTGATACCTGTGGAAGTCCAGGTTATCGACATCCCGATTACTTTCAATGCCTTATTGGGAAGACCTTGGCTCCATCAAGTCAAAGGGGTCGCCTCAAGCCTCCACCGGTGTGAAATTCGTCTCGAATGGGGGTCTGACGGCCATTTACGGGGATTTAGTCACTTTGGAGGGCACAGATACGGGCGGAATACCTATTCTGGAAATCAAACATGATGAGGAAGGTCTCATGCTAACGGGCTTCACGCCGAGCCTCCCAAGGCCCAAGTGTGCAACATAGATCCGACGATCACTCGGGATAAAATCCCGCCGGTCTTGAAAATGATGAGAAAATGAGCTATCTACCTGGCCTCGCTTGGGAAGCACCAACAAGGAACTCACACACTCGTCGAGGTGAAAGGACAGAATACTCGCCACGGCCTGGGATATGAGGCCTCCCCAGTGGACACCGCAAAAGGAAAAAGATTTGAAGCCGCCACAGAAAGGTCCCGGCGACAACCCTAAATCTCTCTTTCAGTCCTAATTTGGCTGACTACTTTGTAAAGGGTCCCACACAACCAGGAAACATCACAGAGCCCACTCCTACGGCAGGATGGCTAAAGCTACAGGATAGCCTCAACAAGTTTAGAGGAACCAAGGCTAACCCGGTCCGTAGAATGTTCCTGGACCTACCCAAGATACCTGGGGCTACCACTACCATGAAGAGTGAGTATACCTTCAGAGGCGTGCCTGACCTGGTGGAACAGTTCGAGAAGCTCACAACCACTATTCCTACTGCCCAGGAAGATCCGAAACCGAAATTCGAACTGACAGTGCCAAAAGCTAAGGCCACGGAATTTCCCTCAGATGATTGGGATGGTCTGGTTATGCAGCAATTGTTCGAAGAAGAAGTCCAGGTGCCAGATCTGATTGATCTCGGCTCGGTCCAAGAGATGATAGCAGCAATTGAGAAAGGAAAACAAAAACAGCACAGTTCCCGAGTCATGAGGCCACCAATAGCAAAGCCGCTAAAAAATTGGGAAAACCTCTCAGGCCCGTCCGCGACCAAGGAAGAAATGATCACCAAGCTTGGATTGGTCCCCCGTCCCTTTGTGTCAATCTAGGACAAGTCCTCCCAGTCTCTCTTTGTTAAGATCGAGTCTCTAGGGTCGTCCGACGGCCTTACGCCTGAAGACTACGAGTCTGTAGCAAGCGCTGTATTCCTTTTCGTTTTCAATGAAATGACGAACCTTTCTGAGTATCCCCTGATTGCCACTTTAACTAATGATGAATTAATTAATAAAAATTTTTTTAATAATAATTCATTAGATAAAGAAGCAGACACATTAAACGAAAAAAAAATCAAACAACAAAAAAAAATCTTTAAGCAGGTTGTCCGGAAAGAGGAAAATCGAGCCCAAGCTGCCGAAGAGATTTTGACGAGTGTGAATCTGGGAACCGCAGAAGAGCCTAAAGAGACGCCTTTTGGTGATTTCTTCGAAGGAATCGGAAAGGATGCTTCCTGCAAAGTCCTGCAAAATCCTCAACTCAAAGAAAGTTGCCCTCTTCATTAAAGAAAACATCATGTGCAGATACGGGTTGCAGTAGAAATCATTTCAGATAATGGATCCCACTTCGAAGGGGAATGTGAAAAGCTGCCGCGGAATTCCGAATAACCCGTCACAAGTCATCTCCTTACAGGCCCCAAACCAACGGAGCCGTCGAGGCAGCAAACAAGACTCTGGAAAATATCATCCGGAAAATGGCTGTCCAAGGCAGAGATTGGCCCGAGAAGTTACACCTGGCACTCTGGGGCTACAGAACATCAGTCAGAACGGCAACTGGGGAAACACCGTTTGCCCTCACATACGGAATGGAAGCCGTGCTCCCAATCGAATTGGAAATCCCCTCGCTCCGCGTACTGCTGGAAAGCCAGATCAACGAGGTCGAATGGCTCCAGAGTCGCCATGACGAATTGGCCCTGTTAGATGAACGCCGATTGAAAGCAATGGAACACATCCGAGCCTACCAAGGAAGAATGGCCAGAGCCTTCGACAAGAAAGTAAAGCATCGGGAGATCCGAGAAGGTGATCTCGTCTTAAAAGAAAAGCCCCCAGTCCGTATCAACCCCCTCGGCAAATGGGAGCCTGTATGGGTCGGGCCATATGTCGTCCAGAAGATCTTCTCCGGAGGAGCCATGCAACTTGCAGACCTCGACGGGAATCCCTTTGTACACACAAATGAATGGTGACAAGCCGCCGGAAATACTACGCGTAAAAAAAAGAGTGCTAAAAGAGTAATACCCAACTAGGTTGAAAACCCAAGAAGGGCGGCCTAGGTAAAAAACAGGTTGCACCAAAAAAAAAAAACAAAAAAAAAAAAAAAAAAAAAAAAACAAAAAAAAACAAACAAAAAAAAAACAAGAAAAAAAAAAAAAAAAAAACAACAAAAAAAAAATCAGGTTGAACTACGAAGACCTGAGCTCCTCAAAATGAGGGGAACGTAGGCAGCCGGAAACGGTTCGGTCTAAAACACAAATAAAAGTCATACTTTGACATCAATACAATTGATCAGACCATGAAAGCGTCTCGAAAAACTCTAAAGCAATTCAAATATTCATTACAAATTAAAAGCTCTTTGATGAGTCTAAGCCCGATTCATTCCTACAACTGGCAACCTGCTAAAAGAAACTAAGATACATAATCAAACTAATGTGTCTGCCATGACAAGAAAGGGATACTCGGAAACCTCAGAGTCACTCCAAGCCACTCGTACTGGCCTCTCCCCTCTTCTTCCCCCTTCGAGTCTTCTTTTTCTGAACAGGAAAAATGTCGGTCTTCCTCCTACCAAGCTCTGGTATAGGAACAGGATCTATCAAACCAGCCTCTGCCAGGGCCTTAGTAGCCCTAGCGTCATCTCTCATCTCCTGTAGCCTAGCTGGTAGCATAGGAGCCCTCCTCTCCTGTCTCTTGACGTAAGCCTCATAGTCGGTCACAGCGTCTCCGCTCCTATCATGAGGATTGGCCCTCGCCTCGGCCCTCCTCCTCTCAGAAACAGTCAGGTCCTCCGCACCCACAATGGCCTCACGCCGTCTCAAAATAGCCACCTGAGTCTCTCCCAGATGCCTCTCATACCAATCCAGGTACCAAGTGGTCAGGAACACCGGTCCCTGACGCTTCGAGAATGACCCGAGGAGGAAAGGCATCATACCTCCATGCTCGGGAAAGAAATGGAAACACTGAGGGATCATCCATAGAAACAGGAGCCACCACCCTGGTGGCTATATCATCAAAGTCCCCCAAAGGAACCTGCTCCAGGCCAAACTGTCTCAGAACTAAAGCCGGAATATAGAAGCTGGACTGAGAAAGCCCCGGAAGCATGACCACATGGGACCCGTCCTGAAGCACTCTGCGAGTCTCCACCCGCCAACAAGGCACTGACCATCTGATATCTTCAGTCTGGAGACCAGCCATCCAACGCTCCCATGAGCCCTGATCATCGAAATCCACAGCAACCCCCCTCCTGGCAAATGTCCAAGGCTTGATCATATCAGAGGTTTCCCGAAGAACCCCCAAACGCTCCATCAGCCACAGGGTCAAGAGGAACGGGCTGCCCCCGTGCATATACCGTCTTCCGGTAGCCAGCCTATCAAGAGCATGAAAAGTCTCCCCCAGAATCAAAGGAACGACATCTCTGCCCAGGCGACAGTGAACGACAACATCCAGCAAAGACCGATGGCAAATCCCAAAGGAATAGACCATGAACAGGGTGCCAAACATACAAAGTGCAAAGGCATCCCAATAGGCATCATCCAAGCCTAGGCCCCTAAATCTGTCAGGAAGACCGGAAATATCGAAATGATCGGGACCGCGGATCATACCTTGCGCTTCCTCCGGGGAAAGATGAAGGAGGACGCACAATCTGTCAACAAAAGAAGCCCCTCCGGGCAAAGGAACCGCTATCTCTTCCACCTCCGGACCACCAAGCAAGGCCCGAAACTCTTCGACAGTCGGAACAATCTCGTTGAAGGAAAGGCAAAAGACATGCCTTCTAGTGTCCCAAAATGAGGAAGAAGCCCTCAAAAGCTCATAATCCGGAATCAATTCCTTGAGAGACCATAAGCACTTCACCTTGTACCTTTCTTCAAAGAAGGACCTCCTCTCATGCATAATCTCCCGGGACCAATCCTTGAACTTGTTGAAGAATGACATTTGGGATTCTTGGGACAATTTTGATGGAGTTTTCCATGGTTTTTCTCTCTTTCTCCCCGAAAATGGCTGTTTGGACTGGAGGTTGAAGAGGATATTTGAATTTGAAATAAAGTGAGACCAGATCTGAAGCAAAATTAAAGGACAATGTCAGATGCAGGACCCTATCCGCGCGAACATGTTTGTCATTTATCAAAAAAATCTGCAACAGTCCAAGCTGCTACACCAAAAGAGGAATATTCCGTCCCGGTTGCTCGAAACCTGTGCAAAAACCTCCCCAAACCAGTCCATATACCAAACACCCTTGCAAAAAAAAAAAAACCAAGGCTCATGCAACACTGCATTCATACTGCATTGCATTCATAAAATAAAATTCTAAATTATTACATTCCAAAAAAAAAAGTGTGCATAAAAAAAAAACAAACAAACATCAATAAAATCCTAAATTATTACATCCCAAAGAAAAAAAAGAAAAAAAAATGTGCATAAGATGTACAAATCTCAATCTCAATCTCAAATCTCAAAAGAAAAAAAAATCAATCGGAGTCTCTAGCGCCCGATGTCTGCCCCCGGCCCCTCTTGCGACTCGGGCCCGCCTCCTCCGGAGCCACGAAAATCTCGGGCTCAGAATCGTCCTCGTCTCCGAGAAAGAGGCTCGCCAGGACCAAGCCAGATGCTCCGATAGGGCAAGCCGAGATCTCGCGAAAAATCGTATCCAAAGGTGAAGGCGTCAGACTCCTGGACGTACGAAGACGACCCGCCATGCTGCCATACGTGTCCCTGCCCGTGTGGATCCCCGAGAATGACGTGATCCGAAGGCAGCACCGCGCGGGGATCAAGGTGAGGAGACAGAGGAGTCTCTGAAGAAGTCTCTGAGCGAATAGGGGAAGCCTCCCGTCTGACAGGCGCCGGCCGTGGTCGCCTCGCTCTAGCCTGAGGAGCCCCGCAAGCGACCATCCTCCTGATGAATCTCTTGGCTCCGATCACTTGCTTCGTCAGCTTCTCGACGACCACCTCCGAAAACTGCACAAAAGCAAAAGCGTCAAAAAAGGAATTGATGCTAAAGATGATGAAACAAAAGAAAAAAAAAGAGAAGCCATACCTTCATACCCGGACGAGGCCGGAAAGCTCGTGGAAGCCGCTCGGGCTGAGGAATCTCCACCCTCAATCGGACCCCATCCTGGATATATGAAAAATCCGTCCGAGGATACCGCGGGATCCCAAGCCCCTCTCTATCCAGAACCTGAGGCATCCTCAGCCTCCTCAAGACGAATGTCGCATATGGCTCAATCGCCACGAAATCCGAGAAGTGTTGGCCGGCTCGGTAATCATCCCAGGTCACGGACCGATCGCTCGGGTGCATCATATCGGCGGGAGGCTCCACCGGTGTCCTCAAAGGCGAATTCACGCCATGCTGGCGCGTCACCCTCTCTCCCAGATAATATGCATGGCAGGTCAGACCTCTCAGAATCCTCCGCCTACAGTCCAAATCTCGGCGCCCTTCAGTGCGCCACCTCGAAGCGATCCCGGGGAAGAATATCATCCCTCATCTGTCTCGGCCTCCGTCAAAGGAAGGCAATCCGCGTACACGAGTCGTACGCCCCCTGGAGCTTATCTTCTCCCGGCATGCTTGGACCAAACGCATGGCCGGATACGCCCGACGTACTCCGCATTGCCGCCACATCGTGACGTGGAAAAACTCCAACGCCCATACCTGCGAAAGGTAAAAATCCAATCAATCCGGTGCAAAAGAAAATGCGTGCTCAAAAAAAAAAAGAGGGAAAGCAAAAAGAGAGCTTATAACTCCGGGGCAAACTCAAAGCAGTAAGGAGCTCACAGCCTTCCTGTACCTATCGAGAGCAAAGTAAAGCTCTGCCGGCCCGGCCTCTCCCCACGAGACATCTCCGACCGTCTCCATGTCCTCCAAGGACCTCAACAAGGCAAAGACCGCCGTCCCTCGGCATGTCCAAAGAGGGTGCTCGAAAAGGCAAACCACAAGAAGGCTCTAGCGATCGCTCGGCGCCTATCCTCTCCTCCCGGCCTCGTAACTCACGATGGTCTCCACAATCTTACCGTAGACCACGGCATACTCCATCCCCATCCCCTTTTTGGGAATAGGGAAAATCCCGAGAAGAGCACTGTAGATCCGCATCGCTGTAGCCATCCCGCCACTCAATGCCGCGTCCATTGAAGGACGGGCCGTGATCGCGGCGTAATCGGAGGGCGTAACCGTAGCCTCGCCCCAGAAGAAGTGAAAGGTGTGGGTCGCGTCCCACCAATGCTGCGCCAAAGCAAACATCAGGCCCTTGCTCTTAGGGAACTTGACCAGTCCCCTCAAGCACTCGACAAACTCCCAAAGCCCGGTCTCAACAACAATCTGTCGCGGACTCGGCAAAGCTCCTCGGCCCGCATCCGGAAGCCGATCCCACAAGTCAACCACGGACTCCACCGATCCTCGAGTCTTCATTTTGTTCAGCTGCTCCGTCACAAAACGATTTCCGCCCTGCAAAAAAAAAAGAGAGAAAAAATGTCAAAAAAATTGCATTTGCATTTGCACAAAAAAAAAAAAGAGCATACACATACATAAAAAAAAAAAAAAAAAAAAAAAAAAAATTTCGGCAGCATAACGGCATGCAATAGACATAGCCCCATTTTTCTCACAGAAAAGACAGTTTTCAGCAAATCCCATTCAACAATTTTCAATAAAAAAAAATGCATACATGCAAGAAGTTGACGGAAATAAAACTCCGTCCCATTTTCAAAAAAATGCATGCATGCCTATCATCCATCTTACATGCAACGGGAGGAAAAATCCGTCCCACTTTTCAAAAAAAAAAATCCTAAACATACATACATCTCATATTGGCAAAATGCCTATTCTTTCCAAACAAAATGCATGCATTGCATCATTCATCAATATCAATATTCAATTTCAAAAAAAAAAAAAAAATCATCATCAATTTTCGAATTTTCACATGCAATTTTCGGATACAAAAAAAAATGGCGAAAAGGCCAATTCTTTCTCCAAGCAAAATACATATTTTGGGATACCCACATAATCATTGCAACATGCATAGCATCAAAATCAAGATTCAAAGCCAAGAACATCAATCATTCGAATTTTCAAAAAAAAAATAATTCAAAAATCACCCAAAATTCAAATTTCAAACAAGAAATCAACAAAGGGAATGAAAAGATTCGAAGTATACCGTTCGGAGACTCGGATCAGAAGCCCAATGTTGCCAAGCATCGGGGTAATGCTCCTCCGCAACCGATTGCGAAAGGGTGTAATGCCTCCTCATCCGGACGAGCTCCAATCGTCTCTCCGCCACCGGGCCACGTCCTTGGCCTTGAAAAGCGCCTTCCCCGTGTTCCATTGCTCAAAAAATCGAAGAAATCGGAAGATTTTTGAAGCTTTTCTTGGCCAACAATGGCTTCTCCTCGGTTTTTTCTCTCTCTCTCTCGTCTGTTTTCAAAAACTGAATGGGGAAGAAGAAAAGGGGGCGGCCCCTCATTTAAAAACCCTGGAACACGCTCCTATCCGCGCGGATAGGATTGTCAGGGTCAAAATGACCCTTTTGCCCCTTAAAATTCCAGGACTCTGCAATTCAGTCCCCAACTTGACAGAGTTAACCAAAGTTAACCAAAGTCAGCCCCTTGTCAAGAAAATCATTCCCCGGCAGTAAAACGTAAGACCGATCTCCCCGAGAAAGATAACAAAATCTCGTATCTTTCATCAAAATCAATCTCCGGCAGTAAAACGTAAGACCGATCTCCCCGAGAAAGATAACGGATCCCGTATCTTTCATCAAAATCCTCCCCGGCAGTAAAACGTAAGACCGAGTGCCCCGAGAAAGATAACGAAGTCCCGTATCTTTCATCAAAATCCTTCCCGGCAGTCAAACGTAAGACCCATCTCCCTGAGAAAGATAACGAGATCTCGTATCTTTCATCAAAATCATCCCCCGACAGTAAAGCGTAAGACCGATCTCCCCGAGAAAGATAACGGATCCCGTATCTTTCATCAAAATCATTCCCGGCAGTCAAACGTAAGTCCGATCTCCCCGAGAAAGATAACGGAATCCCGTATCTTTCATCAAAATTATCCCCGGCAGTAAAACGTAAGACCGAGTGCCCCGAGAAAGATAACGGATCCCGTATCTTTCATCAAAATCACCCCCGGCAGTAAAACGTAAGACCGAGTGCCCCGAGAAAGATAACGGATCCCGTATCTTTCATCAAAATCATTCTAAATAAACGTAAGACCGATTTCCCGAGAAAGATAACGAATCCCGTATCTTTCATCAAAATTACCCTATAGCAAGAAACGTAAGACCGAGTCCCCGAGAAAGATAACGAGATCACGTATCTTTCATCAAAATCATCCAACTAGCCAAACGTAAGACCGATTTCCTGATGAATACGTCTCGATTTTCCCAAAGAAAGGCTAACAAAATCCCCAAAGAAAGTTAACGGAATCCCAAAAGCCAACGGAATCTCGAGTAGAACTTGAACTACGAAAGGGCTTGATTCCCACTAGGGATACGTAGGTAGCCTATCATTAGGTTCAGCCCCCCGACCAAAACGGTCACCCTCTCCTTCGGCAGCAGACGAAGTCCACCGAAAGGCCATTTCAAATTAAGGTCCGAGGCACCTAAAAAGCCATCATCATCAAGGTTCGAGGCACCTAAAACGCCATCTCCAAGGTCCGAGGCACCTAAAAAGCCATCATCATTAAGGTCCGAGGCGCCTAAAAAGCCATCATCATCAAGGTTCGAGGCACCTAAAACGCCATCTCCAAGGTTCGAGGCACCTAAAACGCCATCTCCAAGGTTCGAGGCACCTAAAACGCCATCTCCAAGGTTTGAGGCACCTAAGACGCTATCACTAGAAAAACGATAAATCACAAAAATCCCCAGCAGAGCGGATAGCCATCAGACCGAAAATGGTCATTCCTATCCCCAGCAGAGCGGATAGCCATCAGACCAAAAATGGTCATCTCTTATCCCCAGCAGAGTTTCTTTCCAGCAACCGACTGCAGAACTCGCTCATCAGGTTCGAGGCACCTAAAACGCCATCATCTCCAGGGTCAAAGACCCGAACTACGACCGGCTTGATTCCCATTCGGGATACGTAGGTAGCCTATCGCTAGGTTCAGCCACCCGATCACTCGATCATCCCGCCAAATATGGAGCCTTACTCTTATCGACGACCCCGCTTCCTTCGAAAGCGCCGTCGCCGAGGGGCTACTGTAAGTGCTCCAATTTGAGCTTGTTAGAATTTTCGTTAGAAAATTAACGAAAGTTATAACATTTCTAACAATTCCTAACAATCCTAACTTTTCTAACAAAGTGAGGGTAAAATGGGCATTGTTATTTAAGGTTAAACCTCAAAAAGAATCTCAAAAAGTAAAACAAAAGGAATAAAACCACAAATAGAAATGGCTGGGAACAACAAACTGGCTGTTAATTTGAAATTTCAAAAAGAAATATTCCTCTTGTCCAAAGCTGGAGCTGCATTTAATGAACAGTGCACGCCAAGCAACCCTATCCGCGCGGATGACTCTGCATTTTCAGAGGGCTATAAATTGAGCCCTCCAGTCACAAAAATAAGGAGCCACAACACCAATTGCACCGAACCTCTGGCGAAATATAGAGAGAAAACAGTGAGAATTCTTCAAGAATTGTCACCTTTTTCTCTCCAATCTTTCCCAACTCACACTCATCCACTCACTCTCATATTCAAGCCTTAAACACTCATACACTCAAGCCAAAAACTCAAGAACACAAGGAAGATTGGTAAACCCTCCTTCTCCTTACCCTAAACTCCAACCATGCATGCATTTGCAAACTACAAAATGTAGTTCTTTCATCTTCTTGCTTTAGATCTAAGAAGATCACCATGGAAGACCATCTCCATGGATGATCTTCTACAAAGATCAAAATTATTTTCAAGTTCTCTTACTTTCTTGCAAAGAAAACTCATTTTCAAAACCCTAAAAACCATTTTCAAGCATCAAATCTCATTTTCAAAGGGTAAAATCCCCCTCCCCAAGCAAATGAAATGCTTAGTCCTAATGTACCCCAAGGATGGTTTGGTATAGTTGATTCACCACTAAAATTTCAAGTGATCACTAACCAAAACCTAGGGAAATGGGGACAAGCATGGATGCAAAACCCCCTTTTAAAATCACATTTTCTCTCTTGAGAAGTTGCTGTCCAGTAGCAATTTTCTCAGACCTCAGTCCATGGTCTAATTTTTTGGACACAGATAAATGTGGAATTTGGTGTTGACTACAAAACACTTTTTGTAGCCAACATCCAGATATTTCCATACATATTTTTACTTTATTTTTTGTGTGAGTAAAACTCCTCTTTTCAGATTTTCTTTCAGAGGCTAGTTCATCAGCTTCTGGGAATCCAGATCTCATATCTGAGGTTTCCAGAAGGTTTTGACCCCCCAAATCTTCTCCAAAATGGAAAATTCCTTCGCACAAATCTTATTTAAGGTGTCTAGAACAACTTTCATTCTCTGAGTTTATCCAGATTATGAAGTTTTAAGACCCTTGAATCCATTTCAAAATCAAAGGCCCACTGCCTTTTTCATTCTGGAAGAAGTGGCTCTCAACTTCAAAAGGTCTTTTGAGTACCAAATCTCAATCCAAAAATCTTCCAAAAAATCATGGGATCAGTTTAAAGTCTTAAAAATATATCCCTATTTTTACTTTTCTGAGTTTCAAAATATTTTGGCCAAAACACACACACACACACACACACAAATGATTTTCAGCTTGGAAGACTCATTTTACGAGGCATTCCGGGTGCACACTAACGTCCTTCCCGGCGTGTAACATGACCTCCGAACCTAAATCTCTGATCTCGGGCTTTTTTCAAAGTTTTGGCCCTCAAAATAAAAATGGCGTGGCAACTCCGTTTCGTTGATTTTTTCAAATAAAAAAATGGGAAAATTTTCGGATACACATCATCACAGTGGCGACTCCGCTGGGGACTAAGCTTTTTTTTTAAAAAAAAATGATACTTGGTATATTGGTGGAAACCATTAAACTTCCCATTATCGCCTCCTAACACGAGTCGGGGATAAATTGTGGTTTAACAATCCCACGTACCGGTATCACCGTTTTCAAAAAAAAAAGCTTTTGAGGGTCAAGCTTCCGTCCCGGCTTTGAAAATCATTTTTGTGTGTGTGTTGATTTTTGCACAGTTTTCGTGTTGTTTTGGCCGCCTCCGAGAAAGTCAAAATTTTGACTGTCGGAATAATGTCCCTAACTGTCGGAATTTTCGTGCTTACGTGCTTATGTGTTCATTAAATTTCAAAAAAAAAATTCAAAAAAAAAAAGGACTTTCAAAAAAAAAAAAAAATTTCAAAAAAAAAAATCATGCATCATATTTTTAAGACACATAAAAAAATCTCTATTTTACTCAGAAAAAGAATATAGATCGCTTGCACACTACGCGCACGTGACCGTACACCGCACACTACGTCCTTAACCCGGAAAATCCTTGTCGCGGTCCGTTTGGTCTTATTACGCCTCTCGGATAAGCACAGACTACCCAAACATCCCATGGAGCCTCGTGTCGACCATGCACTTGTCCGTGACACACTTTGTCCGAGACCCAGCTTGGTTTTTAGTCCGGTCCGTGTCATGCCCCGTCCGTGTATAGACCTTTCCTTTCAAGCCTTTGTCGGCATACCGACTCAATATCTTTCGGGGACCCTTATCGCCGAAGTTCCGCCGGTTTTCCGCCGCAGACTTTGACCAAGATATTGACCGGCGCCTTGACTTCGGCTCCGATCGGCACAAATTATACACTCGACTCCCAAAGATTGACACCGAGTCATCAAGGATTAATGATTATTCCATGCCTAATTACGGCCTAATTGACAACAAATCAAGATCAATCGTGGACATTTATCACCCAAATCATGACGACTTTTCGTCGAGCCCCTGGACATGATCTTGACTTTTGACGTCGCCTTTGTCCGTAATTTACATCGAATGCTCGTTAAGACTCGATTACCCGCCGACTTTTAGGATCGTTTTTCTGGGTCGGTGGGACCCGCTTGCCCTATAGGACCTCGCCCGGGCCGTCCACCCCGGGAGGTCGAAATACAGGTGGAATACGAGGGGCTTATAGACGTAGTGACGGGGCCCACCGATCCAGGATCCAGAGTAGTTTGCGAAAAGAAGAGCAATCTTTTCCAACCGATTAGGTTAATAAAACATGTTTTAAGTAAACGTGAACAAATAATCGCATGTTGCATGAGCCTAAAGCCCAAACACCTACCCTCCTTCCATTCCTGCACATCCGAACCTTCGTGTCCTTTCCCCCGCAGCCTCCGCACAAAGCTTGGTTTCTGGCACCGGTCACCGTTTGATCGCTGGGAAGAGTCAAGCGCATCGTCGCCTTCACCGTTTGTTCCGACTCCGGTTTCGTAATGTCCGCATCGCCCGGTAATGATGGGGATAACGTCACTCCGCCTCCCGGACCCCTCGACAGAGCAACAAAGTGGAATCAGCTAGCGTAACGTATGAGGTTACGACAGGAAGCACGCCTAAACAGCCTTATGGAGGCTATTAAGAGTCACTGGGTCGGCCGCCACCTCAATCCGGATGGCACCTTCACCGTGGAAGAAGACGAGGATGCCAACCCCACTCTCGCCGCCCGATTACACCAGTGATGCCGCCACCCACCTCCTACGGTGCCACTACTGTAACCCATGCTCCTCGATTTTCGGGTCGCCCGGCCTCCCCAACCACGGACCACCGGATCCATGCAGCCCGACGACACAAATAAGTGGGGCAAAATCAAGCACTGAGAATGTCTTCTCATGGTTGGGGCTATCTCGGAATGCCACGGCCTAATCGGGATCCCGCCACTTTGGAACCGATCAATCCGGGCCTTCGCAGAACAGCTCAAAGGGCCACGGCCACAAGCCGGGATGCCGCCACAACTTGGTTCGGGGCCGCGTCAGAGCCCTCCTCGAACGCACTAGTTCACCAAGCTCCTCACACAAATCCATTCCTCACTCAGACTTCTATGGGTTACCAAGCCTCCATCCCGGTGTCATCCGAATCACCAGGACCGCAGTACCCCCCGGGTTACACACCTTTACCACAGGCAGCCATGCAATTCAACAATCCGGGACAGCAGCCCGCACTCAAGCCTACTTACGGGCCCCACTCCGGGTGCACACTAACGTCCTTCCCGGCGTGTAACATGACCTCCGAACCTAAATCTCTGATCTCGGGCTTTTTTCAAAGTTTTGGCCCTCAAAATAAAAATGGCGTGGCGACTCCGTTTCGTTGATTTTTTCAAATAAAAAAAATGGGAAAATTTTCGGATACACATCATCACAGGGAGTAGTGAAGCTACTCCAATTGTAATTGAAGATGATGATCAAGAGTTAGAGACAGTAAGAAGGTCTAGAGGAAGACCAAGAGGTTCTAAAAAAGACACCAAAAGGTACCTAGTGAAAGACCTAGGGGAAGACCTAGGAAGGTGTTATTTCACGATTGAAAAGTGGGACGTTGAGTTATTTATGAGTAGAGAAAATGAGTAGTTAGTTCTAAACGAACTCCAGATATTTTGTTGAATTTAAAGAGTTTAATGCAATGATAATATTGTAGTTTATTTTGGGGAATTGTTTGTATTTTGTTCTTAAGTGTTAAGCGTGTGTGCTAACCTAGAACGAGAAAGTTGGTCTAGTGAAAAGACCATGTGTGAAAAGTAATTGGCTGATTGAAATGGCCAAGTGAGAACCATGATTGGTCTGCTGAAACGACCAATGTGAAAGGATGAACGGCCTATTGAAACGGTCAAGTGTAATTAAGTTTGGGTCTAGTGAAACGACCGGTAGTTGATAAGTGGTTTATTGAAACGACCAAGGATCTAATAAAACGACGATTGAAAGGAAAAAGTTAAAATCTTTTGAGACGGACTTCAATGAGATAACTAGCTAAGTAATAACTTATAAGAAGTTATACTTTCCCTAACTATAATGTCCGAAGGGGGAAGGTTACTGAATTTAGGAAGTTACTAAATTTAGAAAGTTACTATTTTAGGAAAGTACCTAAAATAGAAAGAATAAAGGTTCCTATTTTAGGAAAGTACCTAAAATAGAAAGTATAAAATAGAAAGTATAGAAATTATTATTTTAGGAGAGTGCCTAAAATAGAAAGTATAGAAATTACTATTTTAGGAAAGTACCTAAAATAGAAAGTATAGAAGTTACTATTTTAGGAGAATGCCTAAAGTAGAATATTTAGAAAGTTACTATTTTAGGAAAGTGTCTAAAATAGAAAGTGTAGAAATTACTATTTTAGGAAAGTTGCCTAAAATAGAAAGCTTAGTTAACCAAACCAAGGAGTTAAGAATAACTCATGGGTTAACAAGAAGAACTATTAAAGTGTTTTAAAAAGGGAAAATCTTCAAAAGTTAAAATCTAAGTCTGTTGAGACGGAGATAAGAAAGTTAATTATAGTCTGTTAAGACGAAAAAAAAAAAATTAATTACAGTCTGCTGAGATGAAAATATAAAATCGAAGCTAGTCTTTTGAGACGGAACCGTAAAGTATTAACTAGCAAGACGACTACGTATATATATGTAGTGAGTTAGTTAAACTAAATGATGCTGCAGGAATTGTGCTTATCAATAATCCTCCATGTGGCAAGATTAATCACCTAGCTCCTTGACCTGAAATCAGAACCCACGACTAGCCGGATGTGTCTCCGGCGAAGACGCTCGGGCGTGAGAGTAAGAATACCGTTGAATAAAGCTCAAAAATGTATTGAATAATGAATTCAGAATACAAAATGGCAGTTACCTTTCACCGTTTGGTAGTGATGAAGTATTTATAGGAAAAAGTGATGTATTTTTGGGGAGGCAACATGTCCTCCGAGATTGTAGCGGCAGTTACTTGGTCGTGGACACGTGTCTATAACGGTCCCTGATTTGTAGGGATGTGGTTATGAGAATTGTTTAACCAAATAAGCCGGCAAGTGTCAGGTCGTCATTTGCTAATTTAGGTCGAGGTCGCCACTTGTGTAATGGTCGACCTGACTGTCGGATAGAGCATGGTTCGTACCCGAATTGTAGTATGAATCATGAGGTCGGACTAAGTTAGGTCGGGACCTGGTAGGTCGGACCATGGGCTTAGTCGACTGATGCTTGAGATGGGCTTTGGGCCTCGTTCTGATTGGGCCAGCCCCATTGAAAATGTGACAGTCAAAGCGGCCTGTGATTGGGCTTTACTCGTTTGGCCCAACTCGACATTTTTGGTATGTTCAGTGGCCCCCAACTTTCGAGTTGACTCCGTCGACTTGGAAGTTAAGAAGATCTTTGATGAGAACTATTTTATTCGCAGGTCGATACTCGTTCTGAGGTATAGTCGACTTTTGATGACGTGGCACCATCCTGGTCGTTGGCGATGAACGGTAGGAGATGAAGGAGCGCCGATTTTAGTAATGATTGCAATTCTGACGCTTGGAACTCCTTCTCGAAAACCGCTTTAGCTTTTAATTTTGGAAAATTAATTTCTATTTTCTTTTCCCCTTCCAAATTTAGGAAAATAGAAATACTCAGTCTTCTTCTCAAATTCGAATTCTTACCGTTTCCAAACTCTCCTTCTCCGGCGATAATCACGGAATTGCAGCAAGATTTAAAACTCAGTTCTCGGCTTCAGCAACGAGCTCCCTTTCTGCAATCAATTAAGGTATTTCCCTTGTATATTTGCTTTAGGGCTTTGATTTCTGCTTTGTGTTTAATTCCGCCATGGCTAGGACCTTTAGTAGTGAACCAGGAGCTTGGTACGGGTATTGCACTGTTAATCGTAGAGTATGTAAGCACATAAACGGTGGGTGGAGAGAGATGTCATTGAGCGAGTGTGCCTCTATCTTGACCAGGTGGGAGTTGAACTTTAGTGAAATAGAGTTGCCAGTTGCAGGAGAAATTGAAAATGTGGTGATTGACGACTCAAATGTTGTCGCTTTTCATCTATTTCATGAATTGCTCGATCATATCACTTTGTTTTATGTTAGGGATGTCCACAAACCCTCTTTCCTTAGGAACAGAATAGGGTTTCCAGGGGAGTTTAGGTCGCCCTTAGGTAGGTTGACTGCGTATGATCTTAGGACTGACTCCCCTGTTTCTCCTTCTTCTTGTACAGATATGACAACTCAAGAAGGAAATGCTGCTTCGACCTCTTCAGGCCCCCGAATTGTGGATGCCTTCGATGATTCAGTTGTGCCTGGGAAAAATGAAAGAGGTTACGTTCCCCCAGGACCATTGCGCGGAAAGAAGAACTTGCCCTCTAGGTACAGTGTGATCCATGGGTTTTGTGAGGTAAAAAAGGAGGATTATAGGGTGACCATCTATACTAAGCAGGATTATAGGGCCAAATTTGATGCCAGGGATGCAACTAGGGTAGCCTTTTACTATGGCCAATTTGTGGCTGGCCTTAGGTTGCCACTCGACCCTTTTATCAATGAATTCCTGGAGTGTGCCAATGCCCTACCCCTTCAGCTCGGAGCTAACACCTGTAGGGTTTTGGTATGTTTTGCTATGGTTTGTAGGTTTTTAGGATATGAACCTTGCATGAGAGTGTTTAAGGAATTCTTCTTCATCAAGTATAGTGGAGAGGAGAAGACCATCGCACCCTCCAAGCCCAATTCGCGTAAGCTTTTCACAAACCTTCCTAGTAAACATAGTGGCTGGAATACTCATGTGGTTGTAGTAGAGAGTAGATTTGGGTGGGAATTTCCTTTGCCAGCTGAGGATTCTGAGCCCTTAGATGAGAGGAACTATTGGGAGCCTGTCTGGCACTTTGAATTGTATAAGAAGTTGTGTCGGCTAGCAGATAAGGGCGCCTTTAGTTGGGAGAGTTTGCTTACAACTAAGTATAACTTTATCCAGGTTGGGATGATGGCTGGAGAGGGTGAAGTGCAACCCTTGGTAGCTGTTGGTAGGGGCACAATTTATCCCGACTGGGTTACCCACGCATTGGCCAAGTTTGAGGACAAGTGTCAGCATTGTAAGAAAACTGACAACTATTGCAAAGAGAATGGAGAGCATGCGGGTGGTAAGATATCTTTGTTTTGTCTTTCTTTACTCCTCCACCATCCCTTAACTTCGTATGTATGAATAGTTTGATTTGATTGTGATGCTTATGCGCTTAATTTTGTGATTCGTATATGACTAGCTCGTACATAGAACAATAGCTCGTATGTAGAACGTGGCATGTAGAATACTCTGCCTTCCCCTGGTTAACTCATGGCTTGTATGCAGAAAGCACTTTGAGTTGTGAATGCAACTTTCAGCTTGTTAATTGATCAACTTGCATATAGATGAGCTAGCTCGTATACGTCGACCTCATACTTGTCACCCTGACTTTTTGTGCAGTTCTGACCCCCGAGCAAGAGGCGAATATGGGCCGTATATTGGTAGTGTCAGACAGGAAGAGAGCCAAGAAAGCTCATGGTGCCGCCAACGCTCGAGCTAACAGAGAGAGGGAAGCTGTGAGAAGGACCGGCCTGCTGTCAAAGGACAATGTTGGAATGATCCCCATGGAGGTGGATGAATCTGAGGATCCCTTGTTGAGTAGCAGTCATACCAAGGATGCGACTGAAGAGGGTGATGAATCCAACAAATCCAATAGGCCCAGTTTGAGCTCCGACCCAATTGCTGAAGCTAATGTAGGGACTTCTGGTGTGGGAACAGTTGATGCTAGCCCTCTGGAGGTTGTTGATATTGAAGAGGATGATGAAATGGTTGAGGAAAATGATCAATCCCTGAACACGAGGAAAAGGTCAAGGACGGAGAAAGGAAAGTCTGTTCCCTCTAGCCACCTTCCTCCTCAAATTCCTTCTCCTACTCGTCTAGAGTCTTTGGAGGATAAGATCAGCAGGTTGAGTGATGTGCCTCCTCTGGATGGGGTGAACAGTTTGAGTCGTCGCTACCCCGACATGAGCCTGGGTCAGGTCGTGGTTAGGAGGGCTATTGACGTCGACCTCCTGGCCCACTTTGCTGATAAGGGGATGACCCCTGAGGAGTTCTCAGCTCGATCTGGGATGGCACACTGCGAGGTAACTTTTCAATTTCCCTTTTTGCTTTGTCGCTTGTTCCTTTTAGTTTGTTAGATCGATCTCCGAGCTAATCCTTATCTGACTTTTCGTGTATGCAGAATCTTACCATGATCGAACAGGCTAAAAGCTCTTGGAGGGCCTCCATTGAGAGGGAGAGGCAGGCCCTCAAAGATTATTCCAAAAAGGCTCAAGAGCTTGCGGAATGGAGGGAGAAGTACAACGACTTGGACAACTCATTCGAAGCCAACGAGGCAGTAAAGACCAAGGCTCTGTCCGACCTTGAGGCTGCAGAATCCAAGCTTAAGGAGGTGGAGGCAGAGAAGGAAGCTAATAAGAAGGAGCTGGAGAAGACCAAGATTGAGTTGGCAACAGCTTCTAAGCTTCTGAAGGAGAAGGACGTCTTCCTAGTTGAGCAGCATGAAGAACGTCGACTTGAGCGGGCGAAATGGCAAGAAGACCTTCAGGCCGCTGTTACTGCTGCAGCTAAGGACGCCGTTGAAAAGTTTAAGGACGGGGATGAGTACTTCGATGCTGTTATTGCCAAAGCCAGGG
This sequence comes from Adenophora triphylla var. japonica, assembly GCA_022495995.1. Classification (NCBI taxonomy): domain Eukaryota; kingdom Viridiplantae; phylum Streptophyta; class Magnoliopsida; order Asterales; family Campanulaceae; genus Adenophora; species Adenophora triphylla. The sequence continues at coordinate 702,944 of JAFEMH010000130.1, read as the reverse complement.
GCTTCTTAGAGTTGGGTAAGCGTCATATGGCCCGTCGGGCTTTAGTCGACCCTGATTCTGGAGTCTCCTTGGACCAGCTTGCTCAATGGGCCTATGCCCCTCAGTATGACATGGCGGCTAGAGGGGGTCATTCATTGGTGCCCTACAATGAAGATGATCTAGCCCATATCGCTCAAGAAGACCAGGAAGAGCATTGTGAGCCTTGGGTAGCCCCAGAGTTGGCCCCCAGGACTTTTGATGTGGCCTTACAAGAGCTAGCAGATATGGAGGATCAGGATGAGATGGAGGCGGAGGGTGAGTTCGACCATCAGGTCTTCTCGGAGTCGGGTAAGCCCTTGAGCCCTCAACAGACCGAACCCATGAATGAAGAGCGAGCTGCTACCGACGACCGCAATATCTCCGATCAAGCTGTTTGATTTTTGATTAACTCTATGTAATGGAACAAGCCCCAAAACTTTTGTTGCTCTTTTGATTTCTTGAACACTTGGATGCCTTAGCCCTATTTTTTGGGAGGCAGTATACTTTTGTAAGTTTATTTTTCCCAAGCCTTAGCCCGCTTTTGGGAGGCTTGTTCATATTTAATCGTAGTCAACCCCTCTTTATTGCATGTTGTATGCTTTTTTAAGTAAGTGTCGAGCTAGATGTGGTAGGGTAAATGAGTTATCTTAAGTTTGAGGTCGTCCTGACTCTATGATGCTTTGGTCGACCTCAGACTTGGTTAACTTTTGGAACGAGATTGATTATAAATCTAATCTGTTCAAACTATTTAAGCTGACCAAGGGTCGAGCTAATTAGAGCGAAGTCGATTAGGAATCGGACTTGTTGAATGAACAAAGCTGATTAGGAATCGAGCTAATTAGAACAAACTGACTAAGAGTCGAGTTTGTTAGAACGAAGTCGACTAAGAGTCGGACCTGTTAACTGAACAAAGCTGATTAAGAATCGAGCTAATTAGAACAAACTGACTAAGAGTCGAGTTTGTTAGAACGAAGTCGACTAAGAGTCGGACTTGTTAACTGAACAAAGCTGATTAAAAATCGAGCTAATTAGAACAAACTGACTAAGAGTCGAGTTTGTTAGAACGAAGTCGACTAAGAGTCGGACTTGTTAAATGAACAAAGCTGATTAAGAATCGAGCTTGTTAAAACGAAGCTGACTAAGAGTCGAGCTTGTTGGGGTTAGTGTAACAATATGCTTGATGGAATGAACTGCGCTTTTCATTGAAGTATGGAACACGCTTACATCAATTTGACACTAGAACTACCACAAACTTGAACTTGGAAACTGAAAACTAAAAGTAGTATTTGATGAGGTGAGTGGAGTGCCAAGGATGTTTCAACTCTTCTCCTCCGGGATGAGCTATCATGTAGGTTCCTTCTTTGACGACTCGAGTAACCACATAGGGACCTTCCCAGTTAGGAGATAGCTTATTCTGCTGGGTCCTTCTACCCGTTGCCTCAATCTTTCTCAACACATAATCTCCAACTTGGAACGACCTTTCCTTGACCTTCTTGTCGTGATAACTTTTAGTTCGCTGCTTGTAGTTGACCATTCGGAGGTAGGCTGTTTCTCGCTTCTCGTCGATCAGGTCCAAGTCGATCAATCTGTTGGTATCATGCGCTCTTGATCAAAGAAGGTCACTCTAGCGGTAGGGAATCGAGCTTAGCGGGTGCCATGGCCTCGATCCGTAAGTGAGAGCGAAAGGGGTTTCCCCGTAGGCCCCAGAGTGGTTGTACGAGCGCCCCGAAAGAGCAAGGGAAGTTCGTCCAACCAATTGTTTCGTCGACCTACGAGCCTGTCTTGAGCGAAGATAGAACAAGTTTATTTCTTTGCTTCGGCTTGTCCATTTCCTTGAGGATAGGCGACGCACGATTTCCAATGTTTGATCCCTACTCGATTCATTTACATTTCGAAGGTTTGGGAGAACTGTAAACCATTGTCGGACACTATAGCACGAGGAAAACCAAATCGACACCAAATGAAGTCGTGGATGAAGTTGATAGCATTCTCCTCTGTGATGCGAGCTAGTGGTTTGGCCTCAACCCATTTGGTGAAGTAGTCTATGGCAACTATCACATACTTGCAGTTTCCTCGGGCGGGAGGGAAGGGTCCAATCGGAGTCGACGCCCCACATGTCGAATGGCGAGGCTGCAGTGCGGAGTCCGCTCGGTTGTTGGCATATGAGGTAAGTTGGCAAATCTTTGACATTGATCACATTGCTGAACAAAGTTGTGAGTGTCAGCTCTCATGTGTGGCCAGTAGTACCCCAAAGTGATTAACTTGTCAGCAAGAGTCCTGGCCCCTGGGTGTCCACCACAAATTCCACTATGCACTTCGTGTATCAATAGGGCGACCTCTTGAGGGTGGATGCACTTTAGTAGTGGTCGAGTATAAGATCTTCTGAACAGGTCGCCTCCTTGAATGACATACCTTTGAGCTTTCTTTTTGATAGCTCGAGCCTTCTTCTCGTCATCTGGAAGCTCACCACTTTCTAAGTATGCCTTCATTTCTTCGATCCAACACTTCTCCTGAGTCCAATTTCTTGAGGGATCCTCTCTGCATTGAATTTTTACTCTTTCATAGGCTGGACTTTCGAGGAAGGAGATAGGTTCATCATGTGGTTCATCCGAAGTGGCTAATTTCGAGAGGAGGTCAGCTAGCTCATTGTCTTCTCGTCCAATTCTCTGAATCTCCCAGAATTCCAAATCTTCTATCAGTTCTTTCACCAGGTCACAGTATTTGATCAGCGTGGCACTAAGCACCTCGTACTCGCCTCGGCACAGTTAACTATCAATTGTGAATCACGGTAAGCCATGATCTTAGTTGCTCCAAAACACTTGGCGTACTCTATAGGCTGCTATCGAGGCTTCGTATTCGGCACAGTTGTGGAAGCATCGAACTTGAACCTTAATGACTCCTCGTCTGGCTGTCCCAGTTACGGTTCAATTAGCACTATCCCGGCTCATTTGATATTCTTGGTCGGCGATCCGTCTGAATAGACCTTCCAACAATCGTCGGGTAGGGCGATGGCGACACAGGACTCGACTCCTTCCCTTTAGCCTTTTCTTTTGGAGCTCGGCGCTCGTCGTCTTCCTTGGTGAACGTAAGCTCGACCAAGAAGTCAGCTAGAGCTTGAGCTTTCAACGCCTTTCGAGGTCGATACTCAATGTCAAATTCAGTAAGGGCAATTGACCAATTGAGAAGTCGACCTGAACTCTCCGGCTTGTGAAGAATTTTTCTAAGGGGGGCATTTGTAAGAACCACAATTGGATGAGCCAGAAAATAAGCTCGCAGCTTCCTTGAAGCCACGACTAGGGCATAAGCGACCTTCTCAGCATTGTAGTATCTGCTCTCCACATCTGATAAGGCCTTGCTGATGTAGTATACTGGTTTATGAAGCCCTTCGTCCTCTCTAATCAACACTGCTACAACCGACTTGTCTCCCACAGACAGATATACAAACAAGGTCTCTCCAGTGGTCGGGCTACTTAGCAGAGGTGGAGTAGCGAGGTAATCCTTCAATTGTTGAAATGACGAATGACATTCGGTCGTCCATTCAAAGCTTTTCGTCCCCTCGAGCTTTGAAGAAGGGAGAGATCTCTGCCGACTTAGATATGAAGCGACCAAGAGCTGCTACTCTACCGTTAAGTGTTTGCATTTCTTTGATCGGTGGGGGCTTTCATGTCGACCGGGGCCTTGATTTTCTCCGGATTAGCCTCTATTCCCGTTGAGATACCATAAATCCAAGGAACTTTCCAGCGGCTACACCAAATACACACTTCTTTGGGGTTGAGCTTCATGTCGTTTGCTCTCAAATTGGCGAACGTTTCCTTTAGGTCGACCATGTGACGTCCAGTCTTTGTTTTGATGACCATATCGTCGACGTAGGCCTCCATGTTTCGGCCAATTTGAGAAGCAAAGACTTTGTTCACCATCCTTTGATAAGTTGCCCCTGCATTCTTCAATCCAAATGGCATCATGTTGTAGCAGTAGATGCCTCCAGCCGCTTGAAATGCCGTCTTGATTATGTCGTCCTCATGCATCTTAATGCGGTGGTACCACTGAATAAGCGTCGAGGAAGGCGAGGGTTGAGTGGCCAGCAATGGAATCGACTAGCTTGTCGATTCTAGGAAGGGGATAACTATCCTTTGGGCAAGCTAGATTGAGAGTAGTGAAGTCGACACACATCCGCCATTTGCCATTCGATTTCTTCACCATGACCACGTTGGCCAACCACGTTGTATGAGTGGCCTCTTTGATTATCCACACTCAAAAGTTTTTGTACCTCAGCTTTGATAGCCTCTTCCTTGTCACGAGCAAAACTTCTCAACTTTTGGGGTCTAGGCTTTATGGTCGGGTTGACTTCAAGTCTGTGAACAGCGACCTCTTCCTTGATTCCCCTCATGTCTTCTACCCTCCATGCGAAGACATCATTACTTTCCTTGAGTAGCTCGATGATTTACGCTCGCTCCTCAGGCGATAGGCTGCTTCCCAATCTGAATTTTTTGGTCGGGGTAGGAAAGGTTGGTGATTGCGACTCTAGCTCATCCACGGCTTCTAGCTACGGTCCATCCACTGAATTGTAGAGTCTCAATGATTATCTCCTTGACCCTTTGTCTCTCCTCGGCCCTCGGGTGTGGAGCTTCTTACGCTATCATATCATCTAACTTGTATGCGCAACCTCATTTGGTGGTGGTGGTGGCCCCCGAGTTATTGTCGAGCTGGAGGCATAGGTTGCCTATGATGACTTGGTCGACCATAACTAGATCTGAATCGACCTCAGTGGTGTTAGAGTGACGTGTCGACTCAAGCATGACCTCGTCATTTGAGCGATAGGTCGACTCTTCCACGTCGGTGATTGTTGACAGTCTGGTAGTTTTGGTGACTGATTGAGACAACTTTAAATAACCGTCTGCTGTCTCGATCTCTAGTTCTCTCTTCTTTCTTTCCCGAAGAACATGGTCCAGGTAAGCCCGAGCTGTGCCTTGTACGCAGCCTATTCCAGCAGGTGTGGGGAACTTGACTCGTTGATGAGGAATTGACGCCACCATTCCAAGAGCGACCTGACCAGGAATACCTAGTATGGCGGCATAATCACTGTTTACATCAATCACAATAAATTGTACCTTCGAGATGACCCTGAGGGGGTGCTGGCCTAGGTCGATGTCGAGCTCTATCTTGCCTTTTGCATCAACTCGATGGTTGGTGAAACCCTCCAACCTACCATCATATCTCTCCAACTGCTCATCATTAAGACCCATTTCTTTAAAAGTTTTATAGAACAAAATATCCTTGCAGGCCCCCGTGTCGACTAAGAGTCTGCTTGTCGTACATCCGTCTATGAGACCTGGGATGACGAGAACTTGCTCCCTAGCCGCCATATTAGTTGCCAATTCATGGGGGTAGAAGCTGATCGCTTCATCTCTGACTTCTCTTCTTGGAGGTACATGTGGGGCCTTATTGAGTTGGAAGATCTTGTGCTTGATGGCCGTGTTGCTTGCTTGCTCTGTAATGACCCCGGGTTCAATCTAGGTTGCCTAGGTCCTGCGTCCGCTGGCCGGTTGCTCGCCTCCACCGGTTTGAGTCCTTTTCACTTAAGCCTCGAGTCTCCACAGTCGACCATTCTCTGGATGATACGCTTCAATCCCACAATCCTGCGTGAGATGACCGGTGTCCTTATGGTAGTCACAATATTTGCTATTGTCCCTTCTAAATTTGTTGCACTGGGTTCATTGGGACGGAGGAGCCGGCTCGACAAAGATTCATAATCTCTGTTCGACTCACCGTAAGGGGAGTGAAAGCCTCGGGCACTTTCTCTGTTGCCCTAGTCCTGTTCTTTCCATTTTTATTGTTTCCTCCATTCTTGTTGGAGTCCTTTTTATCATCGACGACCTACACCTTGGGGCTTTTACCATTCTTTTTCTCTTTCCTTTCTTCAGCAAGAGCGACATTATACACCTTCTCAAACAACTCCCGTCGAGTTATTCTTGTACGAACTGGCTTGTGAGTTCATAATCCATGTCTGCCGAGGAAATACCGTTTCGGAAGCAATTAATGACTTCCCTATCAGTGAGGTCTTCCTCTATCTTATCAACCATTTCCTTAAACTTGGTGAAGTAACTCATCGAGCTTTCATTCTTCGCCTGCACCAAGTTATTCAGATCGGTGATAGTCATCTTCCGAGCTCCTGCAATGAGAAGCGATCCAAGAACTTTGTCCCTGAAGCATGTCCAAGTGGTGATGCTACCGCGGCCGGACCGTTGAACCAAGTTAAGGCTGCCCCGGTGGAGTGTGCTTAGGAGGGCTTTGCACATATTGTCGTCCTCATTGGCGACGAAACACACTGTGGCTTCCAGAAGTGCTATATGACTCCTTGCATTGGTCGACCCCGAATACTTCTCCAGAAGAGGCAACCTGAAAGTAGGAGGAGGCCGACTATCTCTGATTTCTTTGGATAAAGGTCGAAGAGCAAAATCAATTCGTTCGACCTTTCCAATCTCCTTTTTCTTCTCCTCCTCCCATTGTTCGAACTTCTTTTTCATCAACAACCACTCTGCGCGTCGGGTCTTTCATCTCTTGCGGGGGAACGACATTCGACCTTTGACCTTCGCTTCTAGGGGAGTTACTTGTCTACTCCTCCTATATGCGTGAGAATGAGTCCTCTGCGATCGATCGAACCGGGGACCTATGCCTGTCATTCCTTATGGGCGACTGCGCCTCTCATTCCCGAGATGGCGACTGCGCTGTTATCTCCATGTGGCGACTGCGCCTTTCTCCTCCTACGGGCGACTGCGCCCATTCCTCGTCTCTATGAGACCACGACCTCTCGCGTCTGGTGGCGAAACACATGTCTGTTTCTATTAGGTACATTGCGCGTCCTTAAGTCAGACTGAGCCTCCTGCTCCCTATTTCTGGTGAGGCTAGCCCTTAGGTCGTTACTCGGCACATGAACGATAGTAGGAGCTCGTTGCACTATCCTGTTTTCACCATTCTGCCCCACACCTTCATTTGGCCTCATGATGGATGTGGTTTTACCCATCCAAAAGATATGTTCCTAAGCCTATTTTCTGTTCAATTCCTTGGGAATTTAATGTATTTTTGAGTGTTTTGATAGTCCACGAAGGCCAGGTCAAAGCTGAGTCAAAATGGGGCAATTCTGCTGTTGGAACGAGTGGAGCACGAATGAAGAAGCACGGAGCACGACTTGGGAACGAATGGAGTCAAGCCAAATTCCAACTAGCTACTCAGCACGAATGGGCACCTAGGGCACGACTCGTTCTCACGAGTGGAGGTCATGGCTAGTACCAGCATTGTTATTCAGAACGAATGGAGGGGGATGTCACGACTCGTGAACACGACTGGGACTGAAGGGAACGACTCGTGCCAATTAGCACGACTCGTGCCAAGACGCGGTTTGTGACGTAAGCAGAGCAGATGGCACAGATTTGGAAGGATTTTGTTACTTTATTTTCCTGGTTGAATTAGGACTCAAGGAGGACTATATATATTTCCTTTAGTTTTTATTATTAGGGACCTTTGGTCATAGACTCTTGCCTAGGGTTTCAAGGATTGCTAGAATTTATTCAAGGTTTTTGCAAGGATTTCAGGTTTGATGTATTGTTGTTACTCATATTTTGTGATGTCAATCCAAAATATGAGTGGCTAATTTCTTTGTAGTTCGCGGATTGGTGTAGCCCGTATTTGAACTTTATGCTATATATTTAATTTTCAGTTAATTGTGGAGTTAGTTCATCCTAGTATTCTTAATTTTTATATTTGGTATAAGTCCTGCACTTGCGTGGGGAATTGTGCATGAACACTATTAGGATGATTAGACTCGATTGAGGATCTTGCGTGAATTGATTGAGTCTAGGTTTCATTAATTCTTGTGTGCTTAATGAATTGAATTGTTGTCAATTTGATCTTGTGTGATAATTGATAACTACTCAATAAAAGAATTGCAATCCGGCAATCGAACCGTCCCAATTCTTACAAAAGCGAAGAAGCCCTAAACCCAATTAATATTTTATCATTCAAAAGCATAAAGGGATAATATGTGGTGAACCCAATCCGTGGGCTAGTTGTTAAATCCTTGAATTTCTTCTGCAAGCTTGCTTATTTGTTACTTTAGTTGTTTAATTGTCTTGTTTTTCTTTCATCATTAGTTTTAATAAATCAACTCAAAAATCCCACTTTGTTACTTTTTGCATTAATTAAATCTACTTGTTAACACCAACGAGTCTCTGTGGTTCGACCCCTGCTTGTGCATATTACTACACCGGTAGTGAGTACACTTGCTCGGTTTTTATTACTAGAGGAATTATTCTCCATCAAGTTTTTGGCGCCGTTGCCGGGGACTTGTTGTGATTTTTAACAAGTTTATTTAATCGGTGCATGTTTGGTAGACGTTCCTTGAACCCCGTGTTGGTTCAGGTGAACGAGAATATTGAGAGACTCACTAGGGGCATTCCCCCTATCCAAGAGTCAGCGAGTCGATACTTGTCATAGGGACAGAAGAAGAATTAAGTGAGTTGGAAACTTCTTCCACCGAGGAAGAAGAAGAATTTAATTTTGTGATGGCGGATCAAGTCATGAATGCCTTTGCTAGGCCAAGAGTCGACACATCGGTGTCGTGCATAGTGTTGCCCGATGCAGCACTAGCTTATGAGATCAAAGGCCAATATTTTAACATGATTCCTAATTTTTATGGCCTTGCCGGTGAGGATGCATTAGCATTTTTGAGAGAATTTATGTCTACCTTGAGTGGGTTCCCTACAAAACAGGGTGTCACCTCGGAGCACTTGAGACTGAAGTGCTTCCCTTATGCATTAAAAGACAAAGCCAAAACTTGGCTATTATTACTTCCTCCCAGTAGCATCGCTACTTGGGATGCTTTACATGATGTTTTTCTCACTAAGTTTTACCCTTATGATGCATTGACAAATTTTAGGGTTAAAATTATGGGATTTACTCAGGAAGCGGGGGAAGCCTTCCACGATGCATGGGATAGGTTTAAAATGTTGCAAATTCAGTGCCCCCACCATAACTTCCTGCTTACATCTTTGCATCAAACTTTCTATGGGGCTTTATCCCACCGAATACCAATCCATGGTTGATAATGCGGCGGGGAGGTAGTTTGGGGACAAAGACTCATCCAACAATGTCAAGAACTATTTGAGATGTTGAGTGCAAACTCTCAACAAAATGGATCTAGGGGGGCAACAAGAGGAGTGAATGAGGTAGGGCTAAACAATGAGTGGGCTAAGCAGTTTGCACTACTGAACCAAAGATTTGATAAGTTAGCTTTACAAAATGCTTCTTTTCGCTATGCCTTCTCTTTGCTCATCTTGTAAACGATTTTTGTGCTAATTGTGGTCCTAACACTCATGCTACTAATGTGTGTCAAAGTGGTTTCTTTGTTTAACCCTGAACAGGCACATGCAATGCAAGGATTTGGCCAGCGGTTCCCTCAAAACAACAATCCTTTTTCAAACACATACAACCCGGGGTGGAGGCAACACCCAAATTTTTCATGGGGAGGCAATCAAGAACAAAATAAGCCTCTCCATCCTCAACCTCCACTGGTACAGTATGAGCATAAAAGGGAACCGTGGGAAGTGGCCATGGAAAAATTGCAAGCTGAAAATAATCAATTGAGGGCGGAAAATCAACAAGCTTCCAAGAACCATGAAGCTGCCATTCAGAAGTTGGAGACCCAAATTGGGCAACTAGCTACCGCCCTACAAAGTCATAAGGCCGGGACATTTCCTAGCCAACCTCATCAAGCAAATGCCATTATCACTCTCCGAAGTGGCAAACAGGTAGGTAGTGAGGTAATATCTCCTTCATCTTCTTCTCCCCCTCCTGTTGTAGAAAATAATGCTAATGTGGATAAAAATGAAGTTGGTTGTGATAAGAGTACAAGTGACATGGGAGAAAATTCTAAAGTTAATTCTCCAACCCCCATGCCATATGTACCTCCCGTACCGTTTCCTGGAAGGATTTTAAAACATAAATTGGATAAGCAGATGTCGGAATTGATGAACATGTTTTCTAAGGTGAACATCAATATCCCTTTACTCAATGTGATAAAAAATATTCCTGCTTATTCCAAATTTTTCAAAGAATTAAATTCCAAGAAACATAGGTATGGGACAGATGAGAGATTAGTGATGAGTGAAAATGCTAGCGCAGTGGTGCAACATTGTCTTCCACCCAAATTAAAAGACCCCGGAAGTTTTCTGATATCTATTACTATGGGGGAGTCAAAGGGGGTAAAAGCGATGTTGGATCTTGGGGCCAGCATTAATTTGTTGCCATATTATTTATATGAGGAGTTAGGTTTACCCGAATTGAAACCCACCACAATGGCCCTACAACTTGCGGATCGGTCCATTAAAAGACCTGTGGGCATTGTGGAGGATGTTTTAGTTCAAGTAAATTCATTCATTGTGCCTGTTGATTTTGTGGTGCTTGAAATGCCACGAGGTGAAGGAAGTCGCCGGGATTCACCCATATTACTTGGGAGACCCTTCATGGCGACGACCAACACCATTATTAATGTGAGGAATGGCAAACTGTCTATGACAGTGGCGGGTGAGAAAATTGAAATTTCTGTGTTTGATGCCATGAAACATCCGAGTGATGATAGAGAGGTGTGTTCATATGTTGATAATTGTGAAGCTTTGTCAAATGACGGTGAGAATTCTAGGGATAGTGCGGGTTCCCACTTGTGTGCCATGAAAACTAAGGCCGACAATCTTGGTTCTTGTGATGGCCCGTATCACCCCCTAGACCGATCCCAAAAGGGGTTGGTGTCCCAGTTAAAATCTTTCTTTCCGCTTAAGTCTACCAATATTGTTTCATGTGATAAAATGGAAGAGTGTTGCTCTCTTGATATTTCTGATGCTTCGTCTGTCAAGATGCATGTTCAGGATGCTTGCAATAATGTGAAGGAAAAGGAGGTGCTTGATTGTGATAGGAATAAGGCACCAAATGAGTTTGGGGGAGAGGTCCCCAAGAAAAAGAAATTGAAGAAAAAGAAAAAGAGCAAGAAAAAGGTTCGAAAAGTTTCTTGGGCCCCACCCGAGCTTATGACAAAGGGTGAATTTTTGTGGAAAGTGGTGGGCATCTGCGCCCGAGAAGTTGCGAAGTGGGCCAAGGGAAGGAAAGCCAAGGCCAAAATGAATGTGGTCACATCAAATCCCATTTAGTTGGGAGCAATGGTCGGGCTAACGACCTTAAACAAATGCGCTAATTGGGAGGCAACCCAAGTAGGTACAATTTTATTGCTTTATTTATCTGCTTTGTTGTGTCATATCGTCCTTTGAACCCAAGGCATGTTTTTGTTCTCTTTGCTATGAGGACATAGCATGTTTTGAGTTTGGGGGTAGATATCTCTCCGAGTTTGTGGGTTTATAGGGGAGTGTATATAGTGTCACCCTCCAAAAAAATAGAAAATTTTAAAAATTTGTTCTCTTTATATGTTTGGAAGTTGGCCAACGTCCGTGATGATTTGAGGGATTTTGATTGAGTTTTGCTAGTTTGTGCCAATTTGAATGTGTTAATTAGAATTGCATGAATGCATGTAAAACATAATTGCACCACCATTCACTTCCGTTTTAATTCTTGATCATGGTTATTAATTTAGGTGTCCTTTATGGGTTCACTTTGACATTCTCGGGGGTCCTAGAACATGATTGCATGCTTGTCAATAACAAATCAATAGATTACTTGGTATTTATGGCTTATCTTTCTTTGACAACCCTCTTGTAAGCCTTTGACTTTCTCGTCACTATATATATAAATTGTCACTTGATCCCTTTTGAGCCGGTTAGAAAGAATGGAACATCTAGACCACCATTCGCCTTCATTTGATGCCTAATCCCTAACCCTTGACACCTAGAATAGGTTATCCCACCTTTGCAAGAATGTGGAATTAGAAACGATCAGTTTGGGGGTTACATGGGGGAAATTTTGGGAATGAGTGAGGAAGGTCAAAAGTTGGAAACATGATTTGTATTGTATAAAAGGGGGGCAATCAAAAAAAAAAAAAAAAAAAAAAAATATGGAGAAAATCAAAAGTTTGCCCCCAATTCTGTGAAATATGTTTGATGAGTGACCTATTTTGAGAGAGGGAATGCTTTCAACCCCAATGTGTATAAAGTATGAACAAAGTTCTAGTTTGGGGGTTGAAGCATTGGGGAAACAAAGGTGAGCGGAAAAGTTAAAATTCGGGAAGGAGTATTGTAATGGAAGGTTTTTAATTTCACATTCTTGTGTTTGTATGTCTATTCCTTCATTTGTACCCGTGAGCCTAGCCCCACATTTGTTGTGGACTTAACTTTGAGCCATATTTTTGTTCAATATTGAGTAATCGGGTTGACAAGTGCGTAATCATGCATATGAGTATCCTTGTGTATATAATTGTATTGTAATCTGTGATTTAGAGCATGTGATAGTGATCCCATAAACAATCTTATCTTAGTGATCATGATCTCCCATATTCCATTCATCGTTCAGGCCGAGGTGGAAAATTGTGGGTTAGATGCATTAATGTAATTGTAATTGCATATTCTTATTGGCACTTGTTTAGCATATTATGTGAGAATCTGAGACTTGTTTGACCGGCAGCCTTGTATATATTGAGAACATATCAAAAATATTTTGTGTTTATCGTTTTTATTTGTTAGAATAGTTTTCTCTTTTGTTTAGTTTTGTTTTACTCGGGGACGAGCAAAAGGTAAGTTTGGGGGTATTTGATGGATGTGGTTTTACCCATCCAAAAGATATGTTCCTAAGCCTATTTTCTGTTCAATTCCTTGGGAATTTAATGTATTTTTGAGTGTTTTGATAGTCCACGAAGGCCAGGTCAAAGCTGAGTCAAAATGGGGCAATTCTGCTGTTGGAACGAGTGGAGCACGAATGAAGAAGCACGGAGCACGACTTGGGAACGAATGGAGTCAAGCCAAATTCCAACTAGCTACTCAGCACGAATGGGCACCTAGGGCACGACTCGTTCTCACGAGTGGAGGTCATGGCTAGTACCAGCATTGTTATTCAGAACGAATGGAGGGGGATGTCACGACTCGTGAACACGACTGGGACTGAAGGGAACGACTCGTGCCAATTAGCACGACTCGTGCCAAGACGCGGTTTGTGACGTAAGCAGAGCAGATGGCACAGATTTGGAAGGATTTTGTTACTTTATTTTCCTGGTTGAATTAGGACTCAAGGAGGACTATATATATTTCCTTTAGTTTTTATTATTAGGAACCTTTTGATAGATATTCTTGCCTAGGGTTTCAAGGATTGCTAGAATTTATTCAAGGTTTTTGCAAGGATTTCAGGTTTGATGTATTGTTGTTACTCAGATTTTGTGATGTCAATCCGAAATATGAGTGGCTAATTTCTTTGTAGTTCGCGGATTGGTGTAGCCCGTATTTGAACTTTATGCTATATATTTAATTTTCAGTTAATTGTGGAGTTAGTTCATCCTAGTATTCTTAATTTTTATATTTGGTACAAGTCCTGCACTTGCGTGGGGAATTGTGCATGAACACTATTAGGATGATTAGACTCGATTGAGGATCTTGCGTGAATTGATTGAGTCTAGGTTTCATTAATTCTTGTGTGCTTAATGAATTGAATTGTTGTCAATTTGATCTTGCGTGATAATTGATAACTACTCAATAAAAGAATTGCAATCCGGCAATCGAACCGTCCCAATTCTTACAAAAGCGAAGAAGCCCTAAACCCAATTAATATTTTATCATTCAAAAGCATAAAGGGATAATATGTGGTGAACCCAATCCGTGGGCTAGTTGTTAAATCCTTGAATTTCTTCTGCAAGCTTGCTTATTTGTTACTTTAGTTGTTTAATTGTCTTGTTTTTCTTTCATCATTAGTTTTAATAAATCAACTCAAAAATCCCACTTTGTTACTTTTTGCATTAATTAAATCTACTTGTTAACACCAACGAGTCTCTGTGGTTCGACCCCTGCTTGTGCATATTACTACACCGGTAGTGAGTACACTTGCTCGGTTTTTATTACTAGAGGAATTATTCTCCATCACCTCACACTCCTGGCCTGTTGCCCATTGGAAACCTGAGTAGGGGCCACTCTCTCAGAGCGTACGTCGGCCTGTTCTGCCTCCTCCATGGCTATCAAGTCGGCCAGAATTTGGGCTCGCTCCAACATCATCTCCTTCTTGCTCATGGGGTTGGTGGAGGGACCTGCCCTGTTTCCAACATTAACCTGAGCAGTTGGACGTTTTGGAGGAGGTGGAACTCCTTGCCCATCCATATGCCTTTTCCCTCTCCTTGTGTCAGGCAATCCTCTGCCATCAACAACACTGGTAGAGCGGGTGGCTCTACCATGGGGACGATTCGGTGGGGGAGGAGGCAAGTTAAGGTTCTCAGCGTTTGCGTTCGTGTTGTTGTTGTTTTCCTCTTCATGCCCAAGTGAAGCCTCAGATACGTGTCCGTCTGAAGTCACCATTGTTGTAGGTTGAGGGAGTTTTTTCGAGGTCAAGCTAAAGCACGATTCCCGGCAATGGAACCAAACTGATGCTGCAGGAATTGTGCTTATCAATAATCCTCCACGTGGCAAGATTAATCACCTAGCTCCTTGACCTGAAATCAGAACCCACGACTAGCCGGATGTGTCTCCGGCGAAGACGCTCGGGCGTGAGAGTAAGAATACCGTTGAATAAAGCTCAAAAATATATTGAATAATGAATTCAGAATACAAAATGGCAGTTACCTTTCACCGTTTGGTAGTGATGAAGTATTTATAGGAAAAAGTGATGTATTTTTGGGGAGGCAACATGTCCTCCGAGATTGTAGCGGCAGTTACTTGGTCGTGGGCACGTGTCTATAACGGTCCCTGATTTGTAGGGATGTGGTTATGAGAATTGTTTAACCAAATAAGCCGGCAAGTGTCAGGTCGTCATTTGCTAATTTAGGTCGAGGTCGCCACTTGTGTAATGGTCGACCTGACTGTCGGGTAGAGCATGGTTCGTACCCGAATTGTAGTATGAATCATGAGGTCGGACTAAGTTAGGTCGGGACCTGGTAGGTCGGACCATGGGCTTAGTCAACTGATGCTTGAGATGGGCTTTGGGCCTCGTTCTGATTGGGCCAGCCCCATTGAAAATGTGACAGTCAAAGCGGCCTGTGATTGGGCTTTACTCGTTTGGCCCAACTCGACATTTTTGGTATGTTCACTAAATATTATAGTTATTGATACTTATCAAGGAATCAAGTGGAAGTACCAAGAACCAAAGGAAGCTGAAATTGCTCAAGGGGAAAAAGATGATAAAAGAACCAGTAGTGGATGTGGACGAGTGTTACCATGATTGTCAAGGACACAAGAGCCACAAATGATTTTGTTTAAGATACAATTCAACTCTATTCTAGTGATGTGTATGCATTGTTTGATTCTGGTGCTACGCATTCAATTATTAGTGCTTATTAGGCAAAGAAAATGAACTTGGAACCTGAGGCGTTAGGATTACCTCTGGTCATAGATTCTCTGACGAGAGATTCAATTCCTATTTCATATACATATAAGTGTTGTCCTTTGAAAATAGGAGAAAGAGAACTCGAGGTTGACCTTATCGAGTTAGGAATGAATGAATTTGATATTACCTTTGGGGATAGATTGGTTAGCTACTTACCATGCCAAGAAAAATGGCTTTAAGAAGGAAGTATATTTCAGATTACCATCTGGAGAAGAGTTTTATGACCAAGAATCGAATCCTAGACCCCAAGAGAACTTTATTTCGGAGATGAAAGCCCGAATGATGTTAAGAAAAGGATGTGAAAGTTTTTAGCCAATATTAGTTAGAGGGATAAGAAAGAAGCTTCTTTCAGTGATCAGAGATTTCAAGGATGTGTTCCTAGAATAATTGCCTGGAATACTGCCAGAAAGAGAAGTGGAATTCTCTATAGATTTGGCACCAGAAACCGCACCAATATCTAAGGCACCGTCAGAATAGCGTTGACTTAACTTAAAGAACTGAAGGAACAGTTACAAGAACTATCGGATAAAGGTGTGATTGTATTCATTAAGGAGGTTTTGATATATACAGAGACCAAGGGAAAGCATGAAGAGCACTTGAGATTAGTGCTGCAAATTCTGAAAGAACAACAATTGTATGCTAAATTCAAGAAGTGCGAATTTTGACTAGAGAAAGTGGTATTCTTAGGACGTGTGACATCTAAGGATGAAGTTGCAGTGGATCCAACAAAACTAGAAGCTATAGTGAATTGGGAAAGACCAACCACAATTAATGAAATAAGAAGTGCCTTGGGATTGGCTGGTTACTATAGGAGATTCGTTAAAGGATTCTCTAAGTTATCAGGACCGGAAATTAGGTTAACACAGAAAGGAGCAAGGTTCGTTTGGTCAGAAGAATGTGAAAAGAATTTTCAGGAACTGAATCAAAGATTAGTGTATGCACCAGTTCTTATGTTACCATCTGGATCAGACGGATTTGTAATCTATAGTGATACTTCGCTTAAAGGATTAGGCTGCGTATTAATGCAAAATGATAAGGTCATAGCCTATGCGTCAAGGAAATTGAAAAACCGTGAGAAGAATTACCCGACTCATGATTTTGGTTAGCGGCAGTGGTGTTGCATTAAAGATTTGGAGACATTACTTGTACGGAACGACTGTCAGATTTATATGGATCATAAGAGTCTTAAGTATATTTCCACCCAAAAGGAACTTAATATGAGGCAAAGGATATGGTTAGAATTACTTAAAGATTATGATTGTACTATTTTGTATCACCCAGGGAAGGCCAATAAGGTGGCTGATACCATGGAACCTTGGCAATGTTGATTTCTAAGGGGGTAAGAGTATGGAACAAGATTGAAATTACCGGTTTAGAAGTACGCGTTAGAGGATATTTAGCGCGATTGAGCGTGCAGCCTGCACTTTTGATTAGGATTAAAGAAGCACAAGGATTGGATGAAGAAAGGGATTTCCTCATGGGCAAAGGACAAGGCAAAGACCTTCGTATGGGCGAAGATGGAATCTTAAGGTATCAGTCAAGGATATGGGTACCAAGTAGTGATGAGCTAAAAAGGAAAATCTTAAGGGAGGCTCATTGTTTGAAATTCTCCGTACATCCGGGAAGTACGAAGATGTATCGAGACCTGAAAGAATCATTTTAGTGGAACGGTATGAAAGGCGACGTGGCAGAATTCGTGGCAAAATGTTTGGTGTGCCAACAAGTGAAGAGTGAGCATCAGAAGCCTGTGGGACTACTACAGTCGTTACCCATCCCAGAATGGAAATGGGAACATATTGCAATGGATTTGGTAGTTGGATTGCCAAAGACACTAAGAGGAATGAATGCTATAGGGGTCATAGTGGATCGATTGACCAAGTCGGCTCACTTCTTAGCGATCAAGGTGACAGACTCGCTAGAGAAGTTGGCTAAGTTATATGCTGATGAAATTGTAAGGCTACATGGGATTCCGGTTTCGATAGTGTCAGACAGGGACGCAAGGTTTACGTCGAAATTCTGGAAGAGTTTACAACAAGCATTGGGGACGGAGTTGACAATGAGTACAACTTTTCATCCACAGACGGATGGGCAATCGAAAAGGACAATTCAAACTTTGGAAGACATGCTAAGGGCTACGTCGTTGGATTGGCAAGGCACTTGGGACGAACACTTATCTCTAGTGGAGTTCGCATACAACAATAGTTTTCATGCGAGTATTGGAATGGCTCCATATGAGGCACTTTATGGGCGAAAGTGTAGATCGCCTACTTGTTGGGATGAAGTAGGTGAACGGAAATTGACGGGACCAGAACTAGTCCAAGTAACTGCGGACAAGGTACAATAGATTCGCAAGTGGTTGTTAACGGTGCAAAGTAGGCAGAAGTCGTACGCAGACAACCGACGACGCGACTTAGAATTTCAAGTGGGAGATCATGTATTTTTGAAGATCTCACCAACCAAAGGGGTCATGAGATTTGGTATAAAAGGAAAGTTGAGTCCAAGGTACGTATGACCGTTTGAAATTTTGGATAAGGTTGGAAAGGTGGCATATCGATTAGCTTTACCACCTGTACTCGCTGGGGTGCACAATGTATTTCATGTATCAATGCTAAGAAAGTATATGGCGGATGCAAGTCACGTAATTGAATACAAGCAGCTAAGGCTTCGAACGGACTTGAGTTACGACGAGAAACCGATTAAGATTGTAGATCGAAAGGACCAGGATCTGCGAAGACGAGTTATCCCGTACGTGAAGGTGCAATGGAGCAACCACACAGAACGCGAGGCGACATGGGAGCTCGAAAGTGAAATGCGGGAAATGTATCCCGATCTCTTCGAAAATTAAGGTATGTTTAGTTTGGAGGACCAAACTCTTTTAAGGGGGTAAGAATGTAAAGACCCAAAAATTTTAAATGTTTTTATTGTTATTTTAATTAGAAAAATAATTAAAATAATACTCCTTATTTAGTTGGACTTGGATTTAATTAGGTGGACCAAATCAATGAATTAATCAAGTGGGCTAAGTTGTGGGCTAATGAGGATAAAGGGCCCAAGGAGGTGAAAGCCTAGGTATAAATAATAAAACCTCCTCATTATTTTTCCATAATCCTTCATTAAACAAAGAAAAAAAAAAGTCTAAAAACCCTAGAGAGAGAGGGCGACGGCTGGACTGAAAAGAGGGGAGAACATCCGGGATTTTGGTCTTCTTTGGCCAATATTTCTTCACCAAAATCAAGGTAATGTGATACCCTAAACCCTAGTTTTCGTTTCGTTCAATTCGGAGTAAAAATGAATTAGTTATGAATTTTTGAAACTTTAAAACTATTTTATTCTAGGTTGTTCATTCTTAGATTTTAATGGTTTAATCTTAGAGCTTAATGAATAAATTGAGGGTTTGAATAATGGGGAATTGAATGATTACAATAAGGTAATCATAACCCTAGTTTTTCTTGATTCGGAATAAAAAGGATTTAAATCTAAAACAATTAGTATGATTTGAAGTGGTTGATTAAAGAGTATGTGAATTAAATGAGTTGTTTAATGTTTGGAAAATAAAAAAAAGAACAAAAACAATGTTTTTGAACCACCTAGGGTTTCGGCCGAATGGCCTAGATGTGGTTGGGTTGTGTCTCTGTTTAAGTGTTAGGCTTTTGGTCTATTTTGTAAAAACATAGTTAGTTTTCAAACTGAAAAAGAGACCAAACTAGAAGTTTAAAAAGCTGAATGGTTAAATTCGGATTTCCAGTTAAGATTAATTCATTGAACAGTTAACTAAGGGACTAAATTGAAAAGTCCAAAGTTTTTGAGGGACTGTTTTGTAAGTTTTAAAAGTTGAGGGACTGTGTTGCAATTATTTAAAAGTTGAGGGACTATTTTGTATTTATTTAAAAGTTGAGGGACTGTTTTGCAATTATTTAAAAGTTGAGGGACTGTTTTGCAATTATTTAAAAGTTGAGGGACTGTTGTGCAATTTTTCAAAAGTTGAGGGGCTATTTTGTAAAGTTCTAAAAGTTAAGGGACTTCTTTGTAAATTTTAAAAAGTTATAGGACTTTGTTGAAATTAAGAAAACCTAAAGGAACCTTTTAAAATTAAGGAAAAGTCCAAAAACTTTAAAGAAGTTATATAAAAGGGAAAGAAGAAAAATAACATGTGGTATTAAAAAGAATACTAAAAGACTTAGGTTTCAAAAATATTAGGGTTTCGAAATAGAAAGTTTCTAAGATTAGAAACTGTTAAATTAGGAAAGTTTTCTAAAAATAGAAAGTTAGTTAACTAGTTAAGGTGAGTCTAAGAGTAACTCATAGGTTAACTAAGGAAAGGAAGTATAGGTGCATAAGAAGTAATAACGATTACTTGTGCCTAAGTTATGTTATTACGTGATTGTAGATTTCGCGTAAAGGCGTTGCTTAAGGAAGGAAAGCAAAGCTAAGGTAAGGAATTACGTTCCTAAACA
Organism: Adenophora triphylla var. japonica; assembly: GCA_022495995.1. Lineage (NCBI taxonomy): Eukaryota > Viridiplantae > Streptophyta > Magnoliopsida > Asterales > Campanulaceae > Adenophora > Adenophora triphylla. The sequence continues at coordinate 682,965 of JAFEMH010000130.1, read as the reverse complement.
CTTTGTGTATCAATTTCGTTGGAAACTCCATCGAGTCTTTTCAAAACATGAATGCTATCTGTGGCTGATAGTACTTTTCTAAAATACTCTTGTGAAATGTATCGTCATTTGAAATTCTTTATTCTATGATATGATCTTGTTCATGGAATATCTCAAGTATTGAAAATTGCTATGTGTGTTCACGTACCTATGAATGCACTATATATTATGACTTGTATGAAATGATGCATGCTAGTCAAGTATTATAAGATAACATGAAATGATGCATGTTACCTGTGAATGGATTATGACTTGTGTGAAATGATGCATGCTAGTCAAGTCTTACACTATGCTTAATGTAAAGTAAGTGTAAGGAAAAATGCGACATCAATGTAGGTGATCGATATTGGGAGTACTCAATGTAGGGTATATTCTATGGAATTGACGGAAGTAAAGAAAATGTTGGGAGTACTCAATGTATGGTATATCCTATGAAATTGACGGAAGTGATGAAAGTATAACTAAATGTGTAGTTGCCACACTTTCCTTGCTTACTATATATATATACATATTTGATTTTAACATATCCTTGAATATACTTCTTTGGATCTGTTCATTCCGGTTGTCTCTTCATTGAACCGAAGGGACCACGTATGAACTTACTGGGCATTGTTCGCTCATTCCTTCATTTCTTTTTCCCCCAGGATCGGAATAGAGAAGAAGGAGAACCGTCACCAGGAAGAGGCGAAGCATTTAAGTATAATAAATTAGTTATTTAATGATTCCGAGTTTCAGAACTTTTATTAGTACTAGTAGTTGTACTTAGCCGTTACATTTGATTATTCCGCACTGATGTAATGGTTTGAACTAAGTTATATTTGTGGATCCGTTTTGGGATATTTATTATTCATGTTTATGGATTTATATAAAGTATGGAAATTCGGGGTCGTTACACTTTTATTAAAAAAATATATACACTGACACTCCTTAACATTGTTTGTATCTTTTTAATGTCAGTGTTAATGTTTTTAATTGTCAGGTACATGCATGCATTGGCACTACTTGTTACTAATACTGACACTTCTTATTACTAACAATACCTAAACTATTTTAATGCTAGTGGTAATGTTTTTGATTGACAGGTAAATATACTGACACTCTTCGTAACCGACGTTGACGGTGTATTCGAAGTTTTAGTTATTTACAAAAATGATATTACATATTTTAAAAAAGTGTTAGTTATTTAAAAAATATCACCGATTCAATTGAGGTTAAATAACATGTTTTTCCTAAAATTTAGATAAAAACGCGATACACTCTTTAACTATCCGCTATCACCTTATTAAAAACTTTCCAACTAACCCTTCATCCTCACATGAGCTAATATTGTTTCAAAAATACATGTCTCAATGCACATGTTTTATACATCTTCTTATTAATTTCTCACTAAACAAAATACAGACACAAACAAAAGGAAAAATTATGTAAATTAGTGACATGCCACTTTTATATACGTATATATATTTGCATATGGTATAAACTATAATCCCTCCGTCCCATGTGAATGTAAACCATTTTTTTGGGCACAATAACTAAGAAATATTATTAAGATAATGAAAATGTGTGGTAGAAAATGAAGAGAGAGAATGAGTGGAGTTAATAGTAGGTTGGTTGAATAAATTGTATGGTGAAAAATGAAGAGAGAGAATGAGTTGGTGGGGTAGGGTGAATATAAAATAATAAATTTATTTCCATTTTGGACAGTTTGCATTTACGTGGGACGGACCAAAATAGAAATAAGTTTGCATTCACGTGGGGCGGAGGGATTATACAAATAAATAACAATACTTTTTAAATAAATAAATAACTTAATATATCATTCATATATTATGAGACAAATTAAATATTTATATAGCTTGTTGAAAGAAATATGTAAAAAAAAAAAAAAGGTAACTTCAACTTATATGATGCGTCCATAAAGTAGTGATTAAGTGGAATTTGTGGTCAAAATTCAACAAAAAAAAGTTAAATGGGACAAATTTTTAGGAACGGAGGGAGTAAATAATATGATGCAATATAGGAAAGTGACATTTATGGGAAATAAAGAATAGGGAAAGAAAAAAGAAATAGAAAGACAAGGACAAGAATCTTTTTCAAGGTTAAGGTGAATGAAGATAAGTTGTATTTAGGTTAAGTCACATTCATAGGAATCTTTGATATTGATACTTATGCACTAAGTATCCATCCTTACCACACTAGGTTTCTTTAATATGTGTTCCAAGGGCAGTTATATGATAGTATATCACATTTATAGCAGAAAATTTACTTCTCAACTATTAAATTCAATTTTAGGGAAAAAAAATACCAGAAAGTCCCGCTAAAAAAAAATCTCATATTCAAAAAATCAAGCAAATAATTATCGTATAAAAGATATCCTAAAATTAGATATTCAATAACAAAAACCCAAAAATTAACGATTTAATTATTTGTCTTTAAATTTGAAGCTTTTATGAGGATTCATGTTAGCCGACCCCAAATTATTTTGGGACTAAGGCTTTGTTGTTGTTGTTGTTGTTGTTGTTGTAGTGAGATGTTAAAAATGTAAAATTTATCATATATGATAAATAATAATAATAATAATTTTATTATAAAATAAAAAAATAATAATAATAAGAGAAATTTATTATCACTCTAATAATTTTTAGAAAATCAATTACGTTATGCTTATATAATATAATTATTAAATTTCAATAAAATTAAAAAATAAGAAATATAAATATGATTAAAAAATCCAAATATTATCTATCATCAATATTTCTTAGAACTATTTTTGAAATAATTATTTTTTTAGTCCTAAAACTTTATTTATATTATTATATTATTATTTAAAAAGTTATTTTTATTATTTCTCAAGATGAATAAATTTATCTTACATAACACGTTAGAAAAACGTTAGAAAAACGGTTGCAAATAATTACATAACAGTCAATTTAGTAGACAATTTCTGTCATTGATTATAAACTCTACTAACTCTTAATTTTATAGAGCGTTTGCATTCAAAATAGTTCCTATATTCACATCAGTATTTTAAGTATTTTAAAAGTCGTTCGTATAGGCCGCCTATAGGTTGTGCCTAGGGGCTATACAGTCATCATGAAACGTCGCGATAACTTCAATTTGTATAGAAAAATGTTTTGTTAGTAAATCGTCGCCTAGGCGCTGTACGATCGACTAGTCAGTATGGGCGCCGCCTTCCGCCAAAATCCACCTTGCTGTGTTAATATTTTTATAATTTACTTGATCTTAAACGGTGTTATAAATTTCAAAAAAAAACCTCGCTGAAAATCGAATTTGTTAATTGATTCATTAAAATCTCAAATCTCAATCTAGGACTTATAAACGAAATTTCTAGATCAGTTTCCCTATTAATCTCAGTTCTCTTTTCATTTTCATCTTTGTCAATTCGTTTCCTTCACCAATTGTTGAGTCAAGCCTTGAGATGCCTCGCCATCCTCCTTCATCCTGCATCATATCAAGTTATTTCAATAGGATTTAATAAATTGTGTTTTAAATTTTCGGTTCCGCCTAAGCCCTATCCATGTTCCGTCTAGGCACTAGGTATGGCTCCGATGCCTAGTGACCGATTAACAATTTTTAGAACCTTGATTCTCATTATTTCCAATTACCTTATTTGGGGGGATAGACTATTTCCAATTACAAGGACAACGTTGGAGAGTATATGATGGCCCCATCCCGTTTGTGAAGTTCTATGAATGGGTACACCAGAACAATGGGCTTTACATTTGGCCCATTTCATTTCTTGTGGCCCATAGATTCTGGAGATTTAGGAGGGTTACTATTTAAACCCCAAATTCCTATGAGTATACCCCATTACTAATACCACCCCCAAATAAATTGCACACACCCCCTAACTTTCCCTTTATACCCTTAATGTCACCCCTTTATCCTATTCCAATTTTCACCCACCCCCATTTCCATTCCATTTGACCGGCCAGAGAGAGAGAGAGAAGAAGAAACGGTAATTTGACCGGCCAGAGAGAGAGAGAACAAGCACGGTATAGAGAGAAAGAGAGAGAGTGAAAGAGAAGAAGAAGAACAAGAAGAACATTCAACAACAACAACAACAACAATGTCAAGCTTTGGTGGAAAAGGTAAGCACAAATTTCTTTTTAGGATTTCGTTTTTTGTAATTTCGTTACAAATTTAATCAAATTGTTTAGAATTCATGCTTTATTTCATGGAAATATTGTTGGTATAAGCTCAATTTGTAATTCCTTGATCGAAATCTGGATCTTACGTGGGTCGGCCAGTGCCTGCCGACTCGGGTAGATAGTCGGCCGAGCACGGCCGACTGCGGGCAAAAAACCTCACACCCCTGGCCGACTTTTGCCTCATTTTTCAGTCACACCCGGCCGACTTTTCTGTATAAAATCAACTGGTTCCTGCCGACCCTATCATTTTTATTTTTTATTTTTTTTTTATTTTTTTTTGTGTTTAGAAAGACTATGTATATGATTTTTGTTAATGTTGTTCTTCATTTTTTCATTTTTGATAATTGGCTTAGAATTGATTATTCATTTGATGTTTATTGCAGTTAAACAATTAATTAGAAGAGGGAAAACGACCACTGCCTCTGCCAGAAGGGAACGGGAAGAGAGGGAACGGGAAGAGAGGGAACGGGAAGAGAGGTTGCGTGAGGAGATGATGCAACGAGGAGATAGTTCAAATGCTAGACAATTTGAGCAGGATGGTGATTCTGAAACTGAGGATGAAGGTGAGCAAAGTGATAGTATGGAAACATCTCCACCAAATACTAATGAAAATCAAATGACATATGTACCGGAACGAGAAGAAGAAAATGAGGATGAAGAAGAAGCAGATGCGGGTTTTCCTGGTGGCCCGGTGGTTAAAGATTTATTATTATCATATGAAAATCATGTGGCGGGGATGATATGGCAAGGACGTGATGTGCGCAACTTCAAATGTATTAACCATGTGGCGAAGTTGAAGCAATGGGAGTTGGATTTTGAGAATATGACTGCACCGGTTACAGAAATTCTAGGTAATTCAAATCTTCTTTTAGTAGTAAATGGAGTTCATGATCATTTGGACAAGACGTTGATTCGTGCATTCTCGGATCGATGGCACTTGGAAAGTAATAGTTTCCATTTGCCATTTGGGGAAATGACGATCACCCTTGATGATGTCTTTTGCTTGACGGGGCTCCCGGTTACTGAGCAACCACTATTGGAGAATCCTTCTTACTCTAAGATGGGACCAGTTGATATAATTCATCAGGTTTTAGGGGTGAATAAAAAACAGGCTAACGAAGGCTTACTCAAGAGAGGTAGTGGAAAGGTAAGTCTTGATTGGCTGAAAAAAAAGTTTTCTCCGGAAATGTCTTCGCCTGACCCACGAAAAGCTGCCTCGGCTGCAAAAGCCTATCTTTTTTACGTGTTGGGGTGCACAATCTTTGCTGATAAGACCGGGACTTGTGTGAATGTGAGATATTTGAATTTTTAGAGACGAGGAAATGATAGGAAAATATGCTTGGGGTGCATAGGAGCTTTAGCATACCTTTACCGGCAACTTGGAAAAGCTTCGAGGTATAATTGCAATCGGATATCTGGATACTTGACTTTCTACCGTCATGGGTGTATGAGAGATTTCCGGATTTTAGATGTGATTTGGCAAAGCACCTATCTTCGTACTTCACCACTCCATGACAAGAAGGTGGGACCCGCGGGGTCAATCTGGAGCGTATGCATCCGTGGAGATGAACAGGCAACATATGGACGTACTAACGAATACGGATGTAAGTATATATATATATATATATATATATATATATATATATATATATATATATATATATATATATTGAAATATCTATAATGTTTACTTAAACTCTCGTGAAAAGCACATTAATGATTTATATTATGTTTGTAATTGTAGGTGGTTTGGAGGCCGTATGAGGGTAATCGAGAACGATACCCTTTTCCCAAAGTTTCTCTTTATATAGGATCGATTGTTCTTTGCAAATGTAATTGAACCACATCTCCCAGATCGGGTCTTGAGACAGTTTGGATACGTCCAAATAATACCATCCATGCCACTATTCCATGGATTGCCTCGAGGAGATACCAAAACTTACGCGGGATGGTTCGCGAATGCACAATTATTCAGTCGTTGGAAGAATGCCTTGCTTGATCTAGATGATATTGAGGAGATACGAGTACCACAAGACACTGTCAACAATTACTTACCGTGGTACTATAATGTTTCTCATCCGATTCTTATCCCCGAATCTCAAAGATCTCAAGCAGTTAAGAGGACCAATGAGGTTAGTCAGGCAAATCCTTGGAATATGTTAAAGAATGTTCGTGAGTGCATGCTGCCAATTGCGATGAGATGGAGAAGTGGAGATGAGTCCGTGATCGCACAAGAGTTCGCAGATGTCATATTTAGAGCACTTGAAGCAACAGAATTACCATCGACTTCTCGTGGTGGTGGAAGGGATGGACCGTCGACTTCTCGTGGTGGTGGAAGGGATTAAATGGTAGTTTTTTTTTTTTGTAACTCATGTTTGAACAAATGTTTTGGATACACTGTTTGTTTGATTCGATTCGAGTATGTTGTCTATTCTATTTGGTGTTAAGACATTGAAACTCGTTGGCCGACGAACTTAGTTCTTAATTCCTTGTTGTTTTGCTTTTATATGTGGTTCTTTTATGTGCTAATGTAGTATCTTACTCCCTCCATCCCAGAAAGATAGACCTATTAGCCAATCTATGCGCAAAAAAAAAAAAAAAAAAAAAAAAAAAAAAGGAAAATTAAAGGGGTCGGCAGTAATGGCGATGCAGGGAAAGTAGTCGGCCAGTTATGGCCGATTCTGGGAAAGTAGTCGGCCAGTTATGGCCGATTCTGGGAAAATAGTCGGCCGGATACTGACCGACCTTGCAAAAAATGGTATTTTTTTTTTTTGGTTTCAAGATATTGTTCCATTTGGTACTGTATTCCAGAAAATTTCAAAAAAAATGTAAAGGGAACTCTTTGTACAGGGGTCGGCCACCACTGCTTGTCACAGTGTGTGTAAAGTCGGCCCCTGTTGGCCGACGCCTTTGCAATTAAATCGGCCACCTGTGAACGACTATTTTCCCAGAATCGGCAACTAGTGGCCGACCCTTGTAATTTTGATTTTTTTTTTTTTTTAATTTTTTATGTAGTCATAGATGAAAAATAATATATCATTTTTATTTTATGTTTTTATTAAAGATTTGTATAATTATTTAATTATTCCATGAAATTAAAGATATTAATGAAATACGGAAATTTAAATAAAAGTCTATAGAATTGATATAAACTATTTAACAGAAATGCATCATCCAACTTGATTACATCATTTAATATGAATAACATCATTTGAGTTATCGGGTACTTGTACTAGTCGATGTTGATAATAGTCAAGCCATCCAGTTGCATAATGTTGACGAAGATCATACCAATTGAACGGAAGTGGCGGTAATGGACATCCTTCCTTCAAAATCACTTGAATGTAATGATTTCCGTTGACATGTGCAATACAATACAATTTTGGCGTTGTGGGTAATGGTTTTCGTGTAGGAAGAAATGTCAAAGAGATTGAGTTGCTTAAACTCACTAATGCAACGTTCAGTGCATTTGCAACCGCGTATCCCATTTCTACAACATTAAACCAATATGGTGATAGGCATGGACCGTCGTACTGAGTTGAGACATTAAGGATCGCCGTCACCCTACTCGGTCCATGAATAACTTACCATATAGTTCTTGGTATCCAGTTATCCCCATGAATAACTTTCCCCGAACCAGCGCCATTCATCTGTCTTACGTCCAATCAACTCCGCGATACAACGGAACCCACAATTTCCATCCGCACGAACATCAATTGTTTTCTCAATATAATCGTGCATGTAAAGTGGTAGTTGATCAAGATATGGAATATCATGTTGGCCTTTTCGACGTATGGGCTATAAGAGAAATTCAAGAATGGTAAAATCAGTATAAATGACTATAATTTTTAACTATGTACATATAAGTGAGCACGATAAATAGTTTAGAAAGATTTTTACCTGTAAAATTTGAGAACATTGGTTTGGAACAGATTTGAATATAACACTCGTCTTCTGCATGGCCTCCACGTACTCAAATGCGCTAGGATCACGCTTTGTGGAATTCTCAAGCTTGGCATTCTTTCCTCTAGGACGACCCTTATTATTGATTTTTACTTCAGGTTCATGGGCCACTATTGTTTCAGGATAGCAGATCTCAGTCAATTTCCGTACAATCAAATTCTTTCCAATTCTTGGTGCCGCCTCAAATCTACTATCAAGAGTATTACAACAATCTTTGTATCGCGCACGAATCTCTTCATCAATGTTATCCTCATAGCTTACCATCGGTAGGGTGTCTAGCTTACGCCAAAATGCATGAATTTTATTTAGGGGAATGGGTGACATGAATTTCACATACTCGGTAAGCTCGTGTGGACAAGGAAGTCCGCATGTCGATCTCACAGTACAATCACACACTGATGGGTCTCGGTCGCGATCAAATAGATCATTCAACGAGTTGTAAATCAAATTCAATGCACTTATAGACACACGACCCCTAATCTCGCTCCATAACGGTTGTTTGAATCTATGTTGTACCACCGTCTTGCTTTTTTCGAATGAGGCAATAATTGCAACATGAGATGACTCAATAAGTGTATGAATTTGTTTCCAACAAGTCTCAAACGCTCCTTGACTCGATTGAAGTTGTTTCTTCAACAAGGCATGTTGACTCTCCACCCTATTAGCATGAATATATACAAAACATAAGACTCTTATATATAACAAAGATAAAGTTTGATTCTCCACCCTATTAGCATGAATATATACAAAAATAAAGTTTGATTCACGTACCTATTTGTTGTCAAGTTTTCAAAGTGTAAAACTTTATTTGTCCAAAGATGAGACAAATCTTTCTTTATATGGCACAATCCATTGTTTCATGACATACTCAACCGCGTTTGGGTAATGCTTGAAATCTTTTGGTAATCGCCGCAAACAGTCGTTAAACTCTGTCTCTGTATCAGCTTTAACCAATGCATGCCAACTCTGAATGAACGACTCCCACTCCTCTTGCCTATCAAACATTTTCTTACATTTTGTCACAATATTTTTGCTAATATGCCATCGACAAAGCAAATGAGTTGTAGTTGGAAACGTCCGACGAATTGAATTCATCAAAGCCTTCTCACAATCGGTCACAATAACATTAGGAATACATGATTCGTCCATCATAGACTTCAATACTTCGCATGCCCACGTGTAGTTTGCTTCTTTCTCAGCCTCTAAATACACGGCAGCAACTAAGAAAGTCATATTCGTTGATGTCACCCCCACAATCTCAAGCAAAGGTAACTTATACCTATTTGTCTTATAAGTGCAATCCATAAATAAAATGTTTGGAAAGGCTCTAAGCAATTTAATGCTATCCGGATGAGCGAAGAATAACTGATTAACTTGGCCAGTCTGCTTGGATTGCCGATATTCGAAGTGGTAACGATGACCATTCAATCTAAACATGAGTTGTTGCATTTGCGTACGACCTGCCTGCTCAATTGATTTGTTCTTCAAGCGCGCATTATAGATATTTCGTACTGTGGATTTGTTTTCCGGAAATTGCGCTCTTAAGCCACATAATATATCCTTCGGTCGGCTATTTGCATTAGACATTGCTATCACATAATCCTCCTCATCTTTTTGTAATCTTCCCGCATACGAATGACCAAGCATAGAGTCATAAATTGGATGATTGTGAACGCCGCATATCACTTTCAATTTCCATTGACCATCTTCATTCACTTGTCTAGCATTCAACTGAAACTTACAATCACATTTCTTTGTTCCACTTTTTCTTTTTTCTTTCTTTTTGCCTTTCAATTCATTTTCAATCGATTCTTGAGACGATAGCGAGATTGGCTTCTCTTTGTATGTCCCCCAACGTTCACATACGAGGGTCATTCGAGGGTACGATCTACGGCTTCCAGGATTATCTGACCGGCCTATAATCATAACAAATCCATACTCTTCTCCCTTTTTACGTACCCAATCGAAACACGTTTCCCGATTGGAAAAATATGTAGGCACGGAGAACTCTTTGGTGTAATCTCTTAAAATAGCCTCAAAATCAATAGATTCATAGTTGTCATCATCTAATGAACACTGAAATTAAATAAATGAAACAATTAGGGAAGTTTTGTGGAAAAAATTTGGGGTCGGCCATTGATGACTTATTTTTTCCTACAAAGTCGGCGGGTGTGGCGGAAAAATTTAAAAAGTCGGCCAACAGTGGTGGAAATTTGTTCTTAAAGTCGGCCGGGTATGGCGGAAAATATTAAATAAAGTCGGCCGGGTGTGGGTGTATTCTTACCCAGAGTCGGCCATATGTGACCGACTATAAGCCCAGAATCGGCCACTCATGGCCGATCCCGTCAAAAATCATTTTTTTTTTTAAACTAAATGCATTAAAATGTAAAATAAAGAGATAGTGTAAAGAAGATTACATTATTATTTGCTTGGATTGCCATTTCATCCATGATTCTTGCGATTGGAAGAGGAGGATGGTAGTTGGGTGAAGAGGAGGATGGTAAATGGTGGAGTGGTGAATGGTGGAGTGGTAAATGGTAGTTGTGTGTGGGGGTGGTAAATGGTGGTGTGGTAAAAGAGTTAATGGAAGAGAGGAGGATGGTAGTTGGGTGAAAGTTAATGGGGGAATAGGGGAAGATGAAAATAGGGGAAAAAAAGTAATTAACCTCAATGGCATTTTTGTAATTTTTTCAAATGGGGTATACTAATAGGAATTGGGGGTTTAAATAGTAACTCTCAGATTTAGTTCAGTGATGTGAATAGAATGTTTAGGAATCAAAATGCCGGGGAAAACTCAAATACAAAATAAATAAAAAAAGAGATTTTTTTAATTTTTTTTTTTTTTACTTAAGAACATAAAAAATATAAGAGATTTTTTTCCTAAATAAATGTCTATTTTTTTTTTGTGAAAAAAATTGTCATAAAATGATGTTTATGTCTCAATTATTTCATCATCCTGAGTGTTCCACTTTTCTTTTTGATTTTTTACAAAATAAATATCACATTTTCATAAAATAATCTTAATAAATTTTACAAAAGTATAAATAATATACAAATAAATAAAATAAATTGCTTAAAATGATTTTAAGTTAAATATTGCATTTACTATCAATGATATAAATAATATAAAAATAATCTGAATGCAAGGCAATAGCATGTGAGAGTACAACTCAACATAAATTGTGGTGCTTATTTTTGAAGTAGTAGATATACAAGAAGAAAGAAAAAAAAAAGACTACAATAATAGATCCGAAAATTAAGTTAGGAAAGTCAGGGCCGGTTCTGTTAAATTTGTGGCCCTAAGCTAACTTTTTGGACGGGCCCACTCTTTGAAGACATCATAATTCGAATATAATTTTTTATCAATCTTAAATTCGAAAAAACTTCTTTCACTTCACTGGAATAGCCAACAAAATTCGATAACCAATCTCCGTGTTGGACCACATTTGTACAGTTGTACTAATACTAACATTATTTATTTTAAACTTGAGATTTATCTGTATGAATGAATTTGTTTGGCAGTTATTTATCAAAGGCATGCCATTAGGGGATGGAAATTGGGGCTTTTCGAATTAGAACTTCTAAAAAAACTACAAATCAATCTCAAATCACATTATTCAATTAGGCCTTTTCAATTAGGAGTTTTCAATTAGGGCTTTTCGAAATTAATTAGGGGATGGGGTTTTCAATTGGTTAAGACCTTGCCGGAGACAAGCTTAGACTTGAGTTCTTCGAGAGCTATGTCGCCATAGTTGGCTGCGAGAGGATCGGCGCGGGAGCGTCAATTGTAACTGCCCCGACGCCGACAGCGGCGGCTGCAGCATTGGCGGCTTCCTGACGGCGACGCAGTTTCTCGGCTTTGGCAGCTTCTTTCTTCAACGGTTTCTTGGTTTGCTCCTCCTCCGGTGCTACATGCGAGAGTTCTTGAGACGTCATCGGAGAGATGGGAAATTTGGTGGAGAGATTTAGGGTTTTATGGATTGAAATCTGTAAATCGGCGAAATGGAGTAGGAGGCACACAGGAAAGTAAGGTAAATATTCTTCTTATTTCAATTCAGAATATAGTACTCCTACGTTTGTATCAATAAATAAACAAGCTTTTATAAAAAAATAAATACATAAACAAGTATATTTTCAGCATAATTGAATTAACTTAAATAATTGGAAAAAAATCAATTGAATAGTGAATATGTTTTTTTTTTATTGAATTAACTTAAATAACTTGTCAACTTTTTAAAGTAATTTGTCAAAGTTAAATCAAATTAGCAATTAAAATAGTAAAATTATATTATTGAAACAAAGAAAGTGTTGATAACTCGATTCGACGTGCGAGATGGGGAGTTTCTCTCTGCTATCGATGATATGACTATCCCTAGTGATTCATATCTAATTTTTCGAAACCAATTTCGAGAAATCAATATAACTTAGTTGATGCAATTGTAAACAACAATCAAACAAATTTGCAATCGTATAAGTCCAATTTGTATAGGATCTCAAAATAACCATTATATACATGATGTGTGGCACTAGTAATTGCTCGATCAGGAACAAATACGATGCCTTCGATATCGATAAACGACTTGCGACTCAAAACATTGGCAAACTTCACCATCTGCGTGCTAACAAGATCCGGCGCTACAGTCAACATGCACTGGACCGTGAATCCTTTTTCTCTTACAACGACAAAGGCCATCTTCTTACTGACCGGACGGATGATATGTGCTCTGTCGCGTATTAGCACGGTTTTGTCCTTCAATTCCTCCGTGATCGAAATGACCGTGGTCCAGACCTTGCCGGAGACAAACTTAGACTGGAGTTTTTCGAGAGCTATGTCACCTTAGTTGGCTGCGAGAGGATTGAGAGCGACAATTGTAACCGCCCAGACTCCAACAGCGGCGGCTTCCTGATAGCGGCGTAGTTTCTCGGCCTTGGCAGCTTCTTTCTTCGACGGTTTCTTGGTTTGCTCCTCCTCTGGTGGTACCTGCTAGAGTTCTTGAGACGCCATTGGAGAGATGGGAAATTTGATGGAGAGATTTAGGATTTTATGGATTGAAATCTGTAAATCGGCGGCATGGAGTAGGAGGCACACAGTAAAGTAAGGTGTTTGGGGTGAAAATTTCAGTTGCATGACAACAGCTTGGATCGTCTTGGATTAACACCTTGGATTGGATTAACGCTCTTGATCATCCTGGATTGACACCTTCCACTGTCGTCTTGCATCTTGACTCACCATGTTGACTTGACATCTTGACGCAACATGTCTTGACGTCTTGAACGCCTTACGTCTTGAATTACGCCTTACGTCTTGAATTACGCCTTACGTCTTGAACGCCTTACGTCTTGAATTAGGCCTTACGTCTTACATCTTGAAATTACGCCTTGAACTAACGTCTTGCAACAATTTGTTATTTTCTTCCTACTTTTCAGGGACAAAGTTATGCATAAAATAAGACCTAGTCTACGCTGATTCTACTCAACCACGACTTCATGTGAAAGTTAAATCAAATTAGCAACTAAAATAGTAAAATTATAGGGAAGAGGCAACGGTTTTAATTTTTGTTATTTCCGTTATCTTTTCTTAGTAATTAAAGAGGAAGAGGCAAGACATGTATACACACGCACTCCTAGCTATCACTCTCACACACTATGACTCTGCACTTTGTATTCAAAACTCAAACTTCAATAAAACAATATTGGTTGAGGTAGGTTTTTCCTAAAATCTCCCGAGATTTTGTGCCGGAGAACGATTGTTCAAGGGCTTTTCTCGTTACATAATCGTGTCCATCTTGATAGAGAAACTATATTTCATTTGTGCCCAAAGTTCATCAAAGGCAAATTTACTTGTTGAAATTTGTCCAAAACATAAGGTAAATATTCTTCTTATTTCAATCCGAAATACAGTACTCCTACGTTTGTATTAATAAATAAACAAGCTTTAAAAAAAAAAAACAAATACATAAACAAGTATATTTTCAGCATAATTGAATTAACTGAAATAATTGGAAAAAAATCAATTGAATAGAGAAACTGTTTTTTTTTTAATTGAATTAACTTAAATAATTTGTCAACTTTTTAAAGTAATTTGTCAAAGTTAAATCAAATTAGCAACTAAAATAGTAAAATTATATTATTGAAACAAAGAAAGTGTTGATAACTCGATTCGTCGTGCGAGATGGGGAGTTTCTCTCTGCTATCGATGTGACAATCCATAGTGATTCATATCTAATTTAATTGGTCAAAATATGTTTCTCCTCCCAAAGTATTCATCGATTCTCACTTTGCATCCTTATTTGAAAATCGGTTTGTTTAATACCTAAATTTTCAAATCGTCCCACTTTGCATTCTAACACTAACGAAAGTTAGAAAAGTTAACGGAATAATTCATATGTCGAGCACATGATAACAAATTGGATAGTTTGTAATGGTTATTAGTTTTTAAGGGGTCAAATGCAAACTTTTAAATATAAATTGCTAATATTTATTTATTTTTCCAATATAATTAATATTTTCTTAAATAATTAATATTTCCTGGGAAAAAATAGTTTTTATGTTAAAAATAAAAAAATGTATTTTTATTGTAAAAAATAGTTAATGTCTGTAATGGCATATATTAACATTATCTTGAATAATTAATATTTCAGAGAATATATTTTTAAAATTGGATTAAAAATTAAAGAATATTATAAATAAAAAAAAGTATTTTCTAAGAAAATTGTATTTATTTTTTAAAATAAGTAAAATATTTTTTAAAATAAAATAATTTTTTAAAATAAATATATTATAATGCTTCATTTGTAATTTTTTAAATATATATAAAAAATACAAATGAAGCATTATAAGTTTTTTTATTTTTAAAAATTATTTTATTTAATATATAAAATATGTTATTGTAAAATAAATATTTTACTTCTTCAAAAATACAAATGAAGCATTATAAGGTTTATATATGTGTGTTAATTAATATTATTTTATTTAATAAGCTTTTATATATATACATTTTAAAAATACAAATGAAGCACTATAATTTTTTTAAATATTATTTTATTTCAAAGAAATATTTTATTTTCAAAAAATAAATACAATTTTCTTAAAAAAAATACATTTTTGATATATAATATTCTTTAATTTTTAATTTTATTTAAAAATATATTTTCTGAAAATATTAATTATTTAAGATAATGTTAATATATGTTATTACGACATTAACTCTTTTTACAATAAAAATACAAAAAAAAATATTTTATTTATCAAACATAAAAATAAAAAATATATATTTAGGAAATATTAAATTTAAGAAAATGTTAATTATTTTGAAAAAATAAATAAATATTAGCACTTTATAGTTTAAATTTTGCACTTAACCTTAAAAATTAATAACCATTACAAACTATCCCATGTGGCATGACTTATTATGTTAACTTTTCTAATGTACGTTAGTGCTAGGGTGCAAAGTGGGACGATTTGGGAGCTTAGGTACCAAACAGGCCGAATTTTCAAACGAGGATTCAAAGTGGGAATCGGTGAATAATTTGGGAGGACAAACGTATTTTGGCCAATTTAATTCAAAAGAGTCGCTACTATTATTTTTAAAGAAAAACAATAGTAAAACCTCATAAAAGAGAGTATAAGTTTGGGGTTTTGTTAGGAAGTGGTAAGGTGAAAGGCACCCACCTCGCCACGTTCGTTAGAACCGATTTTTCTAGTTTTGATACGATCCCATAAAATACATTGGGCCCTAATAATAAGAAACCAGGCCCAATAGCTAATTAAGGTCCAGGCCCATTGGGTTTAGGCCGCCCAAGAGAATTTGCCGTGGCAGCGACATAAAATGAATAGGCTCCTTGGAGCTGTTTAAGTAGACCCCGGCGAGAAGGGACGTGGGGATACAGATTTTAGGGGCAATGGGGCCATGCGAAAGACATGGCCGAGCTTATGCTCGCCTCATGAGTAAGAGGAGTACGTTGCTCGCAGGCTACCTAGGTCAGGGCGACATGACAGTTGATGTCGCCCATAATCAGGTTGTCGCCTGAGCGACAAGGAACTTAGGGCGTCACCAAGATGCTACGTTGATTGTCGCCTACGTCCCTAACCCTAAATACTTGTGATGGATGATTGATGTGACAAGGTGAACAGTGAAATCCCACTAAATTGAGGTTGGTTGAGATCATCTCCTTTGGATGATTGACAAGTGTCCCCCCATGTGCAAGGCACATGGGGGGCTTAGGGATATATAAAGGGTGAATAGTGTTCATTGCATGGGTATGTATCTCTCCCTCTCTGCTTTCTCTCTCTAGATCATCCATTGTTATACCACCTTCCTTGTTCATCTAACCTTACTCTCACGCCGGAGGAGATGCAGCGAGTCACCCCGGCCTAGTTTACCTTGTTCTTTGTGCGCAGGCGGCCAACCAAGCAAGGAAGCAGCCGGAGTGTCCAGTTAATTTCAGTTCCTGTGCAATCAAAGATTTTTCATGGTAGCATCAGTTGGTTCCCGTTGCTTAGGGACACGATTTTTTCCTTGTTTTGGTTGGAAGATCATTGGGGAAGGTTAGAAGGTTTATTGTGAAGGTTACGGTGAGTTTGGTTTGGTGTTCTTCAGCTTCGTGTTCTTGCTGAGAGGTGTTCTGAAGGTGGTTATTTGGTGTTGAAGTTGATTGTGATCAGTTTGGGTTGTTTATAAGCCCAGAAAATAGTCAAAATGGTACAAGAAAAGGATACTCAGGCCAAGGGAGCCCAGAATCCTATGACGGAAACTCCAAATGCCAAGGATACTCGCAAGGATGCCCGCGGGGCGAGATCAGGGACTGCCCGCGAAGGTGACGTCCACACTACTGAGACAGATTCGGCCATTAGGAGCGCCCATAGGCGAGAAGATAGAGAGCGAGAAGTGAGAAACAAAGGAAAGGAAGGACAGCGAGACCCTGTTCCATCTAAATCCCAGAGTGCCAGGGCCGAAGCTGAACGGCTAAGAAAGGAGAATGCTTATATGATGAAGGTTCTCGCGAACAATGAGCGGTTAAAAAAGATAGGCCAGGCACCTACGGTGATCCCGCCCCGAGCCGGTTGGCCGAAGTGGAAGGACGAGATAGAGGAAGACAAAGCACCAGTCGAAGTGCATCCAGGAGGGATGAAGGGCGGACGAGGGACATGTCGCCGCCCGAGAATGAGGAAAGGGTTCGCAAGCGTCAAGAGGATGAGAGAGCGAGATCTGAAAGGGTCAAAAGGAGACGTGCAGATCGCATTGAAGAGGGAAGGATTTATCATAAGTCGGGAAATTCGCGAGATGACTCTTACTATTTTGGATATGAAAGCGATGAGGGATCCACGGCCAGACGAGAGATTATGTGCCAAGTCGCTCGAGGTATTAGATGATGAGACATATGTGAGAGAAAGGTCCCGAGATCAAGGCACTGCGACAGAGCTCGTCGAGAAGAAGTGTCGCTACGAGATAGAGATCGTAGGCGGCGAGAAAGGATTGATAGAGAAAGGAGTGGTAGAGAAAGGGCGCAGAAGGCCGCCGAAGCCGACAAGATTGCGGAGGCTATTAGAGTGGCCGAAGCTTTGAAAGCCGTAGAATTAGCCAAAGCCGCAGAGTTGGAGAAGGCGAATAAAAGTGAAGATGATAAATGGAAATCCGAAATGGTGGAGATGGCTAAGAAGATTAAAGAGTTGGAAGCGGAACCAAGCCCAGGGAAGTGAAAGGTTCTTATTTGGCCCCGTTTGTAAGAGCATTGATTGCCGCCCACGACCACACTTTCCGCATGCCAAATTTACCAAGTTATTCGGGAGCACTAGAGCTAACACTCATATTGGAGGGTTTGAGGTAACGTTGTCGGCTGGCCGGCCAAGCAATGAGGCCCATGTAATTTGCAAGGCATTTGCGAGCACCCTCGTCACGCACTTGGAATAGTTTTAGCGCGGCGGAATCGATGATGGGGTATCGGGACCTCAAAAATAAGTTTTTGGCGAGATTCGGTGGATCGGGGAGCGCGGCCGCTCAAAAGACCGAATTGTGTAGTTTGAAGCAGTATGAAGGAGAAAGCATTTCGGCTTTCACAGATAGATTTATGGAGGTTGTAAATCGGATTGCGGACGTCAGTCAGAGCGAGATTATTATGCTATTTAACTCAGGGTTGCTGCCAGGCTGTTGAAGCGGAGTTCAGTATGTCACTTAGAAAGACTGACCGGTGAGTTGTATGAAAGGGTTAGAAGCTTATCGCGGTGGTTTCGAGAAGGAAAGGCTGTCAAGGCCGCCCCGCTGACGGCGAGCTCCGGCAATAAAAGTGCCAAAGAGCGGATTGAAGTTGTAAAAGATGAAAGCAAGGTTGATAGAGGAGGTCGCAGCGGATCTCGCACTGGCGGAAACAAAGGGGGTCGAGGTAGAGGTCAGGAGCAGGGAAGGATCATCAAGTTTAGTAAGTTGAACACTACTTTGAGCGAGATGCGGAGGAAGGAGGAATTTCGAGCCTTATCCCATTCGAGAAGATACTTATGGGGCGGGATCAGCAAATATTGCGATTTTCATAAAGACAAGGGACATACAATAGAAGATTGTTATAATTTGAGAAAGTTGATTCAAGTCGGGATTGATAAAGGCGATTTCAAACAATATCTCGAGGGCTGCGAGGCGAGAAGAAGGAGGGCGACAAGATAGAGCCCGGGGGTCGAAACGTAGTCGATGTGATTCGGGACCCATTACCTAGTGTCGCGCGGTTGGACAATCAAATTATGATGTTGATGCGCGGTTTCGATATTCCCCGTTTGCCGCCGATGAAAACAAGGTGATTAGTTTTTCAAGAAGTGAGCTTGCCGCAACAAAGGGTCATGGGAGCCAACCGGTTATTATAACCGTATGCGAGGAAATAATGTAGTGCGGCGCGTGATGGTTGATTCGGGAGCTAGCGGGAATGTGTTGTATTATGAAGCCTTGAAAGGATGAACTACTCCGACGCTAATACGGTGCCACTACCGGGGATGCCTTGAAGGATTTACAAACCACTCTGTTAAGGTTAAAGGGACAATCCTATTGGAAGTAGAGATTGGTGAAGGCGAGTGGTGAGAAGCGAGATGGTGGAGTTTTTGTGATTGATTTGGTTTCCGCTTACAATGCGATAGTTGGAATTCCCTTTTTGTTAAGTTTTGAAATGGTGCTTTGTCTATCCGCATCGAGAGGGTAAAAGTACCCCACGGCCCGTGGCATTAGGTACATTTGAAGAGTGAGGCTATCTCGGTTGCGAGGAAAAAGAAGGAGATGGTGAAAGCAAAAGGGAGAGCCACTTGCTCATTGGTGACAAAGTCTGATTCTCGCCAACTAAGGATTAATATGGTTGAGCTTGGTGAATGCGAAAATGATTCGGTGATAACGGAGAGTTTGGAGAATGGTAAAGCTTTGATTGTCGGCGAGGCGCAAGGGCACCGGAGGTTGTTGAAGAGATAATCAAAGTTTTTAGTGGGCGAGATTCCGGCCAGTGGAGCGAGCAAGAATCTTAAGGCGAGATGGTCTTGGGGATTGAAATTGTGAATGGGACGCCAAGCTTGAGCTATCCCAGGTGGTGGTGCGGTTTGTCGGCGTGGGGAGCCCGGGGTTGAGGAGATCGTGATTGAGGAGATTTTTGATAGTGAATGCGAGGAAGATTGCGAGATGATAGAAGTGGAGACCCCAGATGGGTGGCTACTGGGAAAGACGTTCTTCGGTCGGGAGAGATGATTCCCGCCAAGGCCCGAGGATAGTAAGAAGCGGAAAAGGATAGAAGTTGAAACCTTGCGAGCGAGATGAGCCGAGCTCCGGGCGGGAGAGGAGCTAGAAGAGGTGGAGATCAATCCGTTACTTCCCCGGAAGCGGCGAGTTAAGATCGGGAAGCAATTGTTCGGGGATGAGCGAAAACAATTGATCGAATTTCTTAAAGATAATTTGGATGTGTTTGCATGGCGGCTTTGAGGATATGAAAGGAATAGATGAAAATGTCGCTTTACATTGCTTGAATGCGAGATCTAATGTAGAGCCGTTCAAGCGAGAGGTCGAGACATTTGTCGCGAGAGAAAAGGAAGGCGCGGTTTTGAAAGAGGTGGATAAATTGTTGAAGGCGGGAATCATTGAGCGGTCGGTATCCAGTGGTTAGCTTGTCCCGTAATGGTTTTAAAGTCAAATAAGAAGTGGAGAATGTGCATTGACTTTGCGGATTTGAATCTTGCTTGTCCCAAAGATTGCTACCTACTTGCCTAGAATTGATAAATTGGTGGATTCGATTGCCGGCCATAGGGTCTTGGCTTTATTGATGCGTACTCGGGGTATCATCAAATCAAGATGTGCGAAAATGATAAGGCTAAAACGGCTTTCCGAACTCCTAAAGGAAATTTACATTACAAGATGATGCCATTCGGCTTGAAGAATGCGGGCGACTTATCGGCGAATGGTGAATGAGGTTTTCAAGTCGCGAGATTGGGCGAAACACAGGAAGCATATATAGATGACATGGTGATAAAAACAAAGGAGTATGATCATGTGTTGGATCTCGCGGAGACATTCGAAAATTTGAGGAGAAATTCAATGAAATTGAATCAGCAAGTGCACGTTTGGGGTGGCTGCGGGAAAATTTTTGGGTTTTACGGTGAATAGGCGCGGGATAGAAGCTAATCCAGAAAAGATTCGGGCTTTATTGGAGATGTCGCCGCCCGGTCGATACGCGAGATCTGAGGTTGAATGGGAGGATTATAGCCTTGGGGAGATTCATTTCTAAGGCGGCCGAAAAGTGTTTGCCGTTTTTAAGGTTTTGAAGGGGGTGAAGAGTTTTGCTTGGGACGAAGAGTGTGATGCCGCATTTGAAACAGAGATGAAGGTGTATACAGGTAAGCCGCCGTTATTGTGTAGTCCGTTGAGGAGAAGAGTTATTTGTTTATTTGGCGGCTTGGTTGGCGGTGGCGGCGGTTCTTGTGCGAGAAGAAGGGGAGTCGAGACCGATTTACTATGTGTCTAAGGCATTGAGCGAGGTAGAGTCAAGGTACTTTAATGCGAGAAGTTGGCTATGCTTTGGTAGTGGCCGCGAGAAAATTGAGAGCTTATTTTGTCGCCTGGCGCCCATTGTTGTATTAAGTGATGCTCCCTTGAGAAAGATCTTGCAGCGACGTCTGCGCGGGAAGATTCTTTGAAATGGTCAATTGAGTTGGCGAGTTTGATTTAAAGTATGAAGCTCGCGCAAGGCGATTAAAGGCGCACCCAGGCAGATTTCATCGTTGAGACATCTTTACGAAGTCGCGGGAGGAGTTGATGGAAGATTTAGTAAGAAGAAAGCGGAAAAGAAGGTAGGGCCCGGTTGCGGGAAAAGGAGGAAAGGCCGTTTGATTCTTGGGCTCTGTATGTTGATGGGTCGTCTTCGAAGGATAAGGCGGCGCGGGAATCACTCGACTTCGCCGGATGGGGAAGTAAAGTATGAGAAAGCCCTGAGATTTAAGTTCAATGTCTCGAATAATCAAGCAGAGTACGAGGCTTTGATTGCCGGGGTAGAATTGGCGCGAGATATTGGGTTGACGAAGATAGTGGTTCACTCGGATTCCCAGTTAATTGTCAATCAGGTAAATGGCGAGTATGGAGTTTTGAATGTGGTGCTAACAAAATATTGTGACTTGGCGAGAAGTTTATTAAAAAGTTTTGAATTCTGGGAGTTGGTTCGAGTTGATAGAGCTGATAATTCGCGAGCTGATGAATTGAGTAGGACGGCGGGATCTGAGGAACAGAGCACTGTCGATGAGCCAATGATTGAATACGTGGATATGCCGGTGATCGATAGACCGGTTGTCGCTGAGATTGTCGATGGTGAGAAGGATTGGGTTGTGGAGATGAAGGAATTTTTAGAGAAAGGGGAGTTGCCGCCAGAGGAGGGTAAGGCGAAATTGATAAGGGCGACATCCCAGATTATTTGTGCAAGATGGAGTGTTGTATAGGAGGTCTTTCTCAAAACCGGCGATGAGGTGCGTTGAGCCCGGCTTGGTTTCGAAGGTTTTGTTCGAGATTCATGAAGGTGTATGTGGCGGCCGCCCCGGGCGAGAAAGTTAGCCGACAAAGTGTTATTCCATAGCTATTATTGGCCAAGTACGAGGAAAGATGCGAGAGATGTATGTGAAGAAGTGCGAGAAATGTCAAAGATTCGGCAACATTCCCGAATACCCGCAGCGCGAGCAAACTCCTATTGTGCCGACTGGCCATTCGACATGTGGGGGATTGATTTGATAGGGCCATTTCCCAAAAGCCAAGGGTGGTTGTCGGCACGTGATTGTCGCCGTAGATTATTTCACAAAATGGTGAGGCGAAGGCGTTAGCGACAATTAGCGAAGATCAAGTTATAAAGTTTGTGCAAGAAAACATTTGGTGTAGATATGGGGTTCCAAGGGCTATTATTTGGATCACGGCACTCGGTTTGGGAAAAAGTTTTATTGGAATGCTCGAGGTCAATGTCAAACATTGGATGTCGGTGATATATAGGCCGCGGTGCAACGGTCAGCGGAGGCGGCAAGCAAGCGAGTCATTGTCGCCTTGCGCAAAAATGCGGAAGGAAGAAGTGGAGCGTGGCTAGAGGAGTTGCCTATTGCTTTGTGGTATGTCTTGTACGTTAAAGGCTCAGCCCAGGGAAACCGCTTTTGCCACTTACCTATGGATGCGAGGCTATGACACCCAGCCCGAGATGGCTTCTTGGAGCATACGGGGGTTGCTTACTTATGACGAGGCGAGAAACGGCGGAGCGGTGTAATGATCTCGATCTGATTGATGAGAAAAGAATGTATGCAAGAATGAAGATGATTAATTATAAGCAGAAGATGAAAGCCCAGCATGATAAGCGAAGTTAACGAGAGGTCTTTCAATGTTGGAGGTGGGTTTTGAGAGTGTTGAAGGCGCGGGGGCCAAGCCGGATTCACCAAGATTAAATGAGAAATGGGAAGGGCCGTTCCAGTTTCGAGTGTTGTGCGGGAAGGGACCTATAAATTGAGAAACAGAGATGGTGAAGAATTGAAGAATGCTTGGAGTGTTGACCATCTCAGCGGTTCTATCGGTGAACAGTGGCGACATCATGGTCATTTCAATTTTTGCCTTTTGCCTAGACGCAAAGTTACATAACTTTTCTTGTAAATTGTTCTTTTGATTGCGAAAGGAAAAAGTTATGTAAAATTTGGTGTTCTAGAAACCATGTAATGTCTATATGATAAAAATGATGGCGAGGCGTTTCTCTCGACATGTTATGGTGCATTTCTATACTTGTAAAATACTCTAATGATATGGTTTTGATTGTTTCATGAAAGCTAAAAAGCTTGAAGAGAGCGGGCAAAGAGGTTGCCGCTAAAGCTTGAAGAGGGCGGACAAAGAGGTTGCCATTAAAGCTTGAAGAGGGCGGGTGAAAGAGGTTGCCGCTAAAGCTTGAAGAGGGCGGACAGTGAGGTTGCGCTAAAGCTTGAAAGAGGGCGGACAAAGAGGTCGCCGTTAAAAGGCTTGGAAGACGAATCGCCAGCTTGGAGAAAGGGGAGGTGGCTTGGAGATAACAGTTTCAAGTCGCCAAACCTTGCGGCTTGGAGATAACGGTTCAGTCGCGGTGCTGGAGATAACGGTTTCGAGCACCTAGAAAGTCCGACTTTTAACGGGCGAGAAAGGGGAGGTGGCTTGGAGATAACGGTTTCAAGTCGCGAGCCTTGCGGCTTGGAGATAACGGTTCCAAGTCGCGGTGCACGGAGATAACGGTTTCGAGGCACCTAGAAAAGTCCGGCTTTTAACGGGCGAGAAAGGGGAGGTGGCTTGGAGATAACAGTTTCAAGTCGCCAAACCTTGCGGCTTGGAGATAACGGTTCCAAGTCGCGGTGCACAGAGATAACGGTTTCGGGCACCTAGAAAAGTCCCAAAATTGTTATGGGCGAGATAAAAAGGGGCGGTGACCTAGAAGAGCGAAATGCTAGGCACCAAACCTTGCGACCGGGAAGAGCGAAATGCGAGGTCAAGCGTAACTTTGCCAAAGAAGGGGAAAGTTGTTAAAACCTAACTTTGATCAACATCTTAGTTAGTTGGTTTTGATAGAGGAATACATATATAGAACAGGGTTTGTATCAAAAGAGGAAATCTGTTATATTCATCTCTCAGTTTATCTGACAGTTGTGAATCTAACAATAAACCCTTTAATAACCTAAACCACTTTCGCAAAGTATGTTATGCAAATGATCCTAAGAATAAAGTGAGGCTGCCTAAAGACAAGCCTCACTCTTTTGGAGGGAGTAGTATGTATATAGGTAAGTTATGAGAAAGGAGTCTTCGATAAACTATGTATATAGGTAAGTTATGAGAAAGGAGTCTTCGATAAACTATCGAAGCAAAAAAGGTAATTGTCGAAGCAGAAATGGCGACATATTAAAGGTAGAATTTCAACGCAAATTACAGTAAGCAGAGTAATAACAAAGTATGAAGTTGGAGTCGCATGGCGACATAATGAAGCATCAAAGAAAATTTATGAAAGCAAAGGTTAAGGCGAGATGCCAATCGCGGCATCTAAACTATTGCAGAGCAAAGGTTAAGGCGAGAATGCACAATAATCAAAGGTATAACAAAAGCGATAAGAGCGACACCAAATTAAAAAGAGCATAAGTGTTTAGGCCGCAAACCACGACCTTACAACCATATAAAATGTTCAAGTCGCAAACCGCGACAACAAACCGCAAAAGACCAAGTTTCAGTGTTGGAAGTCGCCGCGACACCAACCCAAAAATAAAATGTCTAAGTCGCAAACCGCGACAATCCCAAAAGCATACTATTGTTTAAAAGGCAAGAAAGTAAATTGTCTGAAGAGCAAACCATAAAACATTGTTTAAAAAAAGAACCACAGTTAAATCAGGAGGCGGAGGGTTGTTTTTCACCAGCAGAAAGTCGGGCAGCACGGCGGGCATCGCGAGCGGCGTTTTTAGCGGCTAGGAGAGCTTGACCTTTCTCGCCAATTAGTTCCACCCACATTGACAGAGCGTCATTTTCGACGAGGCGGGAGGTTCCAGTCGGCTTGCCGGAAGCTCGTCTTGCGGCCAAAGCCTTCGGCTCTCCGTCTTCAAGGGACGATGGGGTGGCCAGCGGCGGCAAAAAAGTCGGCTGTAGATGCGCTCGAGCCCAGCCGCATGATAAGTTAAGGAGTTATAGCCGGAATGTCCTCGAGCGAGCTTGCCGCTACTGCCGCGTAAGGCGTGAAGTAAGGCCTTGTCTGCATATCCATCGCGTCGATCTCCGCTCTCTCTTTGTTAGCGGCAATCTCCGCGATCGAGTCTTCATTCTTGGTCGTCGGGGCAGGTGTCGGCAAGGGCTGAATCTTCTCCTCAGCGCCAGCGCACCTGCGCGGCCCCCGCCCGCTTTCTCACTCGGCTGCAGAGGCCTTGTTCTCGCTTGCCTTCGGTACCTCGCGGCCTTGATTGCTCGCACTGCAGTGTTGCAAACTCCTTCTCCATCTCATTACATACGCCACCTTGTATTTTTCTCTCTCACTTGGCTGCGCGCTGCGAGCCTTGTCCAGCTTTCTCGGCTTCACGCATTGCCGGTTTATATTTGTCCACGAATCCACGCAAAGTACTCGCCACTGTGAAGGTTCGGGAAAAGTTAATAGTGTGAAGGATGTTGACGAATTAAAAGTAGATTACAGTAAAAAGTGTTAGCGACAAGTACTTATGCTGCAAATCGAAGGCCAAAGAAAATTGAAAGACAAGTCAGCGTCTTGTTCAACCACCTCTCTTATGGCCGCCTATCGCGAGTCCGATTCAAGTATCTGGCGTAGATAAGACTATTGTGAGGATCGCGAGAATGAAGGTTAAAGCCTTCCAAGAGGGGAACCGAGGCGATTTCCACACCAAGATTATACTGAAGTCTTCTCTCTAGTGGGCATCTCGAAACCCTTCCCACTAAGCCACCTTTTACTAACTCAAATCTCCCTTCAGGTGGATTCTTCCACCGGTTCGATTTCCTCCTCTGCATTCGCGCCCCCTTTTGTGAGCGCGAGAACCGAGGGTTGGGGGACTTGACCTGGCGGGACAGGCTCTATCACAAAGAACCTCGGCTTCTTCACCGCTTCTACTTCCATTCTCTCTTCCTGCCGAAATGACGGATGATCTCAGAGGAGTTTTTGCTCGGCTTGATTTCGCGATTGCCCATTGCCTCTCGGCGGCGCAGCCTCTTCTCGCGAGCAATTGCCTCGGAATCATCCCCGTCGCGAGAAATGGGGAGCTCTATCTCCGGGCCTTGGATAGTTCGGTTTGGCGGGCGTTCGTAAGTCGCTTACGACGACCATCGGATCTAAGCCGCGGCATTAGCACGTCCGTCGAGATGTCCATGAGTCGAAAACCCGGGGCCAGAAAAGGTGTTAAATAAAGAGGAATAGAAAAACAAAGTAAAGAATAATGGGAAAGGAAATACGTACTTAAAACCTCAAACATGTAGCATTTGCAGCCAATGATCTTTCTTTTTGCAAGGCCCGCACTCGGAGGCGAGAACATCCCCAGAATGGCGTTCCCAACCAGGGTACGGGTCTAGTGGTTTGATGATCGGGCGAGATTCGTCGTCGGGATAGCGATAATCGGGAAGACCAACTTTCCTAGCCAGGAAGGGCGGGATAGTATATCCCGCCATGAAAATAACGCTAGCCAGTGTCGAGGCATCTTCTAAAACCTTAAAAAATTTCTTTCAACACGGAGTCGCCGAAACTAAGGCATTACGGGTTATGATCTTTGTGTATATGTCGCAGATCGCATGGATGAGTCCGGCTATGCGGGATATAATCGAAGTGGGTTGGATTGCAGGTTGTGGACCTTTCTAGGTAAGGGGGTAAGAAGCCTAGGACTCTTGTACTTGACGGAGAGTCGGTTTTCAACTACGCCATGCCTCTGAGACACGGAAGTGTAACCATCAAACAAATTTACAAAAAGGGGAAGTGTGGGTTCTTGCTTTAAGGCCCTACAAATCACTATGTAGCTCGTAAGGACCCTGATAGCATTGGGATGAAGATCTACTATGG
The DNA here is from genome assembly GCA_022495995.1 of Adenophora triphylla var. japonica. Classification (NCBI taxonomy): domain Eukaryota; kingdom Viridiplantae; phylum Streptophyta; class Magnoliopsida; order Asterales; family Campanulaceae; genus Adenophora; species Adenophora triphylla. The sequence goes on along the minus strand of JAFEMH010000130.1, from coordinate 655,781 downwards.
CGGCTTGGGAGTGGATTAAGACAGCGACAAGGAAGGGATCTATTGGGATCCTAAGTGCCTAGGCGTCTAATCGAGACTCGAAACACAATAACCCCATCTTTTCTATCTCGCATAGCGGCAAGGGATAAGTCACCGACATATGGTTCTATGTGGTAAATGTCCGGGTTAATCCCGTATTTAACATAATAGTGAGATTGTAAATGGGAATGAGAAGAGCTGCTGGAGCCGGCGACCTCAGGGTTGGAAGAACCCTGTGAGACAGGTTGTCGCTCTAGGGTCTCGGCTGCTAAGGTGTCCGAGACATCATGGTCAGATGTTGAGTTTGAAGAAGACATGACCTGTGAATAGAAGGGAGGACCAAGTAAATTTGGGGGCTACGATAGAGCTAGAAAAATCAGTTAAGGAAAGAGATGTCACAGGCAGGAGGGGGGTATAATTTTGTGAAGAAAGTATGCATGGGGTCAGGTATTATAGGGAGAGGAAAGGGCGACATCCAAACTCATGTCGCTTAAGCAAGGAATGGGGATCTGTAAGTGAGATGCAAGCCCCTGCCCCAATCATCTCTTTTTTGAAAACCCTCTCCCCACATATTGCGCTCCAACCAGACTTAACAAGTTTTGGAAAAAAGACTTGACCATTTACAAGAAAACTTAAAATCGCAAATTGCGAGAATTCTTGCGAGAATTCAAGCAGGAACTCAAGCGAGAATTCATGCGAGAAGGCAAAGTTAGAAAAATTACCTGGGAAGTTGCAGATTGGAATGAAAGTCTGAAGGAGAAGTTGAAACGGAAGCTTGAAAGCCCTGTACGCCACCCTTCTTCTCCTAAAACTCCTTAGGATGCTCCGAAGTATGTGAATAAGTTGGTTATGAGGGGTGTCTGCGATCTGGGGGAAGTACAGAGTGTGAGATGATGGTGAGGGGTTTTTAAACTCCAAAAGTGTAGGAATGGAACGGTTAGGGGGGATTTACGAGAGGGAATTAATGGAGGAGTATGATTTTTGAAATTCCCCCCATTATTGTGAATATTTAAGAGGGGACGGCTCGGTTCCCAACGTAAGTGTACGCCCCCCCCAACCGTCTGGCTCACCCTCGTTACGACACGTGGCACATACGTGACGGACAAGGACTGTTTCCTCGCCCATGTGAAGGATAAACTGCGAGAATCGTGCGACATCAAATAAAGTTCTCGCCTGGACCATGAATAATCCGAGGCTTGAACTTGGGGGCTTCTGATACGATCCCATAAAATACATTGGGCCCTAATAATAAGAAACCAGGCCCAATAGCTAATTAAGGTCCAGGGCCCAGCCGGGCTTAGGCCGCCAAGAGAATTTGCCGTAGGTAGCGACATAAAATGAATAGGCTCATTGGAGCTGTTTAAGTAGGCCCCGGCGAGAAGGGACGTGGGGATGCAGATTTTAGGGCAATGGGCCACGCGAAAGACACGGCCGAGCTCATGCTCGCCTCGTGAGTAAGAGGAGTACGTTGCTCGCAGCTACCTCGGTTAGGGGCGACATGGCAGTTGATGTCGCCCATAATCGAGGTTGTCGCCATAGCGACAAGGAACTTAGGCGTTACTGTGATGTTACGTTGATTGTCGCCACGTCCCTAACCCTAAATACTTGTGATGGATGATTGATGTGACAAGGTGAATAGTGAAATCCCACTAAGTTTAGGTTGGCCGAGATCGCCTCCTTTGGATGATTGACAGTGTCCCCTACGCGCAAGGCACATGGGGGCTTAGGATATATAAAGGATGAATACAAGTACTCATTTGCAGATGGTATGTAACTCTCTCTCTCGCTTTCTCTCTCTAGATCATCCATCGTTACACGCACCTTCCTTGTTCATCTAACCTTACTCTCACACGGAGGTACGCCGAGTCACCCCGCCTAGTTTACCTTGTTCTTTGTGTGCGCAGCGGCCAACCAAGCAAGGAAGCAAATGGAGTGTCATTAACTTCGTTCCTCGCAACCAAAGATTTTTCATGGCAAAGACGTAAACGTAACTACATTGCGACTTCAATTTTTTGAGATTTCCTTTTCCTGGCGATATGAACAATTTCGGGCGAGATGGACAATTTCTGGCTGACTGGTTTCTGGCGAATTGATTTTTGATGCTGCCATGAAAAATGGATGCACGGGAACTGAATCTAGCTGACAGGAATGCTTCGGCTGCTTCCTTCTTTGGTTGCCCTCCTACACACATGCAAGAACGTTAACTAGGCCTGGGCGGTGGCCAGACCCTCCTCCGGCGTGAGAGTAAGATCAGAGGTTTACACAGATGATAACAATGGAAACCCTAGAGAGATAAAGCTTAGAGAGGAGAGAGAAAGACCTACCATGCAAATGAACCAATTCTCTAATTTTATACCCTCAAGCCCCCATGTGCCTTGCACATGGAGGACACTTGTCAATCATCTAACAAGGCACATGGGGGACAATTGTCAATCATCTAACAAGGGTCCTCAACCACCCTCAAATTAGTGGGATTTCACTGTTTGGCTTGTCAAATCAAGCTACAATGAGCTGTTCTGTACCGGGGCGGGATCAGGGGTGACACAAGCCGCGAGCGACCACTGTCCATCACGCAACCAAGTCCACAAAGCGACCTACCTTAGATATGTCGACCACGCTGCTTCCCGCTTACTGGGTTTCCGTCACTCATCCACTTCTACAGCGTCAATTTCATCTTGCTTACTCTCATGTCACCAGGCGGGATGGTCTTATCTCGCGTATGTATTCCCGCCCCTGGGCCCCTACCTTTACTTACTAGGCCCATTAAGAGATGTTGGGCCCACTTGCCCGTTTGGGGACCAATCCTATTTTTCAATATCGCATCAGAAGCCCCCAATGTCGAGACCTGAATTATTCATGATCCAGGCGAGAAATTCATCAAGTGGCACGGGATCTTAATCTCGCCGCCATCTCAAAGGCGAGATCAGGATTTTTAATGACATGCACGCAGCCACGTGTCAAGCTGGGGTTGATGGACCAGGGCGGTTTGTCAGGGCCGTACAACACATTGGTTTTCGTGCTTCCCTTTAAATAACCACATTAAAGGAGAGGGAATTTTTTAAAAATTCGAATCGTCATTTTTTCCTAGGAAACTTCGAACGTCCCCTCGTCTCCAAAACGTCTCTTAGTCTTCACGGTGCTAAGGTCAGTTCTGGTCCCTCATTTTTCACTTTCCAGTTACTCCAGCCTCCATTTCCTCTCTATTTTCCGGTGAACCATTTCTTAGAAAATCCCTATTTTTTGCAGATTTCACCGTTTGCTTCCCTTGTTTCTTTGAGATATGTGTTCTCACGGTCACCATTCTTCGATTTAGAGCTTTCTGGGTGCCTTCTTGACCATTTTCTCTACTTCCTTGAAGATTCCGGCCAATTTCTGGCCAAGTTCATCATTTCCGTCCGTTTCTTCAACTTTTCCAGGTACTTTAATTGATTTCCCGCATCTTCTTTAATTTCCGCTTTTTATTTCTGTTTTTATTATCTCGCGCTATGGCAAGAACCAAATGTTGTGCTAGGGCCATTAGATTTGGCCAACGTTTGAACACGGGGGGATACTATAGGGTTGAAGTGGGGACATGGGCTAGGATCCCGCGCGAGGATCTTAATTTTATGCTCATGCGACATGACGCTGAAGCCGCCATTCTTGACGCTTTAGAGATTAGGGGTCCCCCCTTTTTGCCTAAGTCTGCCCCAATGCAAACCTTCCACAACACCTTTGAACTATGCTCACATATTTGCTCTTTCTACCATTCTCGCTTTGAATCTGATTTCTCTGACACTAACTATCCCACGGCTCCCGATTTACGTAGTCGTCGCTTCTCTAAACAGGTTTGATCCAGTTCCAGCGAGGAAAATGACATGTCTTCTGCCAACTCTTCTTCCAGTCATGACGTCTCAGATACTCTTGCCGCGGGGGCATCGTCTCAAGCCCAGGTTTCTTCTGAACAACCAAATGTTGCCGCCATTGCGACAACCAGTACTTCTTCTTCTAACCTTCAAACCCCTTTACATACAAAATTTAGCATTAATCACAACATTTATCGCATCGAGCCGTACAATGACGACGAAAACCTTGCCGTAATGTGACAACGGACAGATGGGGTTATCGCGTATGTCTCGCAATTTGAGGTCGGGCTTAGACTCCCCCTGGACCCATTTATTTCCGCCTTCCTTCACTAAGCTCAAGCCGCCATTGTAGACCTTCATCCCAATGTTTTCCGAGTTTTGGTCAGTTACATTGTCATATGCAGGGCCCTGAAACACGAGCCTTCTCTCCCCCTATTTATTCATTTTTTCGATGGCTATACTTCCGTCTCTCAGCGAGAAGGTATAACTGAGAAACGTTTGTCCATAAAATATGGAAAAATCAAGATCCTTACTCCCCTTCCCGGCAAAGTGCACAACTGGCAATCCAAGCCGCTTTTAATAACATCTCGCATTGGTTGGTCACATAGTGGTGGCGACTTAAGAGAGATTAATACAAAAATTGAAACCAAAAAGGCCTTGATCTCTGGGGATTCTCTCCTTAAGGAACGAATCCTTCAAGTTCTTGCCGATGCGTCAGACACCTGTCTCGCCCTATTTTCGTGGTGAGAAATTCTTTCCAGTTCAGCTCTTCTGCGGGAATCTGGCTTCCCCGATTTCTCTTTCCCGACTGATGAATCCCGAGTGACAATCATTCATACTCCTTATCCTTGTTGGGACCTCCACTCTAAAGACTGCTTCGGCTCGGAATGTGAACCATGTCAGCGAGAAGATTATTGCTGTAGAGCTATGTATGAAGTATACAGTATGAATTCTCGCCTTCATCTCTATTTTGTTTACTCCAAGCATTTAAAATATTTCTTCCCGTCATTATAGTAACTTTTTCTTTTTCCTTTTCGCAGAGTTCAGGAACATGTCGCTATCCCAACGCCGAGATGCCATGTCCAATATGGATGGTCGTCGTAAGAGGCTGGCTGAATCCAGGCAAACCGCCCTTAGCCAGACTACTGAGAAAACAGTCCCGATCTCCCCCCATGGTGATGATTTTGATGTTATTGCCCGCGAACGGGTTGCTGCTGCCGCAGAAAAGGCTGCTGGGAAAGCTGTTGCCGCAAAGTCCCGAAAGCCGCCCAAACCTAAGACTCCATCTCGTGGATCTGGCCTCCACTTGGAGGACGAAGCTGATCTCGAGACTCTGAATGTTTCAGGAACTGAACCCTTAACCACCAATGTCGCTGCGACCACCGAATCAACTGGTGATTTACAAAGTCCTCCTTCCCGCCCACATAAACGATCTCGCACAACTGAAGATGAACCCTCCGAGCATACTGGCCACCTATCTGTTGAAGCTGGACCTTCTGAGGCCAAGCTCGCTAGTTGGTTGACGGCGGGCTTCAAGATGCCGACTGACCACGCTAGTCTTCTAGCTCTAAGCACCGAGATTGGTGACGTCCCCGACCTCCCCAATCTGGATCTCCGCTCAGCCAACCGAGATTATAACATGCTCGGAGGCGGCATCATCCAGCGCTCATGTGTTCCCCAGCGGGTTAGAGAGTATGAAGATCTCAATGAGGACTATGCCGCCAATGATGCGGGCTTTCATCTTGCAGGGGTAAGTGACTCCACCGCTCCCTTTTCGTCTTATTTCGCTTTCGTCCTAACTTCATCTCTACTTTCACAGATTTCAAGCATACTTTACGGCTTAAGGAACCGTTGTAGCAAGACTCATATTGAGTTGGAAAACCGCGAGCAAGATCTGAAGCGGGTTAGGTCTGAGCGGGATAAAATTAAGAAGAAATTTCAGGATCGGGAGCAATATATTGCCGCTCTCCAAGAAGAGAAAACTAAGCTCGCCCAATCTGAGAAAGATCTTCGCCGCGAGATGGAAGCACAAAAACTAAAATTTGAAGAGCAACATAAGCTTTTGGCGGCGGATTTGGCGGCCACAGTTAAGAATGATCTGAACAACAAAACGGTGATTGCCGAGCTTCAATCCACTATAATCGAGAACAAGAATAAGGCCGAAGCGGAGGCCATGGATCTTTATGACAAGGCTCTTATTCAATGTATGCGCTCCGCGGCGGCAAGCTCTGGCGATATTCCAGCTATCACCCCTGACTTAATTGCCAAGTGGGGATCAGAAACCATGTACAGCAATTTTAGTCATTTGGGTCATAGCCTGGTACTATACGATAAAGATGAGCTCGCCGAACTAGCCGCCGAAGATCAGCTCCTAGGCAAACCCGTTTGGAAAGTCCCTGCTCTGGCCAATCCTGATGTACTATCTCTCTGGACCGACTTGATTATCGAGAAAGCAAAAGCTCATAGGGAAGCTAAAGAGGCCGCCCAAGCCGCCTTAGATGCTCAAGCCGCACCAACTTCCCCAACTATCTCCGGCGACAATCAAGACGCTCCTGCTTCCTGAACAATTGGCTTTTCTGAAACAATATTTTATTTGCCTTGGTCTGTACTAAACAATTTACTTTCCTGTCTTTAATGCTTTTTACTTTGGATGTCGCGTTTTGCGACTTAACATTAACTATTCCCGATTTTGCGAAGCCGCGGGATGCGGTTTCTACGCCTGTCTTTGACAACTTTTAACAATCTTTTGGATGTCGCGGTTTGCGACTTTATATCTATGCTTTATCCCGCCTTTTTGCCATTTTTGCTATTTTTTGCTTTGATAGTTCATCAAAGATTTACTTTACCTAATTTCTGTATACATACTACTCCCTTCAAAAGAGTGAGGCTTGTCTTTAGGCAGCCTTACTCCATTATGATTCCTGATTTACCGTACTATTCATCATACACGTATTTAAAATCATAGGCGACTTTGAGACCTGTTTGTCGCAGATTGTTTATATATATATATATATATATATATATATATATATATATATATATATATATATATATATATAGCGACTTTTGGTTTAATATTCCAACTTTCTCGCTTACCTTTTCACGCCGCTTGCCATACTTTGCCTTTCTAAGTTTCAACTTCTTAATGTCGCCACTGTTGTTACTTTGCTTCAATAGTTTATTGAAGATACTTTGTCATAATTCACCTGTATACATACTACTCCCTTCAAAAGAGTGAGGCTTGTCTTTAGGCAGCCTTACTCCACTGCTAGGGTAGTATGTGACAATATTAAGCGGCCTAATTTTTCTCGCCGCAATTATTCCTTTTGACTTACCAAAATACATCCCTCTTTTAGGTGGCGGCCACTATTTTTGATAGGTTTCACGAGAAAAGGAAACCCGCCTTATTTGCCTTGCATGCTTGGTGCCCCATTCCAGGTCTTTGTCGCCTGATTATGACCAGGACTTATCACGTCCGGCCACGGCCAGAACCTTTCTCGCAAAACCTTGCTTTGCTCGAAATCAGTCGGCCTAGAGTCTTATCTATATTGTCGCATCAACAGTTCGGGATGCGAGCCCTTCGGACAGTTCGGGATGTAAGCCCTTCTTTATCGACAGTTCGGGATGTTAGCCCTTCAGACAGTTCGGGATGTAAGCCCTTCAGACAGTTCGGGATGTAAGCCCTTCGGACAGTTCAGGATGTAAGCCCTTCTTTATCGACAGTTTGGGATGTTAGCCCTTCGGACAGTTTGGGATGTAAGCCCTTCTTTATCGACAGTTCGGGATGTTAGCCCTTCGAGCTTCGGGATGTAAGCCCCGGACGATTCGGGATGTAAGCCCTTCTTTATCGCTTGATTTAGGATGTTAGCCCTTCGGACGGTTTGGGATGTAAGCTCGCCGGACGATTCGGGATGTAAGCCCAGAGACGATTCGGGATGTAAGCCCTTCTTTATCGGCAGTTCGGGATGTTAGCCCTTCGGACAGTTTGGGATGTAAGCCCTTCTTTATCGACAGTTCGGGATGTTAGCCCTTCGGACAGTTTGGGATGTAAGCCCTTCGGACAGTTTGGGATGTAAGCCCTTCTTTATCGACAATACTTCTTGTCTCCTCCTTCAAGCTTTTAGCGGCAACCCTACTTGTCGCCTCCTTCACACTCTTAGCGGCAAGCTTTCTTGTCGCCTCCTTCTTTGAGCTTTGGCGGCAACCCTTCTTGTCGCCTCCTTCTTTGAGCTTTGGCGGCAACCCTTCTTGTCGCCTCCTTCTTTGAGCTCTGGCGGCAACCCTTCTTGTCGCCTCCTTCTTTGAGCTTTGGCGGCAACCCTTCTTGTCGCCATTTTCGTCCGCTAATCTATGAAACAGCAAATAACTGTCAGAATTTCACAAGTATACAATCATGCCACAATACATTTTGATAGAAAATCTCATCGCCACTTCTATCATATATACATATTACATGCCACCAGATCAGCAAATTTTACATAACTTTCCCCCCATGCGACAACCAAACAAAACAGAATACAAGGAAAAGTTAAGCAACTTTTGTTATCTAGGGAAACAAACAAAAGAAATGGAACTGAGGAGAAAAAAGGCGGCTTCATTGGTAGAACTGTTTAAGGTGGTTAACACTCCATGCATTTTTTTAATTCTTCTCCATCTTGTTTTCTCAAACGGCAGGTCCCTTCCCGCACGACATTCGAAATCTGGAAAGGTCCTACCCATTTCTCATTCAGCTTAGTATATCCCGGCTTGGCTCCTGCTGCCTCCATACTTCTCAAAACCCAATCTCCAACATTAAAAGACCTCTTGTTAACCCGCCTATCATGCTGGGCCTTCATCTTTTGCTTATAGTTGATCATTCTCATTCTCGCATATATCCTTTTTTCATCAATCAAATCCAAGTCATTACATCGCCTTTGTCCATTTCTCGCTTCGTCATAGTTAGTCACCCTATACGTTGGCAAGGCCATCTCAGCAGGCGCCATGGCTTCCGACCCATAAGTAAGGGCAAAGGCGGTTTCTCCAGTTGAGCCCTTGATTGTTGTTCTTACGTACCACAAAGCTATAGGTAGCTCATCCAACCAAGCTCCCCCTCTTCCTTCCAAATTCTTACACAAGGCGGCAAGGATTTGTTTGTTTGCCGCCTCAGCTTGGCCATTACACTGTGGCCTATAGACTGCCGACATCCAGTGCTTAACATTCACCCTTTCACATTCCGCTGAAAATTTCTTCCCAAACTGCGTACCATGATCTGAGATAATCGCCCTGGGAACCCCATATCTACACCAAATATTCTCCTGTACAAACTTGATCACTTGGTCTTCACTGATTGTCGCTAGAGCCTTCGCCTCTGTCCATTTCGTAAAGTAATCTACTGCGACAACCACATGCTGACAACCACCTATGGCTTTCGGAAAAGGGCCTATCAAATCAATCCCCCATATGTCGAATGGCCAAGTCGGCAAGATGGGAGTTTGCTCAGTTGCGGGCTGGCGGGGAATGTTGCCGAATCTCTGACACTTTTCGCATCTCTTTACATAAATCTCGGCATCCTTTCTCAGACTCGGCCAATAGTTGATAAGTGACTATTATATAGTCATTTATCCCATTATTTATCAATCATTTCCTTAGTTTTTAGTATCATTTAGTTTGCATTTAGGCTATTTTAGCTTCTTTTATCATATATCTTCGATTTTATGCTTTTGGTAGATTTTATACTCTTAGACAGGTTTTAGAGTCAAATTATGATCAAATTGGAGCCTTGGAAATAATCAAGTGTCAAAGCCATGGAGGGACAACATCGAAATAAGCATAAAGGCCAAAATTCAGTCGGAGCGGCCGTGCAGCCTAGAGCGGAGCGGCCGTGCAAAGTGTCAAAACTCAAATTTAAATGCGGCGCGAGGGTGCGCGGCGTGCGGTTCCCTTGACTCGGCCGTGCGATCGTTATGCACTGTTCCAAAAAGGCACCTTTTGGAGGCACCACTTTGAAGAGTCCCAACCTTTAGCATAGATGTCTATATAAAGAAGCCTTTGTACTCAGTTTAGGACATCCAGAAAATCCGAAAAGGTTCATAAACACATTTAGAAAGGATCATATTATACTTAGAATGTATAGCAAAATTACTATAGCAATTTATACACGATGTTCAAGGTGTATCAATGATTCGTGACAAGTCTTGTGTACTCTTGAAGATTGTGAATGAAGATTATTTCCAGCCATTGTCTCTCTTTTATTATGAATAAGTATCTCTTCCCTTATCTCTATTTCTTTACTTACTTCTTTTATTATTTCAATGGTTTGAGTAATCCTCCATTTCTCGGAGTTGGAAACTCAATTATTTATATCAATGCTTCTCCTACATGTCATTTCAATTCTCTTCTTATTAATCTTAAATGCTTGCAATTAGGGAGACGTCTTTAGTTGTATAACCTCAGTTGATCAAGTAAAAAATATTGATTAGCGGAACTCTAAGAATTGAACTAGGTCGATAAATTACACAAAGTGATTTAAAGACCTAGGGATGATCCTTTAGTGGAAAATACGTGAGATGATAGACTTAATTGGTATTTTTGATTTATTTGGTACCCTCAAGAGGTGAGTCGGATTTCCCGCGTGACGAACGGGATTACACTAAGCCGAACCCTCGAGAGAAAGGCCGGTGAGTCTTAAAATACATGTGCTAGTTAGCACAACTTAGCGTATCATCCTTGACTTGGCACTTTCATCTTAAAACAATTTCTTCATATTATTCTTGAATTGCTTGCAAATATGAAAATATTTATATTTGTGGAACCCTAGTCAATTGAGAGAAGTACCTAGCGGAGAATTTCGATTGACGGAACCATATGAAGGAACTAGGTTTCATTGATCACGAGAGTAGTTCAACGGCCTAGGGGTGTTCTTTGAATGGAAAGTACGTTGACTTTCGATCTTAATGGATTCTTACTAATTACGGTCAGCTAGAGTTAAGCCGGAATGCCCGTTTGTGACAGGGCGGGAATAACATAAACGGAAATCTCAAACAGTTAGGACATAATTAGTAAAGAATACAACGCTACTGTCCTAACCAGAAGTAGTGTAAGCCTAATGTACCATCCTTGTTATTTTGATAAAAGCTCTTTACCTAAAGCATATTTATTCGTTTTCAATCCCGAGAATACTATCATCATATGTTAGAGTAGTTTATATATCTTCCTAGTATTTTATCTTACAAATTCCTATCTCCCCCCAATCATTTTATCTATATATTTTTATAAATACAAATATCATCCCGAGGTAAACCTTGTCTCTGTGGGATCGACTCGTACTTGCACCCGCTATATTACAATAGCCCGTGCGCTTGCGGATATAAATAAACCGTTAGGTTTCGACCGAACAAGTTTTTGGCGCCGTTGCCGGGGACAACGGTTTACTTTTTGATATTTATCTTTGTTATTTATATTTTTATTATTTATTATTATTATTATGTACTAACTCTATTTTGTAGATATTTGAAAAAAAAATGATGAACAAGAGATGCAAGCCGTGCACTTTGCAATGCATATGAATATGAAGTCGACCATATTTCGTATCAACCCTCTCTAAAAAGCACCATCTTTTGTAAGTTCATCTTTCGTTTCCTCTACCCCCATCTTTCACTTGTTTTTTATATTGTCCTTGAAACATTGAGGACAATGTTAATTTCAAGTGTGGGGGAGGATTCCTCGTATCTTTTTTTTTTTATTTTATTTTTATTACATACTATTTTTCTTTGAAAAAAAAATCCCTATGATTGCTCATTTTTATGCTTGCTTATTGCCTTAGATAATATATTTCCTTCCCTTCTCTTATTTTTATATAATCTTTGAATCATTAGGAAAGAACTTGGGGATACTTTCTAGGAAGTAATTAAGGCATCATAAATCAATATAGCATTATTTAGGATTTTGTAAAGGAAGGCATACTTAGAATTTTTGAAATTTTTCGATCATCTTGAGCTTTTGGTTGTTTTAAAAGTTTTTTGAAGACTTATGAATTGTTTCTTCAAAAGTGTACATTCTAAATTTTTGATTTTTTCCTTTTTAGGAATATTCATAGGTGTTTTGCATTTTTTTGAATCACAACCCCTCATGAAAATTCATCTTTCCATTTCCACTAATCGAATCAAGGCTATGCACTTTATCTTACTAAAAAAAAAGAAGAGTGACTTAGTCACCAAGCCTTAAAAGCAAAAAGAAATTTATTACTTCCTAAGTAACTCGAGGCACGGCGTTCGCTGCGACGATGCTTCCTTGCCAAATGAAAGTAATATCCAAAGTATTCTTGATCTAAGTATTAGGAACATGGGGTTCGCAGCCACAATGTCTCCTACTTGAAAGGATCGAAAATTACTTAAGGCCTTTTGCAAAAATTTAACACGTACAAAAGAAAGATAAAGTTGTTTAAAGCCTTGATAAGATTTTCCACTATCATCATCCATCTCCATCCTTGTGATTCAAAAGTATATGTCAAATCCTTGAATACTTCTAACTTGTGAATAAAATGATCATTATTTTGTACACTTTCAAGTAATAATATTTTTTCACAAAAACACTCTTAAAAAGTAAAAGTATCTTTATATGCCAAGCTTGTGATCCAAAAGTTCATCTTTTCTATATTATGCTTTGCTTCATCGAATCTCATTTATGTTATAATGATTTATTGTTTTCCAAGATTGCTCTCTTAAAAATTTTCCTAAATCTCTTTCTAAATAATCTAAGGTTATAAAAGGTTTGAGAAGATAAAAGAAAGACAAAATCTTCATGGCAATAAGGCTTGCAACATTTATTTATTTTCTAAGGGATCCAACTGTATGTTTTTATCATTTGCAATTTTCTCCCTCTCCATCTTCTTTTTCATCCTAGACTTGCTTGAGGACAAGCAAGGTTTAAGTGTGGGGGAGTTTGATAAGTGACTATTATATAGTCATTTATCCCATTATTTATTAATCATTTCCTTAGTTTTTAGTATCATTTAATTTGTATTTAGGCTATTTTAGCTTCTTTTATCATATATCTTCGATTTTATGCTTTTGGTAGATTTTATACTCTTAGACAGGTTTTAGAGTCAAATTATGATCAAATTGGAGCCTTGGAAATAATCAAGTGTCAAAGCCATGGAGGGACAACATCGAAATAAGCATAAAGGCCAAAATTCAGTCGGAGCGGCCGTGCAGCCTAGAGCGGAGCGGCCGTGCAAAGTGTCAAAACTCAAATTTAAATCTGGCGCCAAGGGGTGCACGGCCGTGCAGTTCCTTGACTCGGCTACATGTGTAGTCATTATACTGTTCCCGAAAAGGCACCTTTTGGAGGCACCACATTGAAGAGTCCCAACCTTTAGCATAGATGTCTATATAAAGAAGCCTTTGTACTCAGTTAGGACATCCAGAAAATCCGAAAAGGTTCATAAACACATTTAGAAAGGATCATATTATACTTAGAATGTATAGCAAAATTACTCTAGCAATTTATACACGATGTTCAAGGTGTATCAATGATTCGTGACAAGTCTTGTGTACTCTTGAAGATTGTGAATGAAGATTATTTCCAGCCATTGTCTCTCTTTTATTATGAATAAGTATCTCTTCCCTTATCTCTATTTCTTTACTTACTTCTTTTATTATTTCAATGGTTTGAGTAATCCTCCATTTCTCGGAGTTGGAAACTCAATTATTTATATTCATGCTTCTCCTACATGTCATTTCAATTCTCTTCTTATTAATCTTAAATGCTTGCAATTAGGGAGACGTCTTTAGTTGTATAACCTCAGTTGATCAAGTAAAAAATATTGATTAGCGGAACTCTAAGAATTGAACTAGGTCGATAAATTACACAAAGTGATTTAAAGACCTAGGGATGATCCTTTAGTGGAAAATACGTGAGATGATAGACTTAATTGGTATTTTTGATTTATTTGGTACCCTCAAGAGGTGAGTCGGATTTCCCGCGTGACGAACGGGATTACACTAAGCCGAACCCTCGAGAGAAAGGCCGGTGAGTCTTAAAATACATGTGCTAGTTAGCACAACTTAGCGTATCATCCTTGACTTGGCACTTTCATCTTAAAACAATTTCTTCATATTATTCTTGAATTGCTTGCTAATATGAAAATATTTATATTTGTGGAACCCTAGTCAATTGAGAGAAGTACCTAGCGGAGAATTTCGATTGACGGAACCATATGAAGGAACTAGGTTTCATTGATCACGAGAGTAGTTCAACGGCCTAGGGGTGTTCTTTGAATGGAAAGTACGTTGACTTTCGATCTTAATGGATTCTTACTAATTATGGTCAGCTAGAGTTAGCGGAATGCCCGTTTGTGACGGGCGGGAATAACATAAACGGAAATCTCAAACAGTTAGGACATAATTAGTAAAGAATACAACGCTACTGTCCTAACCAGAAGTAGTGTAAGCCTAATGTACCATCCTTGTTATTTTGATAAAAGCTCTTTACCTAAAGCATATTTATTCGTTTTCAATCCCGAGAATACTATCATCATATGTTAGAGTAGTTTATATATCTTCCTAGTATTTTATCTTACAAATTCCTATCTCCCCCCAATCATTTTATCTATATATTTTTATAAAGACAATTATCATCCCGAGGTAAACCTTGTCTCTGTGGGATCGACTCGTACTTGCACCCGCTATATTACAATAGCCCGTGCGCTTGCGGATATAAATAAACCGTTAGGTTTCGACCGAACAATAGTATCCATGGAACAAAACTTTATCTGCCAGAGTTCTCGCTCCAGGGTGGCCGCCACACACACCCTCATGAATTTCAAACAATACCTTCTGCACTAGATTCGGTTCAACACATCTCAACAAAGGTCTCAAGAAATATTTTCTGTATAACACGCCATCTTGGACTGTAAATCGTGGGGAAGTTACTTTAACCAATCTCGCCCTTTTCTCATCTTGCGGCAACTCTTCCTTTTCTAAAAAATCTTTCATCTCGCTCACCCAATCCTTCTCGGCCTCGACAATCTCCGAAATAATAGGTCTGTCAATTGCCGGTATCTCCACAAAATCGATCAGCGGCTCACCCCCTGAGCCCTGCTCTTCGGATCCCGCCTATCTACTTAATTCATCAGCCCGCATATTCTCCGTTCGGTCAATCTGTACCAATTCCCAAAACTCGAAACACTTCAACACGTTTCTCGCCAAATCACAATATCTTCTTAAGACCGCGTTCATTACCCCATATTCACCCTTTATTTGATTGACAATCAATTGAGAGTCGGAATGTATCACGACCTTAGTTAGCCCAATGTCTCTTGCTAACTCAATTCCGGCAATCAACGCCTCATACTCAACCTGATTATTGGATACACTAAACTTGAATCGCAATGCTTTTTCATACTTAATTTCCTTATCTGGCGAGATAATAGTGATTCCCGCTCCACCTTTATCTTTGGACGATGATCCATCAACATGTAAAACCCAACAGTCAAGCGGCCTCTCCCTTTCTTCAATCAAACTGGGTGCAACTTTCTTTGCCGCTCTCTTCTTTACTGCATCTTCCATCAATTCGGCCTGGGGTCTGGTAAAGGATGTTTCCACAATAAAATCAGCCAACGCCTGCGCCTTGATAGCCCGGCGGGATTCATATCTCAAATCAAACTCAGTCAACTCAATCGACCACTTCAGTAATCTCCCCGCGACATCTGGCTGTTGTAAAATTTTCCTCAACGGGGCGTCACTCAACACAACAATGGTGTGCGCGACAAAGTAGGCTCTCAATTTCCGCGCGGCAACCACCAAGCCGTATGCCAATTTCTCGATATTGAAGTATCTGGCTTCAATCACGCTCAATGCCTTCGACACATAATATATCGGCCTCTGAGCACCCCCTTCTTCTCTCACCAATACTGCAGCTACAGCATAATCAGAGGCCGCCAAATAAATAAACAACTCTTCCCCATCAACAGGACTGCACAACAGAGGCGGCTTTCCCAAGTAAACTTTCAACTGCTCGAAGGCGATATCACACTCAGCATCCCAGACAAAGGTCTTAACTCCTTTCAAAACCTTATAAAACGGTAAACATTTCTCCGCCAACCTTGAAATGAATCTTCCCAGAGAAATGACCCTCCCATTCAACCTCTGAATCTCGCGAATTGTCTTGGGGGGCGACATATCTAACAATGCTTGGATTTTCTCCGGGTTGGCCTCAATCCCGCGCCGATTCACCAAGAAACCCAAGAACTTTCCCTCCGTTACGCCAAACGTGAACTTATTAGGGTTCAACTTCATTGAATTCCTTCTCAAATTCTCAAATGTTTCTGCGAGATCCAAGACATGGTCATTCTCCCTGGTCTTTATTACCATATCATCAATATATGCCTCTAAATTCCGCCCTATCTGCGACTTGAAAACTTCATTAACCATTCTCTGATAGGTCGCACCAGCGTTCTTCAGCTCAAATGGCATCATCTTATAACAAAAATTTCCTTTGGGTGTCCTGAAAGCCGTTTTCGCCTTATCTTCCTCGGCCATTTTGATTCGATGGTAACTAGAGTACGCATCAATAAAACTAAAAACTCGGTGGCCGGCAATCGAATCAACCAATTTATCAATCTTGGGGAGCGGGTAACAGTCTTTAGGGCAGGCGGTATTAAGATATGTGAAGTCGATACACATCCTCCATTTCTTGTTTGACTTCAAAACCATGACTGGGCATGCTAACCATACAGGATACTGAATTTTCTCTATGATTCCCGCCTTCAAAAGCTTGTCAACTTCTTCCAACACTACCCTTTCTTTCTCTGGCGACAAGTGTCTGACCTTCTGCTTGAATGGCTCAATGTTTGGGTCAGCATTCAAGCAATACATGGCAACATTCTCGTCAATGCCTCTCATATCTTCTGGCCGCCATGCGAAAACATCCAAAATCTTCTTCAAAAACTCCACTAAACGTTCCCGCTCATCTCGAAACAGCTGCTTTCCAATCTTGACCTTTTGCTCCGGGAAATAATAGTTGATTTCTACCTCCTCCAATTCTTCATCTGCCTAAATGTCAGGCTCATCTCGCGTCTGCAGAGTTTCGACTTCAATCCTTTTACGTTTCTTACTAACGGGATCATTGGCGGGAACCAGCTTCCGAGGATCAGTAAACTCGCTTCCCGTAGGCCGCCCATCGGGATACTCAACTTCGATCATTTCATAATCCTCCTCAGATTCACTGTCAATAATTTATTCAAACACAATCTCCTCTATTCTCGGTTCACCCATCTGAATAAACTGAACCACTCTTGCATAGCTCCAGCTTGGCGTCACATTCACAACTTCCATACCCAGATTAGTCTCGAGCGAGACATCCCGCTCAATGCTTTCGTGCTCCGGTTCCCGCAAATCAATCACCCCTCTTTCTCGCACATTTTCTGAATCATTCAATACGGATTCAGATGCCTCATCCGCCACCTCCACAATCCCAACTCCTACATTATCCTGGGCCCTATTCACTGCTGCGACAATCATTGCGGTGCCACTTTTCATACTCTCAGTCACCACCCACTCAATCTCGGAATCAACCTCCTCTATCACATTTATCTTTAATTGACGAGAATCATACTTTGTTGTCAACGAGCTGGTAGATGCCCCTTTGGCCTTCATCATCTCCTTTTTCTTTCTCGCCACAGTAATTGCTTCACTCTTCAAACAACCTACACCCCTGGAAGTTGGAAACTTCACCCTCTGATGCGGAATGGATATCACCATCTCGAAACTCTGCATGAACGGAATCCCCACAATTGCATTATATGCGGAAACCAAATCAATCACCATGAATTCAATATTCTCGCTTCTTGTCATTTCGCCCTTGCCAATTTCTACCTCCAACATGATTGTCCCTTTCACTTTAACTGAATGATTCGTAAATCCCTCCAAAAATCCCTTATAAGGTACCAAATTCGCATCCGTATAATTCATTCTCTTGAAAGCATCATAATACAAAACATTCCGACTGGCTCCCGAATCCACCATTACCCTCTGAACCGCACTGTTTCCCGGACAAATAGTTATGATCACTGGTTGGCTCCCATGACTCTTTGTCGCGGCCAATTCACTCCGGGAAAAGCTGATCACCCTGTCCTCGCTAGCGACAAACTTCGGTATATCGAAGGTATGCGACAACATCATAATTTGGTTATCCAACTGAGCCACGCTGGGTAATGGGTCCTGAATAACATCAACTACATTTCGCTCGCGGGCTCTCTCCTGCCTGACCCCTTCGTCTCGCCTAACATCTTGCTCCAGATACTGCTTGAACCTGCCTTTATTGATCTCTCCTTGAATTACCCTTCTCAAGTTGTAACAATCCTCCGTCACATGACCCTTGTCCTTATGATACTCGCAGTAACTGCTCTGATCTCTGGCCATATAAGTTCCTTCTTCAATGGCATAAGGTACGGGCAACTCCTCTTTCCTTAAGATCTCGGTTATGGTGGTATTCAACCTATCGTATTTGAAAACTCTCCTCTTGTTCTGACCACCACCTCGACTGGTTCCACTCCCCCCAACTCTATTCCCGCCGCGGCCTCCCTGGCCACCTTTGTTTTCGTCTTTTACCACATCAATTCTCTCTTTGACCCTTTTCTTCCCAGAGCCCGCTACAGCCGGGGTAACTTCAACTACAGTTTCTTTTCCGCCACTGCAATATGCTCTTACTCTCTCATACAATTCGCCCGTTGTTTTTGGCAATCTCATACAAAATTCCTGCTTAAAATGCCCAGGCACCAAACTCGCGTTAAACAACATGATGATCTCGCCCTGGGTAACATCGGCAATGCGATTTGCGACATCCATAAACACAATCGGTATAAGTAGCTATCTCTTCTCCTTCTCATTTGCTGAAACCAAACAACTCGGCCTTTTGACGGCCGTGCTCGCGATCCACCGAATCTCGCCAAGAACTTAGTCTTAAGATCCCGATAGCTTTAGAACAGTTCCGCCGGGCCGGGCCAAAACCACCTGGGGCATGGTCGGCAAGGGTGCTCGCAAACGCCTTACATATTATAGCCTCATTCTCCGTCAATAGCGACAATGTAACCTCAAACCCGCCGATGTGAGTGTTCGCCCTTGAACTTCCCGAATAACTTGGCAGGTTTGGCATGCGAAATGAGGGGTCAGGGGCGGCAATCTGAATACTTTTCACGAATGGAGTCAAGTACTGTAAGTACCCAAATCCGGATCGTCAAAATCCGTCAGAAAGTTAACCGAAATCCGTTAACTGGCCCGCTCCAGGTTAACCGGAACTCGTTAAGCTCCCCGTTGCCATGCCAACGAGACGTCCCGGGACTGCCCCGGGCATCCCAACGTCGAAGCGTACTTAACACGTGTCATCGCACGTAAAAGCACGGCTTTCCCTGAAAAACGCACTTTTCGGCACTTTTCGGGGGCGTTTCGGACATTTTCCGGACTGTTATTTTAAAAAACAGACAAAACCGAGACCCGGGAACGAACTCCCATGCATTTGGTGACTCACAGGACAAGTGGCAGCCATGCCACAGCCCTCCCATCACCCTTCAATCAGAAATCAAAGGGAAAAGACTAAAATACCCCTGGTAAACAGTCTAAGTCCGGCCGGACTCCCTGTGCAAACTTTCTGAAATTGCCACCAAGCCCCTCAAAGTTCCAAAATACCACAAAACCCTGGAAATCAGTCTAAGTCCGTCCGGACTCTTACTGCATTTTTCACCCTATAAATAGGAGGGCTGTCAAAGCCAAAGATACAACAAATTTACTCCAAAAAATCACTTCACCTACGGCCCAAACTGATTTTCACCCCTCCCGAGCTCCCATTTTGTCTCGATTCGCGTGAAACTTCCGTATTTCGATCAAATACGCCCCTCACCACTTCGAAACACCGTTTCAAACTACTTTCCGTGTCCCGTACACATCCCCGAGCCAAAGGAGTCGACCCTAGCCATAGGTATAACTCCCTCTCTCTGATCTCTCATTTCATCTCGGTTTAGCCCCTCGATCCTCTTCTCTTCCCGTAAGAGAAGTAATCACGGGTTAAAACGGCGTTCCGACCCCATTCCGTTTACTTTTTATGTCATTTACCATTCCGGATTGATCGATCCGTTGATCGTCATTTACTTTCTGTCATTTACAATTCCGAGCCGTTTTGGCTCGTTGATCGTCATTTACAACTCCGAGCCGTTTTGGCTTGTCGATCGTCATTTACGATTTCGGATCGTTTGATTCCGTCGATACCGCATTTAAATACTGTCATTTACAAGTCCGACCCGTTTGGATCGTGATAGTATTTACTTTTCAAAGTCCGAGTCGCAACCCGATTTGTTGATCGCAAAATCATTTAATATGCTTTTTCCCGTAAAAATCGTTAACAATGTAATGCCCGGTTCAAAATCGGAGTTCGTCCGTCGAACTCTCTTTCAAAAACGCGCGAAATGACGTTTGGCATCCGAACGCTCATCTTACAAACTAAAAGTCGCCATTTGACACTCAAAATCATTTAATACGCTTTTTCTCGTAAAAATCGTTAACAATGACTCGCCCGGTTCAAAACCGGAGTTCGTCCTTCGAACTCTATTTCAAAAGGATCAAAATCGACGTTTGCCACGCAAACGCTCATTTCAAACTCAAAACCGACGTTTGTCATTCAAACGCTCGTCTTTCCAAACAAAGTCACCTAATCAACGTTTGACATTCAAACCAAGATTAAGCTTGTCATTCAAGCCCCCATTTCAAAATGCAAACACACACACACACGCACACGTTTTCGAGAAAGGTAGAAAGACTCGTCATACGAGGCGTTTCGGGTGATCTCGTAATACTCTTCCCGAAACGTAACATGACCTCCGAACCTAACAATCTCTGGTACTCAAAGCTTTTTACTCGTTTTTGCTACCAATAAAAATGACCCCCGTTTTCAAAAGCCTTTTCCTAAGTTTTTGCTACCAATAAAAACGACACCTTTTCACTAAAGCCATTTCTCAACGTTTGGGCTCAAAATACAAAAACCGCGTGGCGACTCCTCATTTTTCCTTCCCATGAAGCGAGGTCTCAGACACCAACCCTCCGCGAAAGACAACCGCCTTTCCGCGCCCGCGCGCGAAAGACCGGGTAATTTCAGTTGGCGACTCCGCTGGGGAGGTCAAGGATACTTTTTTCAAAACTGCCGTCGTTTTCAAAAAAGCTTTCCGTGGGTCAAACTTTCGTTTACCCTTCCTCGTTTTCGTGTGCGTGTGTTACTTTAAACCTCAAACGGTTTTTTCCAAAGGCATTACATTGTTGTCTTTTCAAAATCATACCATGTTTGTGCATCCCCATTCATGTTTGATTTTCATGCTATCTTTTGAACTGCGCATCAAAATTCTTTAAGACACATTCTGAAAAATCTCTGTTTTACTCAGAAAAAGAATTTTAGAGACCGCACACTACTCGCACTTGCTGCCTCGGTACACCGCACTTCACGTGCACTTGCTGCCTCGGAACACTGCACACTACAACCCTGTGAATGTGTGCCCAAATATCTAATTTTTTTTTTTTTAGATCGGATTCACGCGAGTTTGAAAACATCCGGTTTAATTTGAAAAACGGAGTCTCCATGCCATTTTGATTTTCTCAAAACTTTGAAAAAAAGGTTTTTATGGGTTCGGAGGTTAAGTTACCCCTTGGGAAGAACGGATCGTCGTTCACCCAAGGTGCCTTGCCGTAGCAAGTCTCCCTAGATTCCGTTTATCGTGCTTGCTTGCGTGCTTTCTTGTGTGCATGTGTTTGAAAAGAGGGGGGGGGGGATGTCCCAAGTTGTCTTCCGGGCGTACAAACCATTTATTGATTGTCGCTCGGGATTCCTTGGATTTTTATGTGTTCGGGATTTTGATCCCGTCCTCATCTTGGACTTGTGATCATCGCTTTTTAACCTTGGGACTTGCGTGATCGAGAGAAAGACTCTCTTTTATAGTCCAAAATGAGATTCTTTAGGAAAGGAGTGACCTTAGCCCATCAATCCTACACCTTAAGACGATTGAGCTTATATAGATGCTTCATGCTCGTCTTAAGTGATAATCGGAGATATAGGTTCAAGGTTTATCCCTTTCTAAAGAGATTGTGGCACTTTAATGGAAGAAACGATGCAAAGATAGGATCTTTACACCGGTCCGTTCTGAAGGTTGCTAATGGAGACATGGGGGAAGACATGTAAAAATGACATTTTTAGTGAAAAGATGACATTTTTGGGTTGCAAAGGATGCATTTGATTTGCAAATGATGCATTTTTATATAAAGACATAATTTTTATGCAAAGGATGCATTTTTATGGTGGAAAATAGTATTTAATATGCAAAGGATGCTAATTTGATGATAAAAAGATGATCATTGATGCAAAGGATGCATGAAGATGGGTTTTAGATGCAAAAGATGCAAGATATGATTTTTATATGCAAAGGATGCATTTTGAATATAAAGATTGCATTTTTATGAGCAAAGGATGCATAAAGATGATATTTTTATGTAAAAAAGGAATTTTTGGGTGCAAAGGATGCACCTTTGAATATAAAGATTACATCTATAATAATATAAAGGCTCAAGTGATTTTGACACAGCCTTTTTCCCGCTCAAATTTCATTACTTTTTAAATTCCGAAACTGCCCCTTACCTCACACAGATAAGCCAGAGTCCTTCTGTATTCCGTCTACTCTTCTTCTCGAACTCTCCCTCTCCCTCTCCAGCTTCGCCTAAAATCCAAACGCTGTCCTCGCCTGCCATGTTTGCTGCAGCCTTCTCTCTCTCTCTCTCTCTCTCTCTCCTTCCATGGTCAATAGCCGCTCTCTCTTTCTCTTCCCTTCTCTTCTGCCATGGATACACCGATTTTACAATCACTTTGACAACCTCCCCCCAAGTATAAGCATCGATCCATTTGCGTCTCAATACAAACTATCTCTCTCAAGTAAATTGGGGCTTTCGAATACGGTAAAACTTCCAGATTTTTATCCATTTTAATTATTGCAGAATCTTTCACTGATCGAATTTTCTCTCAAGCGCCCTCATCATTGATTCCTTCTCCTACGCCCTCAATTTCTCACGGTATTACTTAGTTGCTGCTTTGTTAATTCGAAATTACTAATTAGGTTTTGAAATTGCTGAAAAGGTTTTTGAAAATTGATTCTACAATTTGATCTCTTGAACCTTTACCCATTTTCATAGTATCCATATTGTTTCGGACACATGGAATTTCTCTGGTAGATTGTTTCTGCAAACCGTATAACATATTGATTGTTCATTGTTATTCTTAATCAATAAAATATCAATTTGAGTGGCATATGTATTTTGGAGCAGTTGTAGTCATTCGAAAATTCATCCTTTGGCAATCTGTTCTAGGCAGAGTAGCAATTGACTAACTTCAGATGATGGGAATATTAATTAGGGAGACGATCTTCTTAATTGCCAATGGTGTTTTAATTGAAAGTGAGCAGTGTCTAGCAGAGCTATGGTACTGTGGGCAATTTCTTGTGGCCTTCTATTTCTCGTCATGTGACATTGGTAACTAATTATGAGTTTTGTTTTTGGGACATAATCAGCCTGTATTTATATCTATTTTTCTGGCGCATCATATTTTTGGTTTAGCATAAACCAAAACTGCATGTGGTGATTAGTAAAGATTTTCCCTTTGATACTGGCATCAATGGGTCTCCTTCTTTCTTCTTCATTTGCTTTACTTTTTGTTTTTTTAGCGCTTAGCTTGTGGAATATTTACTGTAGATAGTTGTTCACTTGTTCTTCTTCAAGTTTTCTTGGTTGGTTTTGATGTAAATGTCATTTGCTGCACTTAATTACAACTTTATTATTTTCTCCATCTCAAAATAAAATAAATGTCCCGTTTCAAAACAAGGAAATAAATTTAGTGCAATTTTATCATTTTACAATACAAGCAATTAGATTTCTTAAAAAACGTTAGAAGTAACCTGTGACATTTATTATAGGACGGAGGGAGTTTATGATTCTGCTTGATTATTGATTACTACAACTTTCTTTTTCTTATTGGGGCTGTGTTTGAAATCATATGCAGTAAAGAGGAAACAAATTCAGAAGTAGGTTTTGGTTGAGAAAGGGAGAAGGAGATGAGGAAAGTGGTGGTGGGAAATGTCAAAATGGCATCTTCTTCTTCATCATCTGCCAACCAAAGCCAAGTGCCTACCTTTTATTACTATCCACCAGCTCTGGCCAAGTACCAGGATGTTGTAGCCTCTCCTCATCTCTTTATGGACACTTTGGGGAAACTCCATGCTGCTATGGGCACCAAATTCATGTAAGATTAATTCTTAATCCTTTCTCTTCACTTGAATTTATTTTCACTACATTTTGTATACCATAATTGTATGTAGCAATGTCGCTTCGAAATAAGAAGGGCATTAAGTATGATCAACTCGATTGGATATAGAAACTATTAGTTCTTGTTTGGTATTGCACTTATTGAAAATAGAAGATAAGAGATTATAATTGAATATCATGAATTATTTAACACCTTTTCCCATCCATGTTGCTATGTGATTGCTGACATTATTATATATACTATCTCCATCCTAAAATGAATGTCTAATTTTTTTTTCAAATTTGTTTTTGATCAAGAGCAAGTTTGAAAACTTTTTTGACATTCATTTTGGGACGGAGGGAGTATCTTGCTAAATGTCGCATTATGTTTCTTGTACTGAGTGAAATGTATATTATAGAAACTAAGAGTTCTTATGTGCTGGTAAATATTTCAAAGGAAAAAAATATTTGAGAAGAGAAACCCAATTTCACTCTTGCTTTGCCTCCTTATATTAATCCAATTTCTCTTGTCACCGAATGTATTATAATATTAGTTCTTTAATATGTAAAATATATCAGCTGTTTGGTTCTATGGGTGTTGTTGATAAGAGTTTTTTTTTTTTTTTTTTTTAAGTCTGTTTTGCCTCGGGGGGATTGGCTGCCCTGCCCTGTTTGTATCTATAACTGGTGTGGAGCAGTCTTCTGTGTGCTGAGGCTGTTTTCACAATTTTTCTTCAAGAATTAATAAAATATCTTTTGGTCATTAATAAAGTAAGTCCATGAACTGAATAAGGCATTAATGTATTCTACTTTCATTGTGGAAAAATGTAGGTAATAAAACTTTCTTTTGGTCATTCTAAGTAAACTAACAGAATGCATTTATAATTTCCATCAATGATGTTCTTGTATTGCTGTATTCCCTCTATTACTCTGTATTAAAAGTATATTGCTCAATAGATTAGTTATGTAGAAGATTACTCTCAGTTACCGAAGGATCGTCATCACTGTCAGCTAAGCCAAGTATATGCATAGATTTTCTGATGGAACTCATGTTTGGTCGGAGACCTTGTTTGAAGTTTTGGATTTTTTTTTGTTTATTTTCATGTTGAATTTGTTGGTAAAACGTTCTGCATTCTGCCAGGCGGATATTTCTTTATGCAATTCCATCCTCTTCAAAACGTTGGCTTGATTCTTAATTTGTTTCTGCTTTCTTATTATAACATGTCATCTCATTTTATCTCTGAGAATTCTTTACACCTTAAAATAGTAGCTACTGTGCTTTACGAAAGTACCTAACACTATGCATAAGCATTAGTGAACCTACCATAAAAACATTGCAGATTCTTATCACATGTAAGAGAATATAATTTTGTATCTTTCTGTTTAGTTTGTAATATCTTTTTTTGGATGATTTTGATTTAGTTCTTTGTGCTTTATAATTGCCACTTTTGTTTTCCTCGACCGCATGCAAAGAAACATAGATGTTGTAGTTGCAGTAGGAATGTTTAAGAGGGCAATATAAGGTTTATAGTCTTGGTTGCAAGGATATATGTCATAAAGGTTAAATGCAAATCGCAACTCCTCACGGGGCTCATCTTACGCTTGGAATTAAAAGTAACTCTTACTTTCGCTATTAAATGCTTTTAGTCGCTGGTTGGGCCGGAGTTCGGGTTGTGAGTCGGTGAACAAGTTGCCTAGCCTAATGCATCATAAATGCTTATCCCTTTGCGAAATTAGTTGGTGAGAGACACCTTCCCCGCTTCCCGTAATTATTACTCCCCCCGTCCCTAAATGAATGTCGAAAAAAGTTTCAAATTTGCTCTTGAGCAAGAGCAAATTTGAAAAATAAAATCGACATTCATTTATGGATAGACGGAGTACGTATTTCATTTTACCTTGCCTGTTTGATCTATCATATACGGAGTATCACTTTATCGTAAGTGGAACTACTGTTTCTCATTGGTACATGATTGATCTGTTTGTTCACAATAAAATTTTTTCTTTATTGGCGAACGACCTCTTGGCAATTAATCGTGGAAGACTCTAGCAAATGGTTCCCTCTCCCAACCCCCGCTTGGCGGGGAGCGCTTGGCGCACCGGGGTTTGCCCTTTTAATGTGTAATAAGCTTGGCGTCTTTAAATATCAGAATTGTTTGGAATCATTATTAATTTTAGGGACCTTGCTTTCATATAGGGACTCAATATTTAGTGCTAATTTATTTTCTTTTATTAGTATGCATCGCCACCCACTTTTCATTTCAGGATAAAGTTTAATTACATTGCTAACACATGTTTATGTAGGATTCCTATTATTGGGGGCAAGGACCTAGACTTGCACCGCCTCTTTGTGGAGGTCACTTCCCGCGGTGGTATAAAAAAGGTAGTGTTATTTTCCGTTGGTTACAGTAGGCTAAGCATAAAATTTTTCTAACATGAGCTTCACTTTAGGCATTTTGGTTATGAGATTTGTCTACTGAGGACCAAGTATTCTAGTAGGTGCTAAGAGACGTGTCTCAGACTTCATTTTTCGGGCCTATTTATTTTCAACCATTCATCATTTATGCTGTTTAAATGGGTTTTCAGGTTCTTGGAGAGAAGAAGTGGAAAGAAGTTACTACTTGTTTCAGTTTTCCACCTTCAGCTACAAATGCTTCATTTATTCTCCTCAAATACTATGTCTCTGCTTCATCACTACGAACAAGTATATTACTTGTTCTTGGTGGTCCCTAGAACTTCCCAAGGATGGAACAGCCAGACTCCACCATGAATTCTTTTTCTGTATATAATATAAACTTGAAAAAAAAGACGAGTTATTGATGTTTTGTCCGAACCATTCTATAGCTACTAACAAGATTTATGCTTCTGTCAGGAAGGAACCATTGAGAAGTGCAATAGTAGACTCCTGCATAAGGGTCACAGATAACGGAAGAGAGAGCTTCAAGAGAAAAGTATGTACCTTAAGCGAATCTACAACTCACTCCGTCCCAAAATAAATGTCCAAAAATATTTCAAATTTGCTCTTGATCAAGAGAAAATTTGAATTTTTTGTACAGTCAAATTTGCTCTTGATCAAAATTTGTAGTTGTTATTGTTAATTCCATTATGAATATTTTAATGACATTTTTAGCAATTTTTTTTATTTAGTTTTCGTTATTTCTCACAGTTTGTTGGTCGTGCGTTTAACGCACGGGTGTTATACTAGTTTTTAATAGCAAATGATGCTTATTTCATGCAAAGGATGCAAAAGGGGGAGGGAGATATGATAAAGATAGGATCTTTAATGATAAATGCCAAGTCCCAAGCAAGATAATGACAATATATGAATGCAATGAACAATTAAATCACATAGAGCAAGTAGAATGCAAGGTAAGAGAGTGAGAGGTTACCAATGGTGGTGACCTCTTCTTCTTTGGGTCTTGCTTGGTGGAAGGACCAACTTTGGAGGCTTCAAGGAGGAGGGAGGTGGCTTCTTGGCTTTCTTCAACCTCTTGATCTTGCAGCAGTGTTTTGGGAGAGTTTTGGAGCTGAGTATGGTGTATTGTGTGTGTTTTTCGTTATGTAAAATAGGTAGAGGAGGGCTCTATTTATAGGCAGTCTGGATAAGGCTAATGAAGCCGTGCGGCTAGGGGTTCTTGGCTAATGCAGCCGTGCGGCATTATCCTGTGTGACTCAGCATGTTTCTAGAATCATGCAAGGTGGCAATTCTAGAAGGATGCCAAATACATTTAAAACGTGCCCTTTTAATTTAGAGCAATCCCTTCAGCCCTTGGGAGGTTTGGAACAGTTTCGGAATTGTTCCGGAACTCTAGAAAAGTCCGGGGAATTATCGGGAAACTTATCCGGAAGGCATGAGCCAGATTTGGGTACTTACAGAAACCCCTCGGCAACGTCACTTGCAGGGCGAGTGGGGTTGTCGATAGAAAAGGATCCGATCTAGTGAATGCCGAGACGGATTGGGTAACCAAGGTGGTCGAGTGGCTGAACCTTTAGAAGGCTACCTACGTATCCCGGAGGAATCAAGCCAGGCCGTAGTTCAGAAAAGATCCGCAGGGGAATGGCGGAGAGAAAACTGGTCTCTTGCCGGGGAAATAGAAGAGAAAGTGACCTAGAAGGTCAGGCGATTGATCCTACTGGGGATATGCTAGAAGTGACCGATGTGGTCAGATATCTGGACCTCTATGAGGGGCTGCTTCACCACTGAGGAGTGATGGATGAAAAGGGTGACCACTGTGGTCGAATGGATGGACCTTTTATGAAAGACTACCTACGTATCCCGGAGGAATCAATCCTTGGTCGTAGTTCAAGCATCACTAGATAGTTAGGAACGATGTCTAGGATCCTTGAGATTTTGACAATTAATGGAGGAGTCACCTAATTGGCAATTAATGGAGGTTGTCACCTGAGGAGGCTAAAGCTTACGTCACTATCGAGTAGATAGAGGCAGCTATAGCTGGAAAGCTTGAGCATACTTCTCAATTTGTGATAGAGGTAGCTAAAATTGGATTTTTGACAATTAGGGAACTGTCACCTGGCGTTATCTCGTTATAACGGAAGTAACGGAGGCGCTTTTTGGGAGAAAATGTTATCATTAGCAATTGGCACGTTACTTGAGCCTAAGGGTGATTTTTTTGGAAACATGGTAGGGACTGAGTCTGGATGTACATATGGAATGTGTTTGGAAATTGTTTAAGACGGGTTTCAAGCAGGTGGGGTCGTATCCCTTGGGTGCGGACTGAACCGCTGTTGTTGCTGAGATGTTGTCAACGTGGACTAGAATTTCCTCTTGGGCTGAGACTGGGTTTAAACCTCGGGTCTCGATGAATGTTCCTTTCTCACACTCTGGTATTTGAAGCTGATGCTGACTTACAACCAAAGACTAAAGCAGATGTCGAAGTGACCAAACCTCTCTTCGAGGGGTGGATGCGACTTATCGAAGCCCCGGTCTAAGGAAAAACTTTCGGCAAAGCCCCATGTCTTATTAAAGTAAGGAAAGATCCTTTCATTGGCACAGCCCCGATTGCAAAGTCTCGGTTTGACGAATTGAGTAGGTGAAGTCTTAGGTTTCGAAGAAGTGACTTAGTGAAGCCCCAGTCTAGCAAAAATCCCAATATGATTGGTACTGCGGAAGTGATCCTGAGGTTAATCTGACCAAGACTGAATCCATCTTGTAACATGGTGAGGAACCCAATGCGGACCCCAAAAATGGCCAAAGAAGCCCCAGTCTAAAGAAACGGCTTGGCAAAGCCCCAACTTCGAAGAGTTTCAAGGCAACCCTAATGCGAATTGTAGCAGAAGAGGGAAGACCTATCCTTTCGTACTCTCTCTTTTATTTTCTTTAGTCACTCAGTCAACCTTAAGAAAATGTGGACGAAGAGAAGAATTTTAGGAATATATATACATGCAGGGGCATGTTTTTCGAGAAATGGGAATAGATCCCGATTTTGTGTTATTTTGATGGCGTTATTTGACGTAGGCACAAAAACTCGCTTTGGGTTTGACTCTTTTGAGAGAGTATAAGCGTAGAAAGGTTGGTAAAAGTGTATGGAAGCCCCTGCTGACAGAAAATCAGTGTTTAGCACTATTTTTCCTAAGATGTAGAAAAAGAAGACTTGTCAAGACATCTGAAAACTTGTTTTATTTACAATGATCACAAGATTGCTTAAAACTCTTTATTAATGTTCGGGTTATTCAACCACTAATCTCGATATGAATAAATATTTTGATTAATCATGAGGAGAAAGTCAACCAATGCCGCGGATCAAGGTTGGCTGGTGTGAAAGAAAGGTTTGTGTATAGGGAGGTCATTGATGAGACCGGGTTTTCTGGGATTTGAATGTGTTTATGGGAAAGGTCATTCGCTGAGACCGGATTTTTCTGGAATTTGAATATGCTTATGGGAGAGGTCATTGATGAGACCGGATTTTCTGGAATCTAAATATGCTTATGACCGGACCATTTCTAGTTGCCTACGTTCCCCTCATTGTGAGGAGCTCAGGTCGCCGTAGTTCGGCCTTGGCCGGACTGCTTCTGGCTTTGGGAAATGAGATTTATGGTTCCTTTAGTGAAAAGGCTCGGATGAGAAGATTGGATGATGAGGCGTGGGCCTCGGGATGATTCCTTGACCAAGTCATTTTGGACGGTTGCTTCTGATTTTCATCTTTCATTGGGGGAGAAAGGATTTTCACGTGCCTAAAGGCTTATGAAATGCTTCTGGCTTTGCTTCGACCGCCCCATTGTTATCGACAACTTTCATTCTCTGAGCTTTGATTTTGCCTGGGCGGTGCTGGGTCCTTGCCTCATTTTTTTTTATTTTTTATGTGCAACCCTGTTTTTTGCCTAGACTGCCCTTTTTTTTGGGATTTTCAGCCTAGCTGGGCATTACTCTTTTTGCACTAAGAATTTTTCTCTTTTTTTTTTTTTTTTTTTTTTTTTTTTTTTAATGTGCAACCCTGTTTTTTGCCTAGACTGCCCTTTTTTGGGATTTTCAGCCTAGCTGGGTATTACTCTTTTTGCACTATATTTTTTTTGAAGCACCTGAGGGCCAAGGCTAGCCCCTGCTTGAACATTCTTGATATCCTTGAGGTCTAAGCCAAGCTCCTAGGTTATTGTCGACATGGGGTCAATCTTTCGAAGCTGAGTGGCCTCTTGTTGTCCCTTGATGTTGCCGCCGTCGTTGACTTGGTCAAGATGAAGGTGAGGACATGGTTTGGGAAGCGTATAGCTTGATGAAGGCTTTTATGAGGTAAGGAAAGTGTATGGCTTGATGAGGCCTTTTGTGGGGTAAGGAAAGTGTATGGCTTGATGGCATTAGTTGACTTTCTCACACTGATTAATCAAAATGTTAATTATTTCGAGAGATTATTTGTTGAGCAATGCAAATGATCATATAAAATAAAACCATTTCATTAAATGTAATGTAGGTGTGCAAATAATGTCTTAAGTCTAGCAAGAAAAGAAGAAGACTTTTTTATAAAAAATTGAAGATTAATTACAATGTCCGTGGAGGACTTGATTGAAAGAGAAAAGTACTAGAACCTACGAAGGTTGACTGAGAGACTTTTTTTTTTATTTCCTGATCTCACTCAAGGATAGGTAGACCCTAGTCTAGCTACTCTTCGCTGTTGGACTGTCAGGACGCTTGAGCTTTCCATTTCTTTGTTAACCACGGATTCCATTATCGCGGACGAGGCGTGATCGATTACGTGCCCATGATACTGGTGGACGTGGAGGGATTTGAGGCCATGGAGCAGCTGGGGCAAGCACAAGTTGTTCAAAGAAATGGGTCGGAAAAGTCACGAGGACGAACTTTGTTGACTGAGCATATTGCTGGAAGGAAGTGAACCTGGGAGGACTTCGAGGGATATTGGGATCTGTTTGGGAGGATTCAAAGCTGGGTCTTATCTGAGGAGGCGAGGGCGTTGGAGCCCTGATGGCTTGGGATGTTGGAAAGGACTGAAAAGGGGTAGTCCTTGGTAAGGGATCATATGTGGATAGAAGAGGGCATTGGTTATAGGCGGGGAGCCGAGATGGTCGCTCGGAGTCTCATCTTCTACCATAACCAGGGAACCATTGGACTCAACCACTATCTGAACCCCATGACGACGGAGCGCATCAATGAGCATGGCTTGCTGTTCATCATGGACCTTACGACTGTTTTCCAAGGCTAAGGCTAGCTCTTCTTCCCTAGTCATCTGGTCACCCAAACCACTGTTGTTATCTGTCAAATCGGCCATTCTTACTCTACGGGTCGACAAGGCGAGGATTCTGGCGAACTGTCCGAGGATTCTGCACTAACAAGCCGCTGACCCGGTATTCTCACCCACTTCTTTCTCGCTGCGGGAAAGGGATAGGAGAGGTTTAGACTCGGGGTAGGTGTTTAGGCTTGGAGGTAAGTGTTTAGGCAGAAGGCTCAAGTAGCATGCACATATTTGCTTAAGTTTTGCTTAAAACACATTTTCTCTTAATTCCAACTGATCGGAAAAGATTGGACCTTGAAAGGCCGAGATCAAAAATCGAAGATTGGACCGAGGAGGTCGCGATCGCTAATTTGATCGCTAAAGAGGGAGAGATGGAAGATCGGACCGAGGAGGTCACGATGAGGGATTTGACCGCGAAAGGTCGAGATAGGAAATCGAAGATCGGATCGAGGAGGTCTCGATTAGGGATTTGACCATGAAAGATCGAGATATGAAATCGGAGATCGGACCGAGGAGGTCTCGATTAGGGATTTGACCATGAAAGGTCGAGATAGGAAATCGGAGATCAAACCGAGGAGGTCTCGATTAGGGATTTGACCACGAAAGGTCGAGATAGGAAATCGGAGATCGGACCGAGGAGGTCTCGATTAGGGATTTGACCACGAAAGGTCGAGATAGAAAAATCGGAGATTGGACCGAGGAGGTCTCGATTAGGGATTTGACCATGAAAGGTCGAGATAGAAAAATTGGAGATCGGACCGAGGAGGTCACGATGAGGGGTTTGACCATAAAAGGTCAAGATAGGAAATCGAAGATCGGACCGAGGAGGTCTCGATGAGGGGTTTGACCATGAAAGGTCGAGATAGGAAATCGGAGATCGGACCGAGGAGGTCTCGATTAGGGATTCCAGAGATAGGACCATGCAATTATGATAATTGTTCAAGTTTACTTAAAACAGTGTCTTTTATTTATTTCTATTTGGTTTGGAAAAGGGGTTTTGCCCTTCTTTTTCGCAACTACTCTAGATCCTGGATCAGTGGGTTCCGTCACTACGTCTATAAGCCCCTCGTATTCCACCTGTATTTCGACCTCCCAGGGTGGACAGCCCCGGGCGAGGGTCCTATAGGGCACGCGGATCCCACCGACCGAGAGAAGAATGCTCCTAATGGGTCTAGCGGGTCATAGGAACTTTTAACGCACGAGCGATGCGAATTATAGTCAAGGCAATACCGGAAAAGTCTCGTCTTTCAGCCTTAACAGAATTTCGGCAGAATTTCGCTTGCGCGATTGACGTTTTGACTTCTCGGTAATGTTCAAGAAGATAATAGGCTTGGGTCGGGCGGTAAAAGCCGGATGACACAGTGTCACATTGAACTTCGTTGCATACGCCGTGCGTGAGTCAAAATCGAAGTCAATGCCTAGGTTAAGATCTTGCCAATTTTTCCTTGTCGGAATTTTGGCAGAGCTTCGCTTGAGCGAAAGATCTTTTGGATTTTCTTGGCAAGGACTCGGTCTCGACTCTTACGCATTTCGTGCGGGTCAAGGTCAAAGTCAATGTCGGAGTCAAGATTCTATCGATTTTTCCTTGTCGGAATTTCGGCAGAGTTTCGCTTGAGCGAAAGATCTTGACTTCCGTTATGAACTAAGGCTTGACCTTTACGGGGATATGCAACTGGGCTATATGACACGGACTAGACCAAAAACCAACCAAAAAGTCACGGTTTTTTGAAACGTGTGACACGGACTATGCATTGGTCGACACTGGCTGCCATGGGGAGTTTGGGGTGATTCTGTGCGCGCCCGGGAGCATCGTAAGGCTGTCCGTGACTGCAGCTGAAAAACCACCCCGGGTTTAAAGGGACGTGCGTGTAAAGTGTACAGGATATATAAGGTGCGCGTAGTGTGCGATCTCCTAAAAATGTTCCTTTTTGAGTTAAAACAGAGATTTTCATAAATGTGTTTTAAAGGAATGATTTTTCGAAACGGGGGAAAATGCAACAAATAAGGCACGTAAATTTTCTGGGAGCCCCGGTCAGTCTTGGAACTGAATAGCCCCAAGCTGCCAAGGCTGCCAGATTAACCTCAATTTTTCCTGGTGGAATTGCCACTGAGGCCGCCCGGTCAGAATCCAAGGAGGATTGAGCCGTACGACTGCATGGATCAATTTTCCAGGTTCCACTCCTTTGCTATTTCAGGTTGTTTCCCGAATATTTTAGACACCTTTTTAGCCTTGAGAAGGCTTTCTGTTCTAAGTATGCACAATTTCCAAGATGCAAATGATGCAATGCAAGGCAAAGAAAGCAAGCAAGATAAACGGAATCCGCGATGGGAGTCTAACCCGCTCAAAGGGAAAAGCTTTCTTTTATTTTTTTATCGAAAAGTGATACCGGTACGTGGGATTGTTAAACCACCGTTTATCCCAAGCCCCGGGTTAGGGAGCGATACAGGAAGGTTAGTGGTTTTCACCTATATACCGGGTATCGTTTATTTTAAAAATGAAAGCTTTTCTCCTTTGGGATATCCCCAGCGGAGTCGCCAAACTGTGAATGTGTGCCCAAATATCTAAGTTTTTGTGTTTTTTTTTTAAATCGGATTCATGCGAGTTTGAAAACATCCAGTTTAATTTGAAAAACGGAGTCGCCACTCCATTTTGATTTCCTCAAAACTTTGAAAAAAAGGTTTTTATGGGTTCGGAGGTTAAGTTACCCCTTGGGAAGAACGGATCGTCGTTCACCCAAGGTGCCTTGCCGTAGCAAGTCTCCCTAGATTCCGTTTATCGTGCTTGCTTGCGTGTTTTCTCGTGTGCATGTGTTTGAAAAGAGGGGGGGGGTATGTCCCAAGTTGTCTTCCGGGCGTACAAACCATTTATTGGTTGTCGCTCGGGATTCCTTGGATTTTTATGTGTTCGGGATTTTGATCCCGTCCTCATCTTGGACTTGTGATCATCGCTTTTTAACCTTGGGACTTGCGTGATTGAGAGAAAGACTCTCTTTTATAGTCCAAAACGAGGTTCTTTAGGAAAGGAGTGACCTTAGCCCATCAATCCTACACCTTAAGACGATTGAGCTTATATAGATGCTTCATGCTCGTCTTAAGTGATAATCGGAAATATAGGTTCAAGGTTTATCCCTTTCTAAAGAGATTGTGGCACCTTTAATGGAAGAAACGATGCAAAGATAGGATCTTTACACCGGTCCGTTTCGAAGGTTGCTAATGGGGACATGGGGGAAGACATGTAAAAATGACATTTTTAGTGAAAAGATGACATTTTTGGGTTGCAAAGGATGCATTTGATTTGCAAATGATGCATTTTTATATAAAGACATAATTTTTATGCAAATGATGCATTTTTATAGTGGAAAATAGTATTTAATATGCAAAGGATGCTAATTTGATGATAAAAAGATGATCTTTGATGCAAAGGATGCATGAAGATGGGTTTTAGATGCAAAAGATGCAAGATATGATTTTTATATGCAAAGGATGCATTTTGAATATAAAGATTGCATTTTTATGAGCAAAGGATGCATAAAGATGATATTTTTATGTAAAAAAGGAATTTTTGGGTGCAAAGGATGCACCTTTGAATATAAAGATTACATTTTTAATAGCAAATGATGCTTATTTCATGCAAAGGATGCAAAAGGGGGAGGGGGATATGATAAAGATAGGATCTTTAATGATAAATGCCAAGTCCCAAGCAAGATAATAACAATATATGAATGCAATGAGCAATTAAATCACATAGAGCAAGTAGAATGCAAGGTAAGGGAGTGAGAGGTTACCAATGGTGGTGACCTCTTCTTCTTTGGGTCTTGCTTGGTGGAAGGACCAACTTTGGAGGCTTCAAGGAGGAGGGAGGTGGCTTCTTGGCTTTCTTCAACCTCTTGATCTTGCAGCAGTGTTTTGGGAGAGTTTTGGAGCTGAGTATGGTGTATTGTGTGTGTTTTTCGTTATGTAAAATGGGTAGAGGAGGGCTCTATTTATAGGCAGTCAGGATAAGGCTAATGAAGCCGTGCGGCTAGGGGTTCTTGGCTAATGCAGCCGTGCGGCATTATCCTGTGTGACTCAGCATGTTTCTAGAATCATGCAAGGTGGCAATTCTAGAAGGATGCCAAATACATTTAAAATGTGCCCTTTTAATTTAGAGCAATCCCTTCAGCCCTTGGGAGGTTTGGAACAGTTCCGGAACTCTAGGAAAGTCCGGGGAATTACCGGGAAACTTATCCGGAAGGCATGAGCCAGATTTGGGTACTTACAGAAGCCCCTCGGCAACGTCACTTGCAGGGCGAGTGGGGTTGTCGATAGAAAAGGATCCGATCTAGTGAATGCCTATGACTCTACTTCCCGTACAGTTCTCGGGGTTGCTACTCTTAATATATGGTTCGGCAAGCGGATGATCCCCACCGAATTTCAAGTGTTGGACATTCCAATCACTTTCACAGCCATCCTGGGGCGTCCCTGGCTGCATCAAATCAATGGCGTGGCATCCACCCTTTATCAGTGCCTCAAGTTCATGCAAGGCAACTAGCTAAGCACAGTCTACGGCGACAGTGTCACCACCGAGGGGACCAGCACCAACGACATTCCAGAGTTGGAAATCAAGCATAGTGACGATATGGCATTAACTGGATTCACTCTGGAAACCTCCAAGATCCAAATATGCAACGTGGACCTTCCACTATCTCACGACCAGATTCCTCCCGCCATGAAGATGATAAAACTCATGAACTTCAACCCAGGACTGGGGCTCGGCAGAAGGCTACAAGGCCAACACAAAGTCATTGAAGTCAAGGACCACACCACGGTCCAGGGGCTTGGCTATGTGCCAACACCGGCTGACATCAAGGAGAACAAAAGGCTCGCCCGCACCAAGGCAGCAGCCCGCAAAAAGGGAACCTCGGACGGCACACCCAACCTCCGACCTTACAGTTTCGACCTCGCTCATTACTTCACCAAGGGAACCAACAACAGAACTGAGGGGACCGACAAGGGAACAAGCAAGGCGAAGCGAGGGGACCGGCGAAGCGAGGGACCGACAGTGAAGCAAGCAAAAGCTCAGGGGGGGGCCAGGCAGTGGAAGCTGATGAAGATGAGAAAGAAGCGAGGGATAGTCGACACGAGACTACAGAAAGGATGAAACAACTAGCACGGGACCTCAAGCGTTTGAGAGGACTCAAAGCTAGTCCGATTAGAGGAGCGTTCCTCGACATCACGGCTCTACACTGGACCAATTGCCACCTGATCCGGCACGAGTACACACTCAGGGAATTCCGAGACTTGGAGGAGCAACTCAAGGTACTACTCCATGGGAAACAAATTGTTCGGGTCGGCCTTGATGCCACATTCGAGACGGTAACTCCAAAGCGAAGGAACCGGGAATTCATAGAAGACGCTCTCGGTGGACCCGGCTACGAGAGTCTTTTTGAAGAAGTCGTGGAGGTGCCGAACTGATTGACCTGGGCTCGAAAACAACATGATTGCCATGATTGGGATAGCGAAGCCAAGCCTCTCGATCCTCGAACCCTCATCAAGCATCCAGAATACCCGGCTGAAGAATTGGGTAACTTTCACGGACGAGGGCAAGCCGAGGCAAAATTGGAAGACAAGGCTGGGCTGCACCCACATCTCCCTAAACTCGGTCTCAAACCCTCGAGCCAGTCCTTGTAAAAGTCCGGTCCTCGATTCGTCCAGCTGGCCTTACGCCAGGAAGACTATGATAATGTAGCTTGACCATGTATCTCCGTTCTCGTTTAATGAAAAGTCGACCTTTCGGAGTATCCTCTCATTGCCACTTTAACAGCGATAAGTTAACAAACAACTTAAAAGACGTTAATAACTCAATTGATAAAACGAGACACATTAAATGAACAATACATTAGAGAAGTTCTCGAGCGTGTAGTCGACGAAGAGGACAATAGGGCCCATTTGCTAGAAGAGGTTATGACCAAAGTGAACCTGGGGTCGGTACAAGAGCCTAAAGAGACACAAATGGGCGGTTTCTTCGCCGATGCGAGAAAAAGAAGCCACGATAAGCTTCCTCCGGGAGTATGTTGACGTGTTCGCACAGTCGTACCGGGACATGCCGGGACTCGATCCTCGATCGTGGAGCACAGAATTCTCCTGGATCCGAATCCAAGCCTGTCAAACGAAGTTGCGCAAGATCGAAGCGAGTGGTCCTTGCAAGTTAAAGAAGAGATTGAGAAAATGCTTCCGAGTTGGTTTCATCGAGTGATTGAGTACCCGACTTGGCCCTCCAACATCGTGACGGTCACAGTCCAATGGAAAGGTCGGATCTTTGTGTAGATTTTCGGGATCTCAACAAGGCCAGCCCTAAAGATGATTTCCCATTTGCCTAATATCGACATCTTTGGTTGACACCACGGCAAATTTCAAAGTGAGGTCCTTCGTGGACGGGTTCGCTGGATCTGACCGAGATCAAAATGTTCGAGGAGGATCAAGCCAGCGCCTTCACCACTCAGTGGGGGACATATTGCTACACGGTCGTGCCGTTCGGTGCGGCTAAGAAGAGGCTGGGCTTACCGGCCCGGGCTGCAATGACCCTCTTCCGTGACATGATCCACAAAGAAATTGAAGTGTATGTCGGCGACATGATCATCCGCTCCAGAGGATCGAGACATGCGGCACATGACAGATACGAGAAAGTTCTTCAACGGGACTCGAAAACACTCCATGAGATTGAACCTGCGAAGTGCACCTTCGGCGTCAAGCGCGGCAAGTGCTTGGGGTACTTGGTTACGAGAAAGGGGTATCGAAGCCGATCCCAAGAAAATCAAGGCCATCATCGACATGAAGCCGCCTCGGACTGACGAAGTGAAAAGCTTCATGGGAAGACTTGATACATCGGTCGCTTCATCAACCGGTTAACATCTTCTCTCCGCGAGCCCATGTTGGCGATGAAAAGAATGCCGACATCAAATGGGACTCAGAGTGCCGGGCGGCTTTCGAGAAAATCAAGACCTACTTGGTGAATCCCCAATCCTGTGCCCGCCACATGAAGACAAGCCACTACTCCTGTATCGACGATGAGACACGTCAATCGGAGCAATGCTTGGCGCAAGAACGAGAAAGATTCCAAGGTTGAGCATGCAATCTACTTCGTAAGCGGAAGCTTCAAGGAAGTGAACTCGGCTACTCGACATTAGAGAAAACTTGTACCGCCTTGGTATGGGTAGTCGGGAAGCTGAAACACTACATGCGGTCACATTCGGTGCTCCTGGTCTCCAAAATGGACCCCGTCCGATATCTCTTTGACAAGCCATCCTGTCGATGCGACTAGCAGTGGTCATTCTTCTGGTGAGTTCGACATCAAGTAAATGGTCGAGAAAATCAACAAAGGGCGAGTAATGGCGAGATCGGTGGCCGACTTCCCAAGCAGTGAACCTAAAGGTCACGATCCGCGGTTTCCGGACGACGGAATCTTTTCACTCGGCAGCGCAAACCGGCGGCAACTCTTCTTTGATGGGGGCGGCCAACAAGAAGGGGAATGGTATTGGAATGCTCCTTGTCGATCCCAAGGACGAGCACACTCCATAGCCGTCAAGTTGAATTTTGAAACGACCCAACAATGCGGCAGTACGAAGCTTGTGCGGCGAGTGCAGAAGCCGCCCTATAGGGCAACATCTCGAAGCTGGATGTATATGGAGACTCGGCATTGATCATCAATCAAGTGTCCAACAAGTGGAAGACGGTAGATTACGGCCTTCGAAGTACCACGCGTACATGGAGGAGCTCATTGCTCGGTTCAAGGACATCTCTTTTCACTATTTGCCAAGAGACGAGGAACCGCCGCGAGATGCCACAGCAACCCTCGCCTCTCTTGTCAAAATTCCCGATGGAAAGCGGTAAAACCCCTCGAGAATAGGCGGACGGGAAACACCCGCCTATTGCTTTGTGAGATCGAAATAAAAGGAAATGATCGACGAACCTGGTACAATCAAATTTACCGGTACCTCCAAGCGGAGAAGCTTCCTTCACCAATGAAGATGGAAAATACAAAGAAGGGATCAAAGCCAAAAACATGATGGCATTAAAACGCTGGCATCCCATTTCGTCATTGCAGGGGTATGTTGTACAAGAAGCGCCATCAAGGACCACTCCTTCGGTGTGTAAACAAAGAAAAAGCCGGCGAGCTAATGAACGAAGTTCACGCGGAACTGCGGTCCGCACATAAACGCCCGAGCATTGGCACGAGATCATCCTTCGTATGGGATACTACTGGATATCAATGGAAACA
This sequence comes from Adenophora triphylla var. japonica, assembly GCA_022495995.1. Taxonomy (NCBI): domain Eukaryota; kingdom Viridiplantae; phylum Streptophyta; class Magnoliopsida; order Asterales; family Campanulaceae; genus Adenophora; species Adenophora triphylla. Next base: position 615,670 of record JAFEMH010000130.1, on the reverse strand, counting down.
GGCGCATCCGGTTCGTCAGAAGGCTGCGACAAATGTCAACGGTTCTCCAAACTCAATCACATCCCTCCTCATGAACTCTATTGCATGACTACGCCACGGCCTTTCGCCACATGGGGAATCGACGTCATCGGCAAGATCACTCCACCAGGGAAGCAATGGTCACGAGTTCATTCTAGTCGCGATCGACTACTTCACCAAATGGATAGAAGCCGAGATCGTATAAGGTGCGAATTCTAAGAAGGTGGCCGAGTTCATCAGAGAGAACATCATGTGCCGATACGGAGTGCCCAGCGAGATCATCTCAGACAATGGGACCCACTTGAAGGAGATTGTGACCAACTTCGATCGGGTCCCGAGTCACGCGTCACAAGTCTTCTCCTTACGGACCACAAACCAATGGTGCGGTAGAGGAAGCCAACAAGACTCTCGCCATGATAATCGGGAAGATGACCACGAGGTCGGGAGCGGCCCGAAAAGCTACATCTAGCCCTGCAGGGATACCGAACATCGGTCGAGAACCGCCGCGGGGAGACTCCGTTCGCGCACCTACGGAATGGAAGCGATGTTGCGCGTGGAATTGGAAATTCCATCCCTCCGAGTCCTCTTGGAAAACTGGATCAATGAAGTCGAATGGCTACAAAGTCGTCACGACGAACTTGCGCTACTCGACGAGCTCAGATTGAAAGCCATGGAACACACTCGAGCCTACCGAGCGGGAGAATGGCCCGAGCATTCGACAAGAAAGTCAAGATCCGAGACATCGAGAGAAGGCGACTTGGTGCTAAAGGAAAAGCCTCCTACGCGGACCAATCCCTCGGAAAGTGGGAGCCTACTGGATAGGACCGTTCGTGGTACAAAAAATCTTCTCCGGAGGAGCCATGAAGTTGCGAGACTTGGACGGGAACCCTTTTGTTAACCCCGTGAACGGAAGCAAGCTCATGAATACTTCGTTTGAGGAAGAGCACGAGTCAACTCTCCTTCCCCATACACCGTCCCCTCAGTAAAATTAAAGTGCTAAAAGAGTAATATCCAACTGGATACATTCCCGCTAATGATCCAGGTAAAAAACAGGGTCGCACTTTTTTTGTCTTTGTTTTTCTCAAATTCACCTAAAAGTGTCGAACTACGGTGACCTGAGCCCCTTAGTCCAATTGTAAAAGGGGAACGTAGGCAGCCATCATTGGTTCGGTCTAAAAAAATAAAAAAAATACAATAAGCATCAATTGCTTGTGTTTCGAAAAACTCTTTTCATTTAACCTACAAATTCATTATGGTTAAAATAGTCTTTGATGAGTCCAAGCACGGTCAACTCTTGACTTGCTACACGCTAGCAAAACAACAATAAAATATTAATCAGTTAATGTGTCTGCAATGACAATGGGTGGATACTCTGGACAGCAAGGTCAACCTAGTTTCCCGTACTTGGTCCTTCATCCTTCTTCCCCTTCCCCTTCCCACGACGAGTGTTCTTCACCTTCACAGGGAATATTTCGGTAGTCCTTCTACCTAACTCAGGGACCCTTCCCGAAGCTTCCGTCAACCCTGCGGCTGTCAACGCAGCCCTTTCTCTAGCTCTGTCTCGAGCTGCCTCGCTTCGAGCCATCATGACAGTGCTTTGATTGGCCTCCCGATCAGCATTGGTCTCATAGTCAGCCATGGCATTCCCAGTCCGATTTCCCGGGTTAGCCCCCGCTTCAGTCCTCCTCAAGGTCGAGTTGTCCAGGTGGTCTTGTGACGACCCCGATATTAGGCACTATTTAATCACTCGTTGAGCACGTGGGGTTCGGGTGAAAATATTTCATTTTGTGCATTTTATTATTTTATTTGACTTTATGTGACTATTTATATGTTGTTTGAATTTAGTAAGTTAGAATTGGCATTAACTAACTTATGTGAAAATGGGATAAAAATGAATTAAAAAGAATATTTTAGGGTCTAAAGAAAATAACAATGAAAGCTTCTTATGAATTAATACTAAAGATAAATTTATTAAAATGCTTATTAGTGTTAAAATGCTTAGTGATAAATAGGGATAGTTAGAATTTTAGTAATAACTTGTTAAGTAAATGAGGAGCTTCTATGTAACTATTCTTAGCCTTGAAATTTTTAAATCAATGAAAGCCTTTTTCATTATTCGCATTTGCTGTAGAGTGTCATCCTTCTCAAACCCTTTCCATGGAGAGAAAGCATTCTAAAGCCCTAGTTCAACCTTAGAAAAATTCTAGCACCTTTGTTACTTCTCTGTTTTCAAATCCAAGGGCGGATTCGGGTTCCTGGCTGCAAGGGGATCATTTAGAGCTACTCAATAAATCATTTTATTTTTCATCATTCAATTCAAGTAAGTTATTATGTCTTCTTTCAAATAATGGTGATATTTTGATATTATTTGAATTTTGGTTCAAGGAAATGATTTTTGGTGTTGTTAAAACCATGAGATTTGGATTTTGAAAGAGTTCTTGTTAAGGTTGGAATTGATTTTGAGTAGTAATGAGGAAGTTGAGTGGAAAGATAATAGTTTATGGGATTTTTATGAGTAATGGGTTGATATCTTGGTTGCATGTTAAATTGATACACTTTTTGGTATGAAAATGATGTTATTTGGTGTTGGGTTACACTACCAGAAAAAGGTCATTTAGCGACGGAAATTTCAGCCGCTAAAATTAAATTTCCGTCGCTAAAATAAATCACCGACGGAAAAATTCCGTCGGTGGTCCGCCGCTACCAGCTCGTCGCAGTGCTCCGACGGGTCAATTTCCGCCGCTATTTTTTTCTTTTACCGACGGAATTTAATTTCGCCGGTGAATTAATGGTTTCAGCGACGGAAAATTCATTGCTATATTAATTTAATTTAATTAAATTTTCATTTTTGTGCGGAAATTTCCGTCATTGTAATAAAAATTAATTTAATGAAATTAATTTCGGCGGCGGAAATTTTCGTGTTGTAATAAAATTTAAATTAAAATTAAATTATTTCGGCGGCGGAAATTACCGTCATTGAAATTATTTAATTTTAATTTAAATTTTATTACGGCGACGGAAGTTTCCGCGTTGAAATCAAAAATTAAATAAAAATTAAATGATTATAGCGGCGGAAATTCGTCATTAAATTAATTTATTTAATTAATTTTTATTTCGGCATTAATTTCAAGACGGAAAATTCGTCGCCATTTGATTACGAAATAAATTTAAAAAAAAATAATTTAAAATATCAATAAACCAAAATTTTTTGTACCTGATATAACATTTCAATTTATAAAACTAAAACTATAAAAACTAAAATTCAAATATCAACGTACCAAATAAAAATTAAATGCCACCGTACCAATTCGGGAGGAGAGGGGGAGGGGGAGGGGAGAGGGGGAGAGGGGAGAGGGGGAGGGGAGGGGGAGGGGAGAGGCGGGGAGGGGCTCCCGCGGGTATCAAATGTCTCAAATGTTTACAAACAAGTATAAATTAATACAAAAATGTCTAAAAAAATCCGCAATCAACCCGGGGACGCGGAAATTACCCCCGGGAGTCTCAAGCCGAGATGAGCCATCAACGGCGCCAATTGTCTTTGAGTCTCTGCATGTTGTCTTTGAATCTACGCATGACGTCGATCGTTCTCCTCACTGCATCTGCGTACGAAGCCCCAAAGCATCCGCAAGCTTTGCCCGCTCGCGTTTCTCCTCCTCAGCAGCCTCCGAGTGTCGACTCTCGGATCATGAAACGATGGTGGGCTACATTTCGCCGACGGCCAGGTCGACTTCGACGGGCATTGCTTGCCCGTAATCCCCCCATCCACAGCACTCGGGCTCCTCTCCTTGGATGTCCCGAGAGGTGACCTCGTGCCAAACATCGAGCACGAAGGGGACGGAGCTCGCGGGAGGCGTTCCTTCGGGAACAACGGCGGCTTGATATGCGGCTGTCAAAATAAAACAAACAATTATAATCATATACACAATGTAAGGTACATAAATAAATTTACATATTCAAAATCAAGTCATTTAATGGTAGTTTACTTTACAAAGGCAAAGAGTGAGATCGATCGTCAACCCATTGCGGAGGTTGATCGGGCGGCGCCGTAGAATTCCGAAGATATGGGTGCTAGCGTAAACATCCACAAAGCGATATTCGGACCATACTCCCTTTCCTATAAATAAAATAAGCGAGATTATTACTTTGAAATTGTATAAATGCAACATTTAAACTGATTTAAAAGCATGCATACACTACATTTACACTAAAACTATGGATTTCATAGCATCAACATGGCTCCCAGCTAACATACGTACATAAACCTATTTAAAAGCATCCATACACTACTACATTTAAATTAACATACATACCATGCGGTCGTGATGCTCGGCGGCCGTGAGCGTCCCCGGTATGCAACGCGCCGACCCCGAGGAGCCTGCTCTATTGGCCTTGGCCTGTTGGGATATAGCCTTCGCCGCATCCCACCCCCAAATATTCGCAAAATTGTGAAACACCTCATCGGTCATAAAAAGTAGGACCTGAAGGGCTGTTGTCCCGCCGCGAGCCGAGTAGTATAATAATTTTTCTTCGTGGTACCTATAAAAATATGAATATCTCGTAAACATATAATGATGACATGATAAAATTAAAAGAGTATAATCATTGTTAATTAAACTAATTAAGGATAGTTAAATATGTTACAAATAAAATCCTTAAATAGCTTGTGAGCCCGCTCATCGAAAACATATCTAGCAGTCGCATCGGCGATGTACGGCGCCCAATAATATTTAGCCTACAACATATAATGATAACATTACAAAACTAAAAGAGTATAATCATTATTAATTATAACATTTTAATAACAAACTAACATTTAAGTTTTAAATAAAAACCATTAACACATTACCTTAAACTCATCCCACGCATCGTCCTTACGCCTCTGTGGCAATTTTTTCCGAGTTGGGCCAAAACTCGGTCATTTTTCGAGACCGCCGGTATTGCCCGATCTTAGTCCTGTGGTGGGGTATCCACCTACAAACACACCAAGTATATTTATACAATAACATTTTAACTTAAATAATGAATTATATATAAAGCAAAAAGGAACCAACTTATATCAAATTAATGAAGAGTTACTTACTTGGTCATAAAGTGATGATATCTGACAAATATCCTCCCTCGGAATCGACGGTAGTCGAGTGCCGGCGAGAGGTGGAGCTAGTACTCTGCGTGAAGGGTCGACATCATCGCTACCGGATCGGGACGGTTGCGTCCCGCAATCAATGTGTAAATAGGCTTAGTCTTCTTACCCTTGCCCTTTCTACTAGAACTCATATACGTATTACGGTAAAAATATTAAAATATACAACTTTAACAATAGGAAACAATATATTCACAATACATCTAAAACTTTAAAGTTCTAATAATCTAAAGCATTCACAATACATATAAAACTTTAAACTATTAATAATATAAAACATTCACAATACATATAAAACTTTAAAGTTCTAATAATCTAAAAGCATTCACAATATATATAAAACTTGACGGATATTAAAAAATAATCTAAAGCATTCACAATACATATGAAACTTTAAAAGTTCTAATAATCTAAAGCATTCACAATACATATAAAACTTTAAAGTTCTAATAATCTAAAAGCATTCACAATACAATTTTAAACTTTAAACTATTATTAATCTTCGTCCCCATCATCATGTCTTGGACTACGAATTACTACAAAACTTCGAGTTCTTCATCTTCGTCTTCGGACTACGATGAATCAAACTCACGGTTTCCTCCTCCTCTTCCTCTTCCTCTTCCTCTTCCTCTTCCTCTTCCTCTTCCTCTGATTCATTAATATCAGTAATGCGCGAGATGACTGAACGAGGCGGGGGAGTTGGCAGCAAATTCAGCGGTAAGATATCCTCCTCGGGTTCATCAACATTTTGAGGAATATGAGTGACATCATCTAATGGATGATTAGGCTGATGAAACGTTAGGTGGCAGCGGCATTTCATCCTCTTGATAGGGTGTTTCTAATGACGACTCTGTAGTTGTCGACGAGGGTAGGTTGTCAATCATGCTCCTAGCCTTGGTCGTCGAAACAGACGACCCCATCGTCGGAGTCGCGGACGAGGGTAGGGAGTCATGTATACCTGTTGTGCTTGAGATGCTAAGATGAAGACGTCGTCGCCATTATGTCTGGACGAGTCCTTTACATCGACGAGGTCAAATATGGCGTGCTTCTTAACACCTCGCACAGCATCCCGCCAATCACAATTGAACAAGACAACACTGTTTCTACCCAAATACTCCACCTCGACTACTTCTTTCAGGACGCCATAATAATCATTCCCTATAAGCTTCACACCGCTATTCCACGTCAATTTAGAGCCCCCGTAAGCTTTGGTATGAAACACATAGCCATTCACGAAATAACCGTTGTATAAATAATGTTAAAGAAGGTATATTGTTAACGCTCAAATTATTTAGAAATAGAATAAATTCAATTACCTCTCAAATGGATACATCCATCTGTATTGAACTGGACCACCGACTCTAGCTTCAGATGCCATGCCAAGTGGACCGGTAAATGCTCCATAGAATCAAAGAATGAAGGAGGAAATATCTTCTCAAGTTTGCACAAAGTCACTACGATGCTCTCCTCAAGCTTTTTCATGTGATCAACACGCAGTGTGGTCGATGTTAACGCTCGGAAAAACTCACTTAACTCGTTAACGACCCGTGATATTGTCGCAAGAGACCCCGAGAAAGCACCTAAGTAGCCTATCCAAAGAAACGCGGCAATCGTGACTCTTCAAACCCCGCACTTTCCCCTCCTCTACATCGATTGACACGATTACCAATGTTAGACGCATGTAACCATCAGGAAGCCTTAAATCCTTGAGCCATTTCGGGAGGAGGAGCTTTTTCCTTCAGAAGCACGTATCGAGCCATCTGGCCTAACCGGTTTACCATGTGACGTATACCAAGTCTAAGGCCGACCGCTTCTGATTTCCTTAAGCGTCCTTTCGAGCTTTTTCGTTGTCTTTAGTTGTTCTCTTGAAATCCATCAACGTGTTAAAAACATTATCGAATACATTCTTCTCAATGTGCATCACGTCAAGGTTATGTCGAATGAGATTTGTTTTCCGTATGGCGCCTCCCAAAATATACTCCTCGATCTGATTATGGGTAGTCCCAAACCCTTGTATTTTGGTCTTCGAAAAACTTTTCCCCCACCGAGGATCGGGCAATCTAGATACCTCCTCCAGACCGTGTCACCACTTAAACGAATCGGGGCCTCATCATGGTCAATCTTGTTCTTTTAAACGCATTCTTCCGGGGTCCCGAATGGGTGGTCCTCCTAAAGAAATCGTCATGGCAATCGAACCAACATGGTTTTCCAGAGTGCGTGAGCGTGAAAGACTTTGTGTCACTCATACAATACGGACAAAGCCAACTTCCCGTGGGTGCTCCAACCCGATAACATCCCATATACAGTGGAAGTCATTAACTGTCCACATCAACGCAGCCTTCATGCCGAAATTCTCTCGCTTGAAAGCATCCCACGTTTCGACCCCATCCTCCCAAAGTCGCTTCCAATTGGCCCATCAAAGGCTCGGAGATAGACGTCAATGTTCCTCCTGTGGTCGTTTGGGGCCGGGATGAATAACGACAAGAACATGTAGGGATCACTCATACACAACCAGTGGCGGAAGATTGAGACATGGCTATAACCGGCCAACAAGAGTAAGATTTTGCCCCAGGACCAAACGGATTGAAACCATCGAGAGTAGATGCATAACCGTATATTTCTTGCTTCGTACGCAGAAGTCAGATAAGTCTCATCAAAGTGTTTCCATGCCTCCCCATCACCGGGATGAATCAACACACCCTCTTCACGCAAACTTTCCTTATGCCAACGCATTGCCTCTGCAGGGAGATTTAGGGCGCGTAGAGGCGTTGCAGCCTTGGAATCAACGGCATGTAACGCAACTGCTTATGTGGTCCGTTTTCTTGTGTTTTGAACTCCCCCTCCGATTTGGCTTATATCTATTTTGTCCGCAAATTGAACACTCGTCTTCGTGAATCTTCCTTGTAGAATAGCATGCGCATCATTCTTACACGCATCAATCTTTTCATAACATAGCCCAATCCGCCCAACCAACTTCTTTTCGTCTCATAAAAGTTTGTAACCATCTTATTCTCTTTCGGCAACATCCGCTTAATTGCTTTCATGATACGATTATGGAATCGCTAATATTGCAATCAACCTTCATGTTAAGGAGCTCACCACGCCTCTCCAACACACTGATCTCGCAACTCGGATAGACCTTCTCTTTGCAAGAGTCCATAGCATCAATAAATTTCTTGGCTGCAGGGTCGGGTTCTTGCCGTTGGTTCTCTCGACCAATCGAAGGAAGGACCGCCAGCATCCCTAACCATATCTTCCATATTCAAAGGTGGTTCTTCATTGTCCCGAATAATAGGTTCGGGTTCTGGAGGTACATGAATATTCTCTGGGGATTATTCGCAACATTTGTGCGCAATCTCGCCACTCATGACGGGTCCACCGTTTGTACCCAACTTCAAACCCGTTACGCAAAAGATGTTTCGAGTCTCGATCAAGCTTAGATACTTGACATTACAACACTTGTCGCATGGACACCTAATCTTACCATCCTTATCCATGTGACCGGTTTTATTTAATTGAGCAAATTCAACAAACCCCTTCAACCCTCTATAAAACTCAGGATTGATACCGCGTTGATTCTGCAACTTCCGCTTATACATCCAACTACGATCATACGTTAATGTACATCACTCCCGCATTGCAATCCATATATTATACGTACACCAATTTAATCGACTGGGATGAAACAAAAATTGGGATGTTAATAATTATTGGATTTCATACATATATTAACAGTTTAGAAGTAATTAACGTATTATCATTCCCTAAATTTGAATTACAAAACTTAAAAGCAACACGATCTTCTTAAAATAAATATAAAGCTTCTAACTCATATTTAACAATATATTAACAGGTCTTCTTAAAGTGTGTAGGAACTCGTTCCCGCTCCCGAACTCGAATCTCTACTCTTCCTCCGCCTCGGTCCCCGGAGGTCTTTGGTCTAGGTATGTTGAAAAAGTCAGCCGGACCTCATCCCTGGCTCGGGTATCGTGTGAGCAGGTGGATCAATCCGCCTGGTAGCTCTCGCACGCTCTTTCCCGCCTCAAGGCCTCCTCGCGAGCTATCACTTCGGGATCATTTCTCAAAGCAGCCTCTCCGAATCTCCCGTCTCTCATAATCTGCCGCAATGTCGCCAGTGATTTCATCAGGGTTGCTCTTGGCCTCCATGCCTCTTAATGTCCGGCTGAAGAATAGTCTCCGCCCCAAAACACTCTCGGCGTCGAGCCTCTATCATCACCGTACAGGACCTTGCCGCTCCTCGTACCATGTCAGATACTCGGTGGTCGAAATGTGCTACCTCTAGTCCGACGGAGTAGTGGTCGTATCGGAAGAAAGCCCTCTAGAAATGCTCGCCAAAGAAATGTGTAGTCTCGAGGCTCACCATAATCACTCGGCATTGTATTAGTCGTCAACCGCTCTCTCAAAGTCCGAATGGTCTCGCTGCGGGTATCCGTATCGCTCGCTCACTAGAGATGGAATGCAAAAGGATGATACATGTAGTCCCTAAGTCGGACAATAACCGACCCATCCCGAATATCTCTCATAGTCCGCAATCCTCTACGAATCCAATAGTACAGGTGCGGTCATGCTCATATCGGAGCCAAGGCCAACCTCCTATGCCAACTCTCGCAGCGGCATCCCTCAATATCCTCGCGCTGTCCGCCACCCAAGGTAATGCCGTCTCGCCCTCCGGGCAATGGGCGAGATCAAGCGAAATCTCTCATACACCACAATGATAGTAACTGGGCCGCCCGAACCTACGTACTCGGATCCTCCTGGCCAATCTATCAATGCCGTGGTATGTCTCCGCTAGCAACAAAGGGAATGATGTCCATCGCTCCCGTCCGCATTGAATATGCCGGATGTCAACTCCTCGATCACCTCTCACCGCCCGATGATCTCTAACAGCGTAGCTGGACACACTCCGATGTAGCCGCAGAAGTAGTGCGCGAGCATGTAATGAGCAACATGAATATATCTAAGGAAGTGGATAGATCAAACACCGGGCCGGTCCGACTCAATCTCGGCTATATGAGTCAAGTCTATGAATCTATCGTCAACGACAATGCCCGATACCCGCCTGCGATAATCCCAAGAATTCGATAGTTGCTCAGAATCGATCGTCCTGTCTCGAGGAAATGCCACAGCCCTCGACTCACCCACACCCGCCGCTGCTCGAAAATCCTCCATCGTTGGCATCGCATCGTTGTACGATAGGGTGAACACATGTCGCTCCGAATCCCAAAAGCACGGCGCTCTGAGCGCATCCCAATCAATCTTCCAATCTTTTAGAGACCAGATGCATGGCATGCTATACCTCCCGTCAATAAGTTTCCGTGTTGTTTTTGGTGAAAGCGCGTGAGTTCAAGAATGTCTTGTTGAAATTGAAACTCGCGGAAACAATTTCTCCATTGTAATGCTCCATGCCGCCTTAAATTGGGGCTGGGACTTTTTACCTATTAATATTGTGAATAATTGTATCAACAAATCTTGAGCTCTAGTTCAAACTAAACTAAAGGATAATGGTGTCCCTACCTAACCACCTACTCTGTCCTTTAAGTGCATGTTTGATAAACCTATCCCATCCCGAAATGCATGATTATATGAAATGCAAATATCACTTTGCCTACTTGCTTTATAATCGAAAATAAAGAAATTTCGGCTTTTGCATAGACCTAAATTATTACTATTGTGAATAATTTTAAATATTAATATTTAATTCTTTGTTGTAAAATATATAATTTTACAATGATGAATTAAATTAACATTTATAAACAAGATGAGAGTCGTTATCATCCACAACTATCAAAACCCTATCTCAGCTTAGACCAAGAAAGATAGAGCAAATAAGTTCTTGTCAGTTTGAGCAAAGGATTTTCGTTTAATATAGGTTTTTCCAGCCATCAAGTTCTCCTCTCTAAGAATCTCAAACATCACAGCCATACTTGATGGTGATAGCATTTACTCTTCACTGGTGATATACGGTCACAGTAAAAACAAGGTAACGCATAACACCTGAAGAGAAAACAAATTTCCTCCAATTTTTCAATCTTCACCTTCCATTTACCCAAGATCCTCGACAGAATCTTCCTCACGAGCTCGAAGTGGCGGTGTTGCCTCAATCTCACGGTTGCACATGCGAAGCAACCGTGAGATTGAGGGCAACACCGCCACTTTCAAGCTCATGAGGAAGATTCTCGCAATCAGATCTCGAGTAAATGGAAGGTGGAGATTAAAAAAATTGGAGGAAAGTTCGTTTTCTCTTCACCGGTGTTATACCGTTACCTTGTTTTTACTTGTGACCGTATAACACCAAAGCCAAGAGTAAAATGTATTAATCGACAAGAACATGGCCGTGATGTTTGAGATCCTTAGAGAGAAGAGAACAAAGCTGAAACTCGGAAAAACTCTTATTAAACAGAAAATCCTTTGCTCAAACCGACAAGAACTTATTTGCTCTATCTTTCTTGATCAAAGATGGACGGATTTTGATAGCCGTGGGTGAGAAAGGCTCTCATCTTATTTATATTTTAAGATGTTAACCACCAACCACAATACCCTAAGGTGCATCTAGGGTGCCAGGATTGATATCAGCGCTCAAACGTAGGCGATATTACATCACCGTCCGCGATGCCGTCAATCGCCCCAAAATGGGATTTAGAACCACTAAGGTAGTGTGCGGTTGAATATGTTACATTATTGATACATTCACCCCCTTCCTCCCCTTTGACTTTAAAAGACTTGAAAATTAGATATTTAGTAACTTATCTAATTGTTGCATATGTAATATGTTATGTTTATTAAATATGTAACATGTTATATTTACTAAATATAACATGTTACACCGTTGGAAAATATCAGTCTATTGCACAAGCATTTGGCCCAAAGATTGAAACTTTAAAAGTAGATTTACTATTATAATTAATCAAAACAAGAAAATCCCCAACCGCAGCTTTTGTATCTTCTACAAACCGAAGTTGGGGATTTTCTTGTTTTCTCGATTAATTGCTAAATCTACTTTCAAAGTTTCAATCTGACCTAATGCTTGTGCAAAAACTTGAGATTTTCCACTCCAAAGATAACCCCATGGTAGTGGTTGTACGTGATAGTAGTGGAGTTGGATTAAAAGACTTGAAAATTAGATATTTAGTAACTTTTTAGCTTTTTATCATTAAAAGACTTGAAAATTAGATATTTAAATACTTATCTAATTGTTGCATATGTAACATGTTATGTTTATTAAATATGTAACATGTTATATTTACTAAATATAACATGTTACACCAAAGTGGAAAATATCAAGTCTATTGCACAAGCATTTGGCCCAAAGATTGAAACTTTAAAAGTAGATTTACTATTATAATTAATCAAAACAAGAAAATCCCCAACCGCAGCTTTTGTATCTTCTACAAACCGAAGTTGGGGATTTTCTTGTTTTCCGATTAATTGCTAAATCTACTTTCAAAGTTTCAATCTGACCTAATGCTTGTGCAAAAACTTGAGATTTTCCACTCCAAAGATAACCCCATGGTAGTGGTTGTACGTGATAGTAGTGGAGTTGGATTAAAAGACTTGAAAATTAGATATTTAGTAACTTATCTAATTGTTGCATATGTAACATGTTATGTTTATTAAATATGTAACATGTTATGTTTACTAAATATAACATGTTACATATTTGATTATGAGTACGGTTATTTATCGTTTTCTTTATAGTGGCATATGTTTTCTTCTATTCGTTAATATTACTAACATATGTTTTCTTCTATTCGTTAATATTACTAAATATGTAACAAACTAGGATACGTAAACCGTATCCTAATTTGTTTCATATAAGGTGCATCTAGTGGTACCGTGATTGATATCGTGCGCTCAAACGTAGGCGACATAATCACCGTCCGCGATGCCGTCAATCGCCCCAAAATGAGATCTAGAACTAGATGTTCCTAAACTATTTCATCCACAGCTTTTCTTACTTATTTGTTTGTAATTGAGATCAATTAAAGTCTCAACTCATGATCATTCGTGCTTACTTTTATTAGTTTAATATATTTGTTTTATTAGTTTAATATATTTGTTGGGTTATCAAAATTGTTATTATTCTTCCTAATTCTTTCATGTTTCGAAAGACATTAATAATATAGTTGCATGATTTATGTTTACTATGTGTGAATACTAGCATGAATCAATTTCATGATTATCCACCTTTAGGTAGTTAAATCTTGTTAAAGTGAGTAGGGTTAAGGCATGATATATGATTCATATTATTGGAAAAAATGTATCAAAAGTACCTCATTTTAAAGCTCAAATTACCTAAATTCACCAAACTATCTTCGTGTGCGATATCATTATAAATTTGAACAAAAACCTAGTTAAAATCCCCAAGCAAAATTACAACCTCACGAGAAACATGTCTAACATGAATTATACTATCTATATCTATTTTAAGGGGTTTAAAGAATGTATAGTCATGCTTCTTGTACATATGGGAATTGGAGATAGTTCGGAAAAAAACATTACTTGCAGTTGCAATATAACTAACTGAGTATTCATAAAAAAAAATTAAAAAAAAATTGAAAAATGATAGTAAATATTTTGACAACCTTTGATTAAACAAGTACCTAAGTCTAAGAATAACATTATAACTAAAACAAATGAAATCCAAGAAAGCAAACTCAAAAATAGAACTACTTATTTCAAAGAAAATAATGAAAGGTAATGTATCCCACTTCTGAAAAAAAAAAAAAAAGATTAGAAACCTTGAGAAAGAATTTAAACCCAAATTCTTATTTTCCAAATTAAAATTCCTCACAACTACCAGAACAAGAGTTCCTTGAATAAGCATAACCAAATTACAAGCAATTATACCACCCATGGCAAACAGATATAGTAAATACAAACTAAAAACCAATGAAACCCAAATTAACATCCAATTATACAACAATCAATCAAAGCGGAATAAACGCTCTTAAACCCTAGCCTCAAATAACATATATATGGAATTTTAATAACGAAAATCAAAGGTTATAAATATCAATTTGTGTGTGTGTTGGAATGTAGGGAGAGAGAGAGACCTCGGCATCTAAACCCAATTCCTGCAATGTAAAACCGAGTCACGCAAAATCGTAAAATTCAATTCCCAAAGAAATTCATATTCACAACAAATTAACACCCTATCCTCGAATTAGAACTACATATTTGAAAGAAATCGAAACATTTACCTTGATTTGATTAGAGCAAGAGAGAGAAAACTGGTGGAGAGGCTGGATCAAGGAGACTGCGTGAGAGCTCGAGACGGACGGTGGAGAGGTGGAGAGGTGGACGGACGGAGACGGCGGCAAGAGCCAACTGAGACGGTGGAGAGGTGGACTGATCTGGGCGGCGATAGAGCTTCTTCTTCTTCTTCTTCTTCAGTCGCAGAGAGCTGGAAGAGAGAGAAAGCGGGAAGAGAGAGAGAGGGAAATGTGGCGTAATTGATATCCGAGGGATAAAATGAGTATTTATATTTTTCGACGGAATAATATTCGTCGCTAAATATTAATTATAACTACGAAATTAAATTCCGACGCTATAATTAATATTTAGCTACGAATATTCCGTCGCCGTGAATCCGACGCTAAACTATATGTACGCTCACCCGGATCGATGACATGGCACTCTCACCGACGGAAATTTCCGCCGATTTTAAATTCAATGACGGAAATTTCCGCCGCTATTATTAATAAATATAATTGTTTTCATTATATTTTTGAAAAATAAATAAATCATTAATATTTATTAATTTTAATTTAATAAATATCATTATTTATATTTATATAAAAATAAATAAATCATAAATATTTATGATAGTTTTGGAAAAATAAATAAATCATAAATATTAATTAATTTTAATTTTATAATGCCATTATTTTTATTTATATAAAATATGAAAGTTATTTTAAATTACTCTCAAAAAAATAAATATGAGTCATTATATTTTTGAAAAAATAAATAAATCATTAATATTTATTAATTTTAATTTAATAAATATCATTATTTTTATTTATATAAAAATAAATAAATCATAAATATTTATGATATTTTTGAAAAAATAAATAAATCATAAATATTAATTAATTTTAATTTTATAATGCCATTATTTTTATTTATATAAAATATGAAAGTTATTTTAAATTACTCTCAAAAAAATAAATATGAGTCAATAAATATTATTTTTGAAAAAATAAATAAATTCTAAACCCTAAACCTAATACCTTATACCCTATACACTATACCCTATACCCTATACCCTATACCCTATACACTATACCCTATACCCTATACCCTATACCCTATACACTATACCCTATACCCTATACCCTATACACTATATCCTATACCCTATACCCTATACCCTATATACCCTATACCCTATACACTATATCCTATACCCTATACCCTATATACCCTATACCCTATACCCTATACACTATATCCTATACCTTATACCCTATACACTATACCCTATACCCTATACACTATACCCTATACCCTATACCCTATACCCTATACCCTATACACTATACCCTATACCCTATACCCTATACACTATATCCTATACCTTATACCTTATACCCTATACACTATACCCTATACCCTATACCCTATACACTATACACTATACCCTATACCCTATACACTATACCCTATACCCTATACACTATACCCTATACCCTATACCCTATACACTATATCCTATACCCTATACCCTATACCCTATACACTATACCCTATACCCTATACACTATATCCTATACCCTATACCCTATACCCTATATACCCTATACCCTATACACTATATCCTATACCCTATACCCTATATACCCTATACCCTATACCCTATGCACTATATCCTATACCTTATACCCTATACACTTATACCCTATACCCTATACACTATACCCTATACCCTATACCCTATACCCTATACCCTATACACTATACCCTATACCCTATACCCTATACACTATATCCTATACCTTATACCTTATACCCTATACACTATACCCTATACCCTATACCCTATACCCTATACACTATACACTATACCCTATACCCTATACACTATACCCTATACCCTATACACTATATCCTATACCCTATACCCTATACCCTATACACTATACCCTATACCCTATACCCTATACACTATATCCTATATCCTATACCATATACCCTATATACCCTATACCCTATACACTATATCCTATACCCTATACCCTATACCCTATATACCCTATACCCTATACACTATATCCTATACCTTATACCCTATACACTATACCCTATACCCTATACACTATACCCTATATCCTATACCCTATACCCTATACCCTATACCCTATACACTATACCCTATACCCTATACCCTATACACTATATCCTATACCTTATACCTTATACCTTTATACACTATACTTATACCCTATACCCTATACCCTATACATTATACCCTATACCCTATACCCTATATACCCTATACACCTACACTATATATTCTATACTCTATACCCTATACTCCTCCTATATCCTATACCCTATACTTATATATCCTATACCCTATACACTATATCCTATACCCTATACCCTATACTCTATATATACTCCTATACCCTATACCCTATACACTATATCCTATACCTTATACCCTATATTAATTATACTCTATAAATTTATACACTATACCCTATAATTTATACCCTTATACTATACTCCTATAATTATACCCTATACCCTATACACTATACTCCTATACTCCTATACCCTATACCCTATACATTATATCCTATACCTTATACCCTATACACTATACCCTATACCCTATACACTATACCCTATACCCTATACGCTATGTATTTAGTGTGGCTTTGTGGTTTAGGTTTAGGATTTAGGGTTGGGGTTTAGGGTTGGTGGTTAGGTTTAGGTTTAGGTGTGGCTTTAGGTTTGTGGTTTAGAGTTTGTGGTTTGTGGGGTTTAGTGGCTAGGTGGTTAGGGTTGTGGGTTTAGGTTTAGGTTTAGGGTTAGTGTTTAGGGTTTAGGTTTAGGTTTAGGTTTTAGGGTTTAGGTTTAGGTTGTGTGGTTAGGGGTTAGGTTTAGGGTTTAGGGTTGTGTGGTTTGTGGCTTTAGTGGTTTAGGCTTGGGGTTTAGTGGTTTGTGGTTTAGCTTGTGGTTTAGGGGTTAGTGGTTTAGGGGTTAGGTTTAGTCCAAAACTAGGAACTAACCAACTATTAGACAACACTCTGGAGATTATTGTCTCATAAGTAATAACTAAGATATCCGTAAAACAAAGACCCACATCATTACCGCCGAGCACACCGCACTCTCTGGCCCCCACCACCGCGCATGTCATCATCTACATCGTAAGCTTCAATGTTGACATCGTGAAGGGTTGTCTCCTCGCACTCATCAAGCTCCATATCCGTCATCCGCGATGAAGGCTTAGGAGGTAAGCACACCCTTCAGGGCCTTGCATTGTTCGGAAGTCGAAGGAATCCGGGAAGTCGACCTGAGAAGTGACGTATAATTTGCCCCTCGCGAATGGTCTTTGGTACATTGGCATCCCTTCGTCATTTATTGCCTTGAATTGATCTCGGCTTAACAACTTCTCCAGTTGGGATTTGATGAGGAGCCGCCCGTTATCTAGATGAGTCAAGATAAATTGGAAGCCACATAATGCCTCGCAAGTGGTCAACGCGTGCTCAAGAAATATGTCATCACCCTTTCGCTTGAACTTTGGGTGCTCTTTCTGTTGTAGTACAAAGACTATGTCTCCTGTAAGAGTGTCGAGCTTCACTCGCTTCTCCCGAGAATGTAATTTTCTGTCCATTTTGCATACCCTTCTCCACAACCACTTCCAAGACCTTCTTCTCTGTACAACCTTTTCGCCCTTGCATTGTGGGCTGTGGGTCCTTGTCATTGATAGGTATATGGTATAGGGTATTAAAGGTATAGCGTATGGCATATAAAGGGTAGGGTATGTGAGTAGGCATATAGGTATGTGGTATAGGGTATAGCAGCGTGTATATGGTGTAGGTATAGTGTTTATTATATAGGGTATTAGGTTTAGTGGTTTACAATTTATTTATTTTTTCAAAAATAATATTTATTGACTCATATTTATTTTTTGAGAGTAATTTAAAATAACTTTCATATTTTATATAAATAAAAATAATGGCATTATAAAATTAAAATTAATAAATATTTATGATTTATTTATTTTTTCAAAAATATCATAAATATTTATGATATTTTAATGTTTTTTAGTTTGTTATTTTGTTAATTAGTTCTAAAAATAAACAAAAATTACGTTTTATTATAAGAACGGAATATTTCCGTCGCCGATAAATAAAAAATATTAAATTATCGGCGTGAAAATATTCCGCTCGGTGTTTAATAAAAAAAAAAACATTTAATTTCACCGTCGGAATTTTTTCGACGCTAATAAATTAAAAAAAATTAATTATTTAGCGTCGGAAATATTCCGTCGGTGTAATATTTCAAAAAGAAAAATAAAAAATATTTTAATTTCACCGTCGGAATATTTCCGACGCTGATAAATAAAAAAATAAAAAAATGATATATTTTCACCGGCGGAATATTTCCGTCGCTGATAAAGATTTAGCGGCGGAATATTCCGTCGGTAAATCAACCGCCAAATTAGCGGCGGAAATAAACGAATATTCGAGGAATATTCGTTTTAGCAAGGGAATTTAGCATGCGAATTAAATTCCGTCGCTAAATTTGACGCCAAAAATATTCCGACGCTAAAGCCTATATTCCGCCGCTATTTAGCGACGGAATCTGTCCGTCGCTGATAATTCCGTCGCTAAATGACCTGTTTCTGATAGTGTTATGTTGGAAAGAGTAGGTAATAGTTGGGATTGGTATGGTTACTTTTGGTACAGATTTTGGTCCATGAAAAACAGAGGAATTGGGTTATGGGTGTGTTTTGGTTTATTGCTGATGTTCTGAATTCTGGTGTCTGAATTCTGCCGTGGCACGAGTCGTGCCTCGAGGCACGAGTCGTGCCCTTTTGCCATTTGTGACCACGAGTCGTGGAAAGTGGTCTTCAAGTTAGAAGGAGCGGCAGAGCATTGGTGGAATATAGTTCAAGACAGTTGGGATAGAGATCATACACCGAGGACTTGGGAGAATTTCACGCATAAGTTTCGGGACCACTTCATTCCGATGGTGAAAAGGGACAGAAAAGAGGTTGAGTTTCTTAGATTGGAGCAAGGGACTTTGACGGTAGCGCAGTACTCGGCCAAATTCACGGAGTTGGCTCGTTATTGTCCTCATTTGGTACCAGATGAAGAAAGAAGGGTATATAGGTTCGTGAAAGGATTGAGGTTGGAGTTCCGTAAGCAACTATTGACACATGATTTCAATGACTTCCAAGCAGCGGTGAATCGAGCTTATAGAATAGAGAATGATAATGAAGAACACAAAGGCAAGTCGGAAGGAGGAAGTGGAAGCAAACAACGGTTCCAAGGGCAAAGTTCGGGGCAGAATAGGGGCCATCAAGATTTCCAAATCCGGGAGTAGCAAGAGGCGGATTAGTGGTGACTCCAGTAGCTTGTACTCCATCAAGACAGTCTGGGGTTGTTTGTGGGTTTTGCAAGAAACCGGGTCATTCAGAAGATAGATGTTGGAGCAAACTGGGGAAATGTCTAGAATGTGGGGGAGATGGTCACTTTAGAAGAAACTGTCCCAAGTTGCAAGGGCAAGCTTCAGGTAGTGGTCAAGGCGGACCACGAGGTGGAATAAAAAGGGGTAATGAAGGAAAGCCTAAGGATAAAGTTCAAGGTCGTGTATTTGCCTTAGGAAGAGGAGAGGTTGACTCGAATGTTGTCATTAGAGGTATTATTCCTGTCTCAGGAGTTAAGGCCCGCGTCCTTATAGATCCCGGGTCTTCCCATTCGTTTGTTGCGTCTCATTTTGCATTTGCATTGCATAAATTACCTGATATTATGCCTTATGTACTGGAGGTGTCGACTCCTATGGGAGAGTGACTCACTTCTTCTGTGATATACAATGGTTGTGATGTGGTTATTTGTGGGCACGTGTTGACAGCGGATTTAGTAGATTTACAAATTCGGGATTTTGATGTTATACTTGGTATGGATTGGTTGAGTCGTTACCATGCCATGGTTGATTGTCGTAAGAAGAAGGTCTTATTTGATATCCCTGATATACCTTCTTTTGTGTTTGATGCCGACAAGTCTTTGTTTGGTATTCATGTTATTTCTGCTATAAAGGCTAGAAAATTGCTTTCAAAAGGGTGTGCGGGGTATTTAGCTTATGTGGTAGATGCCAATAAGAAGTCCCCTGAGTTAAAAGATGTTCCCGTAGTAAATGAATATGGTGATGTATTTTCTACCGAGTACTCTATGCCTCCTGATCGTGAGGTAGAGTTTTGCATTGATTTAGTGCCCGGTACCACACCAATTTCTAAGGCGCCTTATAGGATGGCTCCTGCTGAATTAAAAGAGTTGAAGACTCAGTTGCAAGAGTTATTAGATAGGGGGTTTATCCGCCCTAGTGTGTCACCGTGGGGGGCTCCTGTTTTATTTGTCCGTAAGAAAGATGGTACTCTGAGATTGTGTATTGATTACCGTCTCTTGAATCAAGCAACTATTAAGAACAAGTATCCTCTTCCGCATATTGATGATCTGTTCGATCAGCTCCAAGGTTCCGTTATTTACTCAAAGCTTGATTTGAGAAGCGGATACCATCAGTTGAAGATTCGGCCTGATGATATTTCCAAAACAGCTTTCTGGACTAGATATGGTCACTATGAGTTCGTGGTTATGCCTTTTGGGTTGACTAACGCTCCGGCTGTATTTATGGATATGATGAATCGTATCTTTAAACCGTATCTTGATAGCTTCGTCGTGGTGTTCATTGACGATATTCTTGTCTACTCTAAGTCCCGGGAGGAACATGAGACTCATTTAAGGATTGTTCTTTCTCTTCTCCGTGAAAAGCAATTGTTTGCCAAGTTCAGTAAGTGTGAGTTCTGGCTCGAGCAGATATCTTTCTTGGGCCATGTTGTTTCTAGCTCGGGAATATCTGTTGATCCCTCCAAGATTGAAGCCGTTGTCAGTTGGAAGCAACCTTCAACGGTGACAGAGGTTCGTAGTTTTCTAGGGTTAGCGGGGTACTACAGAAGATTCATTGAGGGGTTTTCTCGTATTGCAACTCCGTTGACTCGTTTGACTCGGAAGGATGTACCGTTTGTGTGGGATGCCAAGTGTGAAGCTAGCTTTGAAGAGTTGAAGAAAAGGTTGACGTCAGCTCCTGTTCTTACACTTCCAGATGGTTCCGAGAATTTTGTGATATTTAGTGATGCCTCGAAGGAGGGTTTGGGATGTGTGTTGATGCAAAATGGGAAAGTGGTTGCGTATGCCTCTCGAAAGTTGTCACCGGCTGAACAGAACTATCCTACACATGATATGGAGTTAGCTGCGATTATTTTTGCATTGCACAAATGGAAGCATTATCTATACGGAGCGAGATTTGAGATTTTCACGGATCACAAGAGTTTGAAATATTTATTTACACAAAAGGAGTTGAACAATCGGCAACGAAGATGGTTAGAGTTTTTGAAGGACTTCGATTGTGTGATTTCTTATCATTCGGGGAAGGCAAATGTTGTTGCGGATGCGATTAGCCGGAAGGCTTACTTATCAACCTTGAGTTCTCGGGAGTCAAGGCATGAATTACTTTTTGCGAATGTCCGAGCCGTTCCAACTTTATATGGAGATTTGATGGAAGCTCAATCACTTGATGTGGAATTGAAGAAAATATTGGGACAAGTTCAAGATGGTAAAACCGGGGATTTTTCTTTGAATAGAGATGGACTCCTTACTTTTCGAGGTCGTATTTGTGTTCCTTCCTCACCGGAGATCAAGAAACGTGTTTTAGAAGAGGGTCATAAGTCCGAGTTCGCCGTTCATCCGGGTAGCACGAAGATGTACCAAGACTTGAAGCGAGGATATTGGTGGAATGGGATGAAAAGAGAAATAGCAGATTTTGTATCTAAGTGTCTAACATGTCAACAAGTAAAAGCGGAACATCAAAGACCGGCTGGATTACTTCAACCATTAGAGATTCCGGAGTGGAAATGGGAAGGAATTTCAATGGACTTTGTAACAGGTTTGCCTCTTACAGTGAAGAAGATGGATGCCATTTGGGTTATAGTGGATAGATTGACGAAATCGGCTCACTTTCTCCTCGTGTCAACAAAATTTTCGATGGAGAGATTGGCTCAGCTTTACATGAGAGAGATTGTTAGACTCCACGGAGTTCCGGTTAGCATAGTATCCGATAGAGACCCGAGATTCACTTCTAGATTCTGGAGGGCATTACATGAAGCTTTGGGTTCCAAGTTATGTTTCAGCACGACGTTTCATCCTCAGACAGATGGGCAGTCGGAACGCACTATTCAGATTCTAGAGGATATGCTTAGAGCGTGTGTGATGGATTTTCAGCTATCTTGGGAAGATCATTTACCGTTAGTTGAGTTCGCTTACAACAACAGTTATCAATCAAGCATTGCGATGGCTCCTTATGAAGCGTTGTATGGTAGAAGATGTCGATCTCCTATATGTTGGGATGAAGTGGGGGAAGCTAGACTTTGGGGTCCGGATTTGGTTCGGGATTCAACGGAGAAAATCAAAGTGATTCGAGATAGGTTGAAGACGGCACAGAGTAGACAGAAGAGCTACTCCGACAACCGAAGACGGGATTTATCTTTCCAAGTTGGTGACTTGGTTTTCTTGAAGATTTCTCCGCGGACCGGGATCAAAAGGTTTGGAAACAAAGGAAAGTTAGCTCCAAGATTCGTTGGGCCATTTGAGATTATAGAGAAGATTGGGGAATTAGCTTACCGTTTGGCGTTGCCTCCATCCTTCTCTTCACTTCACGATGTCTTCCATGTGTCTATGCTTAGGAAATATTGTCATGATCCTTCTCACATATTGAGTTCACCTCCCGAAGAGATTCAAGCCGACATGTCTTTTGTAGAAGAACCTTTGAGAATTTTAGAATTCCAAGTGAAAGAATTGAGGACTAAGAGTATTCTGGTAGTGAAGGTGCTTTGGAGAAATCATACTATTGAAGAGGCTACGTGGGAGTTAGAGTCGGAGATGAGGGAGAAGTATCCTTCTCTATTTGAGAGTACAAGTAAGTTACTTAAAATTCGGGGCGAATTTTCTTTAAGGGGGAGTGAGTGTGACGACCCCGATATTAGGCACTATTTAATCACTCGTTGAGCACGTGGGGTTCGGGTGAAAATATTTCATTTTGTGCATTTTATTATTTTATTTGACTTTATGTGACTATTTATATGTTGTTTGAATTTAGTAAGTTAGAATTGGCATTAACTAACTTATGTGAAAATGGGATGAAAATGAATTAAAAAGAATATTTTAGGGTCTAAAGGGAATAACAATGAAAGCTTCTTATGAATTAATACTAAAGATAAATTTATTAAAATGCTTATTAGTGTTAAAATGCTTAGTGGTAAATAGGGATAGTTAGAATTTTAGTAATAACTTGTTAAGTAAATGAGGAGCTTCTATGTAACTATTCTTAGCCTTGAAATTTTTAAATCAATGAAAGCCTTTTTCATTATTCGCATTTGCTGTAGAGTGTCATCCTTCTCAAACCCTTTCCATGGAGAGAAAGCATTCTAAAGCCCTAGTTCAACCTTAGAAAAATTCTAGCACCTTTGTTACTTCTCCGTTTTCAAATCCAAGGGCGGATTCGGGTTCCTGGCTGCAAGGGGATCATTTAGAGCTACTCAATAAATCATTTTATTTTTCATCATTCAAGTAAGTTATTATGTCTTCTTTCAAATAATGGTGATATTTTGATGTTATTTGAATTTTGGTTCAAGGAAATGATTTTTGGTGTTGTTAAAACCATGAGATTTGGATTTTGAAAGAGTTCTTGTCAAGGTTGAAATTGATTTTGAGTAGTAATGAGGAAGTTGAGTGGAAAGATAATAGTTTATGGGATTTTTATGAGTAATGGGTTGATATCTTGGTTGCATGTTAAATTGATACACTTTTTGGTATGAAAATGATATTATTTGGTGTTGGGTTATGTTGGAAAGAGTAGGTAATAGTTGGGATTGGTATGGTTACTTTTGGTACAGATTTTGGTCCATGAAAAACAGAGGAATTGGGTTATGGGTGTGTTTTGGTTGATTGCTGATGTTCTGAATTCTGGTGTCTGAATTCTGCCGTGGCACGAGTCGTGCCTCGAGGCACGAGTCGTGCCCTTTTGCCATTCGTGACCACGAGTCGTGGAAAGTGGTCTAAGTCGTTCTGAGTAGATTGAGGGAAAAAGGCACGAGTCGTGCCATAGAGCACGAGTCGTGCCCTGCACTGAAAAGTCTGCCTCAACTTTAATGACTTGGAAACCTATTCAAACAAGAACCAACTTGAACACTCTTTAACTTAGATTAAAGTAGAAACTTTTAGCTATACAATGATACCTTAGTTGATCAAAACGGAATAGGAGAAGTACTTGAAATATTGTCATGAACTTGCTTAGTCACATTGCTTTATTCCTTCGCCAAAGTAAATCCAACTTGGCAAATGGTACTTGGACATTGATAGAGATTATATATTAACTCATATTGACTATGTAGGAATAGTTTGTTATACTTTCCTACTTTATTTGAGTTCATATGCATTGATATTATTTTTCATAGTGCATGAAATGAATGTTGCACTCTAGTATGGATTGAACATGAGTATTGTTTTACCATGTTGATATACTTTCATCCCTTTTGGTGGATTTTCTTTCAAGTAACTTATATGTGCTTGAATTGTTGTTAATCAACTGATGTTTAGGGGTATAACGGAATACGGTCAATTATGGAAAGTGTAACCTAATGTGATCGGATTACGTTATACCTGTGACTGTCCCCTTCTGTGGCCACAGATTGGGGTTATAACATCTGTATTGAGCCAAAAGCCTTACAGAGTTGCTACTATCTTATATGGTTCCCTGAAAACGGGTCTTATAAGATGTGAATATGCATAAGCAGTTCACAAGAGAGGAGTTATTATAATAGCTCTCTCCGTTATTTGTTATTGGTTGTGATGTAAAGGTATCCTCCAGTATGATAAGACTTATTGGTCAGACGGGAAAAGGTAAACAAAGGTAACGGAATGTGTTTACGGCTTTTCCAACGTGATTATATGCACCTTATATGTGTTGCATTTACTTGGCATATTGATGCATGCATAATAACTTATTGAGATTTATTCTCACCCTTCTCCCTTTATTGTTTTAGATCGAACTGAGACAGGCGGACCAGGCCAGTGAGTTCGGGGCGGAGTTTGTGCTAGTATTTTGGTTGTCGGGTATGTTGGGAGTTAGATGGTTTTTATTTTGGTTGATGCTCCTTGTTTGGAGTTTGTTCATAAAACAAGTTATGTAAATTTGTAAGTATGACTTAAACTTTTGTAAATATGGAAACTAAGTAAGTAGTTGTTTAAATTAGTAGTAGATGGAACTTTTGCAAAGGTTTGTAAATAAGTGGTTTGAAGTT
Organism: Adenophora triphylla var. japonica; assembly: GCA_022495995.1. Taxonomy (NCBI): domain Eukaryota; kingdom Viridiplantae; phylum Streptophyta; class Magnoliopsida; order Asterales; family Campanulaceae; genus Adenophora; species Adenophora triphylla. Next base: position 589,904 of record JAFEMH010000130.1, on the reverse strand, counting down.
TGTTAAGTATTTACCCCTTTTCCTCCAAGTGGAGATGTCCCCAAGTTAGAGTTTGAATGTTAAGTTTAGAGTTAGTACTTTTCAAGTCAAGTATAAATGTTTTGAAAAAGTTCAGGTGGTAATTTTGTAGTTTGGGCTCTAAGGCTCGGGACACGTGTTAGGTTCCGGGTCGGGTGCCCACAGGTCTGCACCCAACAGCTCACTCCGTCTCCACAAGATAGACATCTGTGTCTCCCCTATACATTCCTCGTACCAGTTCAGATACTACGTCGACAGAACAGTGCCCCCTCTCCGGTGAAGGAGAACCCTGGCAGGAAAGGACGTGTATTGCCACCACCGTGTGAGCAGCAATAACGTCGAAGGATCTTCCATCAGCAGAGATCCCACCTCGAAGGTAGCAGCATAACTCAAGCCCGTCAATGGCACCTGCTCCAGCCCGTACTATCGCAGAACCAACGATAGAATATAGAAAGACGTCTGAGACAGCCCCATGTGAATGTGGTGCCCAAATTTTGTGTTGGATTCACGCGAGTTTGAAGACATCCGAGTTATTTGAAAAACGGAGTCGCCACGCCATTTTGATTACCTCAAAACTTTGAAAAAAAGGTTTTATGGGTTCGGAGGTTAAGTTACCCCTTGGGAAGAACGTTTGGCGTTCACCCAAGGTGCCTTGCCGGAGCAAGTCTCCCAAGATTTCAGTAATCGTGCTTGCTTGCGTGCTTTCTTGTGTGCATGTGTTTGAAAATAAGGAGGGAATGTCCCAAGTCGTCTTCCGGACGTACAAACCATTTGTTGGTTGTCGCTCGGGATTTCTTGGATTTTATGTATTTCGGGATTATGATCCCGTCCTCATCTTGTGACTTGTGATCATCGCATTTTAACCTCGGGACTTGCGTGATCGAGAGAATGACTCTCTTTGTAGTCAAAGATGAGGTTCTTTAGAAAAGGAGGGTCCTTAGCCCATCAATCCTACACTTTAAGATGGTCGAGCTTGTATAGATGCTTCATACTCATCTTAAGTGATAATCGGAGATATAGGGGTTCGAAGGTGTCCCTTTTCTAAAGAGATTATGAAACCTTTAATGGAAGGAACGATGTAAAGATAGGATCTTTTACACCGGTCCGCTCCAAGGTTATTAATGTATGATAAAAATGACACTTTAGTGAAAAGATGACATTTTTGGGTTGCAAAGGATGCTTTTTGATTTAAAGAAGTGATCTTTATTGCAAAGGATGCATTTTGAATGTAAAGACATGATTTTTATGCAAAGGATGCATTTTTATTGAAAAAGATTGTATTTTTATATGCAAAGGATGCATAAAGATGACATTTTTATTGGAAAATGGGGGTTTTAGGTGCAAAGGATGCACCTTTATGGATAAAGACTACATTTTTAATGACAAAGGATGTCTAATGCATGTAAAGGGGAAGGGGGGGTATAAAGATATGATCTTTAATCTACCAAGTCCCAAGCAAGATAATATGCAATATATGAAATGCAATGAGTAATTAGAATCACATAGAGCAATTAGGATGCAAGGTTAGGGTGTGCGAGGTTACCAATGGCTTCCTCTTCTTCTTTGGATGGAGCTAGGAGGAGGAGTTGATCTTGGGATCTTCAAGGAGGAGGGAGGTGGCTTCTTGGCCTTCTTCTTCACCTTCTTGGACTTCCAGCAGCTCTTGGGAGTGTATTTTACGTATTATGTGTGATGGTGGATGATTTTTGTGTGTCTAAAATGGGTAGAGGAGGCCTCTATTTATAGGCAGTCTGGATAAGGCTAATGAAGCCGTGCGGACAGAGGCAACGAGCTAATGCAGCCGTGCGGGCTTATCCACAATGACTCAGCATTCTAGAACCATGCAAGGTGGCATTATTCTAGAACCTTCTCCCTAATTAAGAAAAACGTGTTTTCTTAATTAGGAAGGCTTCCTTCAGCCCTAATTTTAATTTGAGACTGCTCCAGGACATTTCCGGAACACTAGGAAGGTCCGGGGAATTACCGGGAAACTTACCGAAATTGCCGGGAAATTTAACCGGAAGGCATGAGCCAGATTTGGGTACTTACAGAAGCCCCTCGGCAACGTCACTTGCAAGGCGAGTGGGGTTGTCGATAGAAAAGGATCCGATCTGGCGAATGCCGAGACGGATTGGGTGACCAAGACGGTCGAGTGGCTGAACCTTTTGGAAGGCTACCTACGTATCCCGGAGGAATCAAGCCAGGCCGTAGTTCGGAATTAGGATCCGCTGGGGAAGGAAGAAGAGAAACTGGTCTCTCTTCTTTGGGGAAAAAGAAGAGAAAATGACCTAGGAGGTCAAGCAATTGATCCTACTGGGGATATGCTAGGAGTGACCAAGGTGGTCGGATATCTGAACTTCTATGAGGGGCTGCTTTATCACTAAGGGGTGACAAAGAAACAGGGTGACCAAAGTGGTCAAATGGCTGGACCTTTTATAAAAGGCTACCTACGTATCCCGGAGGAATCAAGCCTTGATCGTAGTTCAAGCTTTGACTAGATCGAAATGTTATTCCTTCAACTTGGAATAACGGAGATCGAAAGAGAGAGCGAAATGTCATTCTTCCTCCTTGGAATGACGGAGATCGCGAGAGAGATCGAAATGTTATTCTTCCACCTTGGAATAACGGAGATCGAAAGAGAGAGCGAAATGTCATTCTTCCACCTTGGAATGACGGAGATCGCGAGAGAGATCGAAATGTTATTCTTCCACCTTGGAATAACGGAGATCGAAAGAGAGAGCGAAATGTCATTCTTCCACCTTGGAATGACGGAGATCGCGAGAGAGATCGAAATGTTATTCTTCCACCTTGGAATAACGTGGAGATCGAAGGAGAGAGCGAAATGTCATTCTTCCACCTTGGAATGACGGAGATCGCGAGAGAGATCGAAATGTTATTCTTCCACCTTGGAATAACGGAGATCGAAGGAGAGAGCGAAATGTCATTCTTCCACCTTGGAATGACGGAGATCGCGAGAGAGATCGAAATGTTATTCTTCCACCTTGGAATAACGGAGATCGAAGGAGAGAGAGCGAAATGTCATTCTTCCACCTTGGAATGACGTAGATCGAAAGAGATAGAGCGAAATGTCATTCTTCCACCTTGGAATGACGTAGATCGCGAGAGAGAATCGAAATGTCATTCTTCCACCTTGGAATGACGTAGATCGAAAGAGATAGAGCGAAATGTCATTCTTCCACCTTGGAATGACGTAGATCGCGAGAGAGAATCGAAATGTCATTCTTCCACCTTGGAATGACGTAGATCGAAAGAGATAGAGCGAAATGTCATTCTTCCACCTTGGAATGACGTAGATCGCGAGAGAGAATCGAAATGTCATTCTTCCACCTTGGAATGACGGAGATCGAAAGAGAGAGCGAAATGTCATTCTTCCACCTTGGAATGACGGAGATCGCGAGAGAGAATCGAAATGTCATTCTTCCACCTTGGAATGACGTAGATCGAAAGAGATAGAGCAAAATGTCATTCTTCCACCTTGGAATGACGTAGATCGCGAGAGAGAATCGAAATGTCATTCTTCCACCTTGGAATGACGTAGATCGAAAGAGATAGAGCGAAATGTCATTCTTCCACCTTGGAATGACGTAGATCGCGAGAGAGAATCGAAATGTCATTCTTCCACCTTGGAATGACGTAGATCGAAAGAGATAGAGCGAAATGTCATTCTTCCACCTTGGAATGACGTAGATCGCGAGAGAGAATCGAAATGTCATTCTTCCACCTTGGAATGACGTAGATCGAAAGAGATAGAGCGAAATGTCATTCTTCCACCTTGGAATGACGTAGATCGCGAGAGAGAATCGAAATGTCATTCTTCCACCTTGGAATGACGTAGATCGAAAGAGATAGAGCGAAATGTCATTCTTCCACCTTGGAATGACGTAGATCGCGAGAGAGAATGCATTTTGTAAAGAAGTAAGAAGGACTCGATGATTTTTTGTAAAGAAAGTGGGATGTACCCGATAATTTTTTGTAAAAGAAATGGGACGTACCCGAATCATTTGAAAATAGAATTGAAAATGCTAATGGCAAACAAAATGAGCCACAGGGGTAAATTTGTAAAATAGGCTACAGGGCATTACGTCACTATAGGGGTAACTAAAGTTTGTAAAAACTTGAGCGTACTTCTCAATCTCTTTCGAATAAGAGATATGGGTAGCTAAAGTTTGGAAAACTTGAGCATACTTCTCAATCTCTTTCGAATCAGAGATATGGGTATCTAAAGTTTGGAAAACTTGAGCATACTTCTCAATCTCTTTCGAATCAGAGATATGGGTATCTAAAGTTTGGAAAACTTGAGCATACTTCTCAATCTCTTTTGAATCAGAGATATGGGTAGCTAAAGTTTGGATTTTGACAATCCGGAAACTGTCGCCTGGCGTTATCTCATTATAAAGGGAATAACGGAGGCGCTTTTTTGGGAGAAAATGTCATCATTAGCAATTGGCACGTTACTTGAGCCTAGGGGTGATTTTTTCTTGGAAACATGGTAGGGACTGGGTCTGGATGTACATATGGAATTGTGTTTGGGAATCGTTTAAGACGGGTTTCAAACAGGTGGGGTCGTATCCCTTGGGTGCGGACTGAACTGCTGTTGTTGTCAACGTGGACTAGAATTCCTTCTTGGGCTGAGACTGGGTTTAAACCTCGGGTCTTGATTAAGGTCCTTTTCTTAAACTCTGGCGCTTGAAGCTGATGCTGACAGGCTTTTATAACCAAAGCAGATGTTGAAGTGACCAAACCTCTCTTCTAGGGATGGATGCAACTTATCGAAGCCCCGGTCTAAGGAAATACTCTCTACAAAAGCCCTATATCTTATTGAAGTAAGGAAAGATCCTTTCACTGGCAAAGCCCCGGTTGGATGAACTGAGTAGGCAAAGTTTTAGGTTACGGACAAGTGACTTGATGAAGCCCCAATCTGATGACCTAGCAAAAATCCCAATATGATTGGTACTGCGAAAGTGATCCTGAGGTTGATCTGACCAAAATCGAATCTATCTAGGGACCTAGTGAAGAACCCGATGCGAACCCCAAACATGGCTAAAGAAGCCCCAGTTTAAAGGAATGGCTTGGCAAAGCCCCAGCCTTGGAGAGTTTCGAGGCGGCCTCTAATGCGAATTGTAGCAGAAAGGAAAACCTATCCCCTTTTCTCTTTTTTTTTTTTTTTTTTTTTTAATCAATCAGTCAACCTTAAGAAGATGTGGACGAAGAGAAGAAATTTAGGAAGATATATACATGCAGGGGCATATTTTTCGAAAGGTGAGAATAGATCCCAATTTTGTGTTATTTTGACGGCCTTATTCGATGTAGGCACAAAACTCGCTTTGTGTTTGACTCTTTTGAGAGAGTATAAGCGTAGAAAGGTTGGTAAAAGTGTATGGAAACCCCTGCTGACAGAAAATCAGTGTTTAGCACTATTTTTCCTAAGATGTAGAAAAGGAAGACTTGTCAAGACATCTGAAAACTTGTTTTATTTACAATGATCACAAGATTGCTTAAAACCCTTTATTAATGTTCGGGTTATTCAACCACTAATCTCGATATGAAAAAACATTCTTATTAGTCATGAGGAGAAAGTCAACCAATGCCGCGGATCAAGGTTGGCTGGTGTGAAAGAAAGGTTTGTGTATAGGGAGGTCATTGATGAGACCGGGTTTTCTGGGATCTGACTGTGTCTATGGGAGAGGTCATTTGATGAGACCGAACTCTCTGGGATTTGAATATGCTTATGAGGGAGGTCATTGATGAGACCGGATTTTCTGAAACTTGGATATTCTTATGAGGGAGGTCATTGATGAGACCGGATTTTCTGAAACTTGGATATGCTTATGACCGGACCATTCTTTGGTTGCCTACGTTCCCCTCATTGTGAGGAGCTCAGGTCGCCGTAGTTCGGCCTTGCTCTGACTGTTTTGGGAAATGGGATTTGTGGTTCCTTTAGTGAAAAGGCTAGGATGAGATGATGAGGCGTGGGCCTCGGGATGATTCCTTGACCAAGTCATTCTTGGACGGCGCTTCGATTGCTTCCTCTTTCATTGGGGAGAAAGGATTTGCACGTGCCTAAATGCTTCGTCTTTGCTTCGACCGTCCCATTGTTATCGACAACTTTTATTTTCCGAGCTTTGGTCTTGCACGTCCGTCAAGCTTTTGATTGGCGACGCTGGGTCCTTGGCCTCATTTTCTTTTATTTTTATGTGCAACCCTGTTTTTTGCCTGCGCCTTTTGGGATTTTCGGTCTAGTGGGCATTACTCTTTTTGCACTAAGTTTTTTTTTTTTTTTTTTTTATATATATGTGCAACCTGTTTTTTGCCTGGGACGCCCTTTTCGGGGATTTTCAAATTTTGGGTATTACTCTTTTTGCACTACACATTTTTTTTATTTTCTAAAGCACCCGAGGACCAAGGCGAGCCCCTGCTTGAACATTCTTGGCAAGCTCTTAGGTTGTTGTTGACATGGGGTCAATCATTCGAAGCTGAGTGGCCTTTTGTTGTCCCTTGATGTTGCCGCCGTCGTTGACTTGGTCAAGATGAAGGTGGGGGCATGATTGGGAAAGTGTATGGTTTAATGAAGGCCTTTTTGTGAAGTAAGGAAAGTGTATGGCTTGATGGAGGCCTTTTGTGGGGTAAGGAAGGTGTATAGGGAGAGCATTGGTTGACTTTCTCACACCGATTTAATCAGAACGTGAGTTATTTCGAGAGATTACTTGTTGAGCAATGTAAGTGATCATATAAAATAAAACCATTTCATTAAATGTAATGTAGGTGTGCAAATAATGTCTTAAGTCTAGCAAGAAAAGAAGAAGACTCTTTTATAGAAAATTGAAGATTAAATACAATGTCCGTAGAGGACTTGATTGAAAGAGAAAAGTACTAGAACCTACGAAGGTTGACTGAGAGACTATTTTTTTTTCTCTTTTTTTTTTTAAGGATAGGTAAACCCTAGTCTAGCTACTCTTCGCTGGTTGGACTGCCAGGGAGCTTGAGCTTTCCTTCGTAGATCAGCCACTGAATTTCTTTCTTCAGATTCACACCTGTCTGTCACATGACCATAATGCTTGTGGTACTCACAGAACTTGGTCCTGTCAACTCTACTGGGGTTTCTTGGCTTATAATTCTCGAGAGGTGTGAGAAGGCCTCGTTTCATCAAATCACCGAAAACTTTGCTCATGGGCATCCCGAAATCATCAGACTGACATTTCTGACCTTCCACTTCCCGAATCGACCTCTTACCATAGCTTTCTGTTTTTGGTCCATGGAGGTTCTCGAGCTTCCCATCTTCTATCAACTTCTGGATCTCATACCTCAAATAGGTGCAATCATCAGTGTCGTGTCCAGGGTATTGATGGAAAAGACAATGCTTAGACTCATCCAACTGAGCATTGTGGTTCCTGGGCTTCCAATTTTCCAATGGCTTTATCAGCTTTTCTTTCATCAGTTTTTTCAGCATCTTGCTTAAAGGCATCTCCGCATTGTCAAAATGAAGGGAGCGGGGTTTTCGGGAGACATTGCTGTTCTCCAGGCTTGGATTTCCATTGTCCAGTTGGTTCCACTGTTGGATTTGGCTGAAGGAAGCTACGACACCCTTTCCTTTGTGAGGAACCGGTGCCGAGCCGGGTACGGTTGCCGCTGGTACTGATGGCATTGGGTTATGCTTGGTGGAGTCATTTCCTTGCCTGGTTCAACATCTTGGGTCAAGGGAGTATTGATACTCATCATGAGGTCAAGCTTCTCTTGCATTTGTTTCACTTACTCCATTAGTATTGCCACATGGGGGTCAACGGGGACTCTCGCAACAGGACTTGTATCAGCAGAGGGAGCCATAGTAGCAACCGGTGAAACCGACTCGCTGAATTCATTAAGTCCTAGAGTGACAGTGAAAACTTGGATCATCCTTTCGGCAACTCATGATCGCATTCAGCGGGTATAGAGGCTTCGTAACATAGCCACATATCTCAAACTGATTATGTGAGGTTGGAGCATAAACTGGCAGGTATTGCTGAAAATGAGAGACAGGTGGGGTGAAGCCCAATCCGTTCTGAGGAGCTGAGGGAAATGGGGCCCTGATGAGCTGGGATATTGGAAAGGACCGAGGAGAAGTGGTCCTTGACAAGGGATCATATGTGGGTGGAGGAAGGTATTGGTTATAGGCTGGGGGGTCTTGGTTATAGGATGAAGGGACTGAAATCACTGTTTCTGAAGTCTCATCTTCGACTACCACCGGAGAACCGTTCGACTCAACTGTGACCTGAACTCCATGACGACGGAGTGCGTCAATAAGAATGGCTTGCTGTTCCTCATGGACCTTATGACTCTTTTTCAGGGCTAAGGCTAGCTCTTCTTCCCTAGTCATCTGATTACTCATCCCACTGCTGTTTTTAGTCAAATCGGCCATTCTGACTCTCTGAACTGACAAAACTGAGGATTCTGGCTAACTGTCTGAGAATTTTGCACTAACAAGTTGCTGACCCGGTATTCTCGTCCACTTCTTTCTCGCTGCGGGAAAGGGATAGGCAAGGTTTAGACTAGGGGGTAGGCAAGATTTAGACTCGGGGTAAGCAAGGTTTAGACTCAGAGATGGGTGAGGTTTAGACTCGAAGGTGGATAAGGTTTAGATTCGGGGTAAGCAAGGTTTAGACTCGGAGATGGGTGAGGTTTAGACTCGAGGGCAAGTGTTTAGGCTGAAAGCTCAAGTAACATGCACTTATCGCTTAACTTTTGCTTAAAACACATTTTCTCCTAATCCTAATTGATCGGAAAAAATGAGACCTTGAAAAGACAAGATCGAAAATCAGAGATCGGACCGAAAAGGTCTCGATTAGGGATTTGACCATGAAAGGTCGGGATAGGAAAATAGAAAATCGGATCGAGGAGGTCTCGATTAGGGATTTGACCATGAAAGGTCAGGATAGGAAAATAGGAAATCGGACCGAGGGGGTCTCGATTAGGGATATCAGAGGTAGGACCATGCAATTATGATTACATTAATTGTTCTAATTTACTTAAAACAATGTCTTTTATTTATTTCTATTTGGTTGGAAAAGGGGGTTTGCCCTTCTTTTTCGCAACTACTCTAGATCCTGGATCAGTGGGTTCCGTCACTACGTCTATAAGCCCCTCGTATTCCACTCCGTATTTCGACCTCCCGGGGTGGATGCCCGGGGCGAGGGTCCTATAGGGCACGCGGATCCCACCGACCGAGAGTAAAGAACGCTCCTATCGGGTCTAGCGGGTCATAGGACCTTTCAACGCACGAGCGATGCGGATTATAGTCAAGGCAATACCGGGAAAGTCTCGTCTCTGCCTCGACGGATCTTGCGTAGTTTCGCTTGAGCGAATGACGGTTTCTGACTTTCGGTAATGTCCGAGAGAATAATAGGCATGGGTCGGGCGGTAAAAAGCCGGATGACACGGTGTCACATTGAACTTTGTTGCATACATGGTGCGTGGGTCGGAATCGAAGTCAATGCCGGTCAAGATCTTGCCAATTTTTCCTTGTCGGAATTTTGGCAGAGCTTCGCTGAGCGAAAGATCTTTTGATTTTTGGCAAAGACTTCGGTCTTGACTCTTACGCATTCCGTGCGGGTCAAGGTCAATAGTCAATGTTGGAGTCAAGATCCCACCGATTTTTCCTTGTCGGAATTTCGGCGTAATTTCGCTTGAGCGAAAATCTTGGCTTCCGTTATGAGCTAAGGCTTGACCTTTACGTGGGTATGCAATCGGGCTATATGACACGGACTAGACCAAAAACCAACCAAAAGTCACGGTTTTGAAACGTGTGACACGGACTGCGTGCATTGGTCGACACCGGCCGCCATGGGAGGTTGGGATGATTCCGTGCGCGCCCGGAGCATCGTAAGGCCGTCCGTGATCGCACTGGAACCACCCTCGGGTTTGAAGGACGTGCGTGCAAAGTGTACAGGATATATCAGTGCGCGTAGTGTGCGGTCTCCTAAAAATGTTCCTTTTTGAGTTAAAAACAGAGATTTTCGAAATGTGTTTTAAAGGAATGATTTTCGGGACGGGGAAAATGCAACACATAAGCACGTAAATTTTCTGGGAGCCCCAGCCGCCGTGGAGCCGAGTAGCCCCAAGCCGCTAGAATTTGCCAGGATTAACCATGATTTTTCCTGGTGGAATTGCCACCGAGGTCGCCCTGGTCGAATCCAATGAGGATTGAGCCGTACGATCGCATGGATCAATTTTCCAGGTTCCATTCCTTTTGCTATTTTTCGGGTTGTTTCCCGTTCAAAGTATGCACAAATTCCAAGATGCAAATGATGCAATGCATGGTAAAGAAAGCAAGCATGATTAATGAAATCGGCGATGGGAGTCTAACCCGCTCAAAGGGAAAAGCTTTCTTTTATTTATTTTTTTTTCAAAATTGTTTTTCGAAAAGGGATACTGGTACGTGGATTGTTAAACCACCGGTTATCCCAACTCCCATGTCAGGGAGTGTACAGGAAGGGTAAGTGGTTTCCACCTATATACCGAGTATCGATTTTTGTTTTGAGAATGAAGCTTTTCTCCTTTGGGATTTCCCCAGCGGAGTCGCCAAACTGTGAATGTGGTGCCCAAATTTTGTGTTGGATTCACGCGAGTTTGAAGACATCCGAGTTATTTGAAAAACGGAGTCGCCACGCCATTTTGATTACCTCAAAACTTTGAAAAAAAGGTTTTATGGGTTCGGAGGTTAAGTTACCCCTTGGGAAGAACGTTTGGCGTTCACCCAAGGTGCCTTGCCGGAGCAAGTCTCCTAAGATTTCAGTAATCGTGCTTGCTTGCGTGCTTTCTTGTGTGCATGTGTTTGAAAATAAGGAGGGAATGTCCCAAGTCGTCTTCCGGACGTACAAACCATTTGTTGGTTGTCGCTCGGGATTTCTTGGATTTTATGTATTTCGGGATTATGATCCCGTCCTCATCTTGTGACTTGTGATCATCGCATTTTAACCTCGGGACTTGCGTGATCGAGAGAATGACTCTCTTTGTAGTCAAAGATGAGGTTCTTTAGAAAAGGAGGGTCCTTAGCCCATCAATCCTACACTTTAAGATGGTCGAGCTTGTATAGATGCTTCATACTCATCTTAAGTGATAATCGGAGATATAGGGTTCGAAGGTGTCCCTTTTCTAAAGAGATTATGAAACCTTTATGGAAGGAACAATGTAAAGATAGGATCTTTTACACCGGTCCGCTCCAAGGTTATTAATGGGGACATGGGGGAATGTATGATAAAAATGACACTTTAGTGAAAAGATGACATTTTTGGGTTGCAAAGGATGCTTTTTGATTTAAAGAAGTGATCTTTATTGCAAAGGATGCATTTTGAATGTAAAGACATGATTTTTATGCAAAGGATGCATTTTTATTGAAAAAGATTGTATTTTTATATGCAAAGGATGCATAAAGATGACATTTTTATTGGAAAATGGGGGTTTTAGGTGCAAAGGATGCACCTTTATGGATAAAGACTACATTTTTAATGACAAAGGATGTCTAATGCATGTAAAGGGGAAGGGGGGTATAAAGATATGATCTTTAATCTACCAAGTCCCAAGCAAGATAATATGCAATATATGAAATGCAATGAGTAATTAGAATCACATAGAGCAATTAGGATGCAAGGTTAGGGTGTGCGAGGTTACCAATGGCTTCCTCTTCTTCTTTGGATGGAGCTAGGAGGAGGAGTTGATCTTGGGATCTTCAAGGAGGAGGGAGGTGGCTTCTTGGCCTTCTTCTTCACCTTCTTGGACTTTCAGCAGCTCTTGGGAGTGTATTTTACGTATTATGTGTGATGGTGGATGATTTTTGTGTGTCTAAAATGGGTAGAGGAGGCCTCTATTTATAGGCAGTCTGGTTAAGGCTAATGAAGCCGTGCGGACAGAGGCAACGAGCTAATGCAGCCGTGCGGGCTTATCCACAATGACTCAGCATTCTAGAACCATGCAAGGTGGCATTATTCTAGAACCTTCTCCCTAATTAAGAAAAACGTGTTTTCTTAATTAGGAAGGCTTCCTTCAGCCCTAATTTTAATTTGGGACTGCTCCAGGACATTTCCGGAACACTAGGAAGGTCCGGGGAATTACCGGGAAACTTACCGAAATTGCCGGGAAATTTAACCGGAAGACATGAGCCAGATTTGGGTACTTACACCTCGGCACTCTGACAACCAACAGACCCTCCTGAGTGGTCCGACAAGTCTGTAATTTCCAGTGGGGAACCCACCATCGCAAGTGATGCGTGCAAAGTCTGGCCATCCAGAGCTCCAGCTCAGCCTGATTGCCCCTATCACCAGAGGACGTCGAGAGAAGGACCAAGCGTCACAAGACATTGGCACCTCAGGCATCATCTGCAGTCTCTCCCTCAACCACATGGTAAGCATAGCGGGACTCCCTCCCCACATGTATCGGCTACCGGTCGCCATCCGACCTATGCCTAGGAACGTCTCGCCCAAGACCAACGGCACGATGTCTCCCCCGCTCCGGCACTGCCTCACCAGGTCCAGTACACTGTGATGGCACACACCCAGAGACGTGAACGTGAACAGAGTAGCGATCGCGCACAGAGCAAATGCGTCCCACGCAAAGACGCTCCCCTCAGCTCCGGCAAATCTTTCGGGCAGCCCCGAAATGTCAACATAATCAGTATCCAGTATCAGCATCCCGTATGCTTCTCCAGCCGAGATACCAAGCAAAGACACTAGCTTCTCAACAGTGGCCATGCCACCAGCATACGGAAGAACTAGTCAAGCTTTCGTCCTCGGGTCCTCCTGCACGGCCCGTAAATCTTCAAACGTAGGTGTGATCTCGTTGTACGAAGAGCTGTACACGTTCCTCCATACGTCCCAGAACCGAGACACTGCTCTCAAAAGGTCCCAATCTGGCATGAGCTCCTTCAAAGCCCAAATAGATTTCATCCCGTAACAGCCTTCGAAAAACCCCTTGTTCTGCCTCGTGTGGTTCCGTACCCACGACTGAAAATTTTCCAAGTATCGCTCTTGCATTCGAGACGATAGCTTAGAAAAGGGAGCCATGACAGAAAGTGAAGAAAAACCTTGGGAATTTGAGAGAATTCAGCCAACTGATCAAAAGCAATGCGCAGTTTCTTACAAATTGCAAAGCTGAAACTGCAATTTAAAGAATCTGAAAATTCATTTTTAGTCCGGCCGGACTCCCTCTGCAGTTGACTTGGTCAACTCTGCAGCCAGCTGCTCCTGAATTGGAAACAATTCCAAACAACTCCCTATTCATGCCTTTATAAAACCTGCGTGCTCCCCTGGTTTTAATTAACCAAAGCCAACACCTCTTCCCACTCGGGCTCGTAAGTAATGCTAGTGCAAATAATTAATAATCAGTGCATATAGGCTTAATTTTTGACCCGTTCAATTTTTAATGCAAGTTTCATTTTGTTTATTTTTGATCAACCTACTTTCTTATTTGTCGAAAATAAAAAGAAGGTAATCATTAAATAGATGCGCGAAATACAGGTTCCGCCCCACGGGCGCCTTTTCAAATACAGTTCAAATCAAATCGTTCCAGACGATACATACAAGAAAAAAAGAAAGAGAAAGAAAGCAGTAAAGGAAGGACTACTCCGAGTCCTGCTCGTCATCCGAGCACTCGACGCACTGCTCCGCCGCTGCCGGATCCGTCGCAAACAAGAACTCGCCAAATTTCTCCAAGCGGGAATATGCAAAAGGCCTCCTCGACGTCCGCGAACTCGAAGACTCTCCCCTCTCGTGCCCCGAGTGCGAAGGAGGATGAGCTCCAAACCCAGCCGTTCCGCCCGCGAACTGGCCAAATCCCTGTGCAAAGTCCTCCCCACCGGTCGTGGGAGCAGGCGAACCTCTCGGCCTAGACGGCCTCGGCTCACGGACTTCCACGCTCCTCCGGGAACTGCACCGCATGAACGCCACGAGCCTCCTAACGTAGGCGGACCACCCGTCCCACCCGGCCTCATAGTTGCCAGACGTACGGCCGACACTGCGAACCAGGAAGGTCATCAGAAGACAAGCAGAAAGTACAGATGCAACATTTGCAGAATGCTACTATCAAATGCAGAAAATCAAAAAAAAGGTGCTCACCGAAGTGTTAGGGTCAACCCTATACCGTGACCTCGGCTCATCCGGGATCGGGATCACCAGCCGCCTGCGTGAACCATCCAGCCCCTCGTACGCCAACCTAGCGCGTGGGAGCGGGAGATCTCGGGGATATCCAGGACCATCGCCCTCCCTGTGCTACACCTGTGGGCTCCTCAGCCTCATCCTCAAGAAAGTCTCATAGTCGGCCCCCGCTATGACGTACTCGGTATAGAACACGCCCTGTCTATACCTCTCCAACTCCTCCATCGGCATCTCCAGAGGATGCTGCATGTGCATAGAAGGATCCACCGGCACCATCGGAATGGACCCCGGGCCGTGCTGACGGGTCACCCGCTCCCCCAGATACATAGCGTCGCAATGAAGTCCCACCAGGAGCTTCCTCCACCGCGTCACCTCGCTTAGCAATCCGAACCGCGATGGTGTGGAACCGACTCCACTGTGTCACTGGATCCTCTCGCAGAACTCCGGTCCAGGGCCTGGGACACCTCCTCGTATGACACCCGAGTACCCACTCTCGACGAGACCGGCTTCTTCGCTCTCTTCTGCCAAACCAGCATGGCAGGGAACAGGGGTCGATACGCCTCCCTAATGTCCCACTCCTGCGGACTGAACACCTCATAGCACTGCACTGTCAAGCAAATGGAAAGTTATGTCGGCTACGTGAGCGTATACATACGAGTACATAAAAGAGACAAGGAAGAGAAAAAGACGTGAACTTACATCCGTAGCATGCGAGAAATGTACTCGTGGGAGTTCTCCTCTCCCCGCGAGAACATCCAGGGGAATAGTAGAGAGCTCGGCCGATTCGGCCTCCCCCATGCATACCCTCACGGCATCCAAGTCCGTCGCCGACCCGAGCAGAGGGAAGTGACAGGATGTGTCGAAGTCGGGAACAAAGTCGCGATAACGCAAACCAAATGAACCCTCGAGCCGGGCGCTCGCGGTCATCCTCGAAAGATCCCGGCCAAACAATCGACGATACCCGCCTCCCGGATGCCTCTCCATCGGCTGTACCAGAATGCCTAAGCCTCCGGCATCGGTAATATCAAAACCCAAGCAGCTGGATAATCAAGCCCGGGTATAACCGTCAATCCACACCCGCCGTGTTGCCATAGGTCGGCAACCCAAATGATAAGAAGCAAAGTCCGTAGGAGTCACCGTCGCCTCCCCCACTCGAAATGGAAAGTATGGGTCGTATCCCACCAATACTCGCTCGAGCTACGTACATGGACTGGCCTCGGCGTCGCAGCTATCGCAGCCTACCGCACCGATAAACCCGGCCTAATCCGAGTCAAGCACCACCGCGAGTGGACTCCTCTCTCCTCTCGAGCCGCGTGCGGAAAGACCTCCACAACGCCGCACCGCCTCGAAGGCACCCCGACTCTTCTCGGTTGTGGGTATCAACCAGTCCTCGCCCGCAGTGAACAAGACAATAGCAACATCAACAGAATGCACGAGCGCATGTCAAAAGGATGCAATGCAGATACGGTTCTCATTCATTTCCTACATATATTTCCATCATTTCAAAAACTCCGTCGAATCCGGAACTTTCAAAATCATTTCGAAAACTCCGTCGAATCCGGAACTTTCAAAACTATTTCGAAAACTCCGTCGAATCCGGAACTTTCAAAATCTTTCGAAAACTCCGTCGAATCCGGAACTTTCAAAATCACTTCGAAAACTCCGTCGAATCCGGAACTTTCAAAATCATTTCGAAAACTCCGTCGAATCCGGAACTTTCAAAATCTTTCGAAAACTCCGTCGAATCCGGAACTTTCAAAATCACTTCGAAAACTCCGTCGAATCGGGAACTTTCAAAATCATTTCGAAAACTCCATCGAATCCGGAACTTTCAAAATCTTTCGAAAACTCCGTCGAATCCGAAACTTTCAAAATCACTTCGAAAACTCCGTCGAAACCGGAACTTTCAAATCTTTTCGAACTTTTCGAAAATTTACTCCGTCCCGAATTAAAGCCACTTTAATTTTGGAAAATGCATCTAGACATGGAATTTTGCAACCAAAATTTTTATGTCATCTACCCATAGTGTCAATTGAACTACATCCTAGTCAATTTCGACAAAGGTTCATAGCAAAGTCAAAAGCCCCAAATTCGGGCACCAAAATCCCTAGTTCATTCCTAATCAAATTTCTAACATTTAAAGAATGCACATTCTTAAAATTAATGGAATTTGAAGGAAGCTTACCTGTCTCTCGATCCCTCCTTTGGAGTTGTGTCTCTCCCTAGCCGGGTAGAACTCCGCCGGATTCAATGGATAAATATTGGTTCGAATGGTCCGAACCAACCGCGTTCTTTCGTCATCGGTCCTTCCATGACGAGCCATTGGTTCCCAATCACCTTCCATATCGATTTTCCTTCACAAATTTGAGCAAACCTCACAATTTGGGGTGAAAATTCTCTCCTCCTTTCTCTCTTCCTCGTCGGAAACAATGAAAGAAAGTGGCCATTTCAGCTTCTGCCTCGGCGCTGATAAGGACCTGGTCAAATTCAGTCCAAGTCCGGCCGGACTCTTATTGCACCAGATTTTTTTTTTTTTTGCCACTTTGGCCCATCAGTTTTTCGCAGTTTCAATTTTACCACTTTTAGCCCCCAAAAGTGTAAAATTTCCCCCAGTTAGACATTTCTAACACCCCATCCCCCGAGGATAAATTCTCCGTTAGTGTTCACTAACGCCCGTCTCCAGACGTTAAATTCAATCCTCAGTTGACGTTTGACATTCAAACGCTCAATCATGTCTCCGGACATTCCAGTTACAATTCCGTCTCCAGACGTTAAATTTAATCCCCAGTTGACGTTTGACATTCAAACGCTCAATCATGTCTCCGGACATTCCAGTTACAATCTCATCTCCAGACGTTAAATTCCCAGTTAGTTTTCACTAACGCTCGTCTCCAGACGTTAAATTCCCAGTTAGTTTTCACTAACGCTCGTCTCCAGACGTTAAATTCCCAGCTAGTTTTCACTAACGCTCGTCTCAGCACGTTAAATTTCCAGCTAGTTTTCACTAACGCCGTCTCCGCACGTTAAATCCCTGTAGTTTTCACTAACGCCCGTCTCCCGCACGTTAAATTAATCCTCGCTGACGTTTGACATTCAAACGCTCAATCATGTATCCGGACATTCCAGTTACAATCTCGTCTCCAGACGTTAAATTCCCAGTTAGTTTTCACTAACGCCCATCTCCAGACGTTAAATTCAATTCCCAATTGACGTTTGACATTCAAACGCTCAATCATGTCTCCGGACATTTCAGTTACAATCTCGTCTCAAGACGTTAAATTCCCAGTTAGTTTTCACTAACGCCCGTCTCCAGACGTTAAATTCAATTCCCAATTGACGTTTGACATTCAAACGCTCAATCATGTCTCCTGACATTCCAATTACAATCCCGTCTCCAGACGTTAAATTCAATCCCAGTTGACGTTTGACATTCAAACGCTCAATCCTGTCTCCGGACATTCCAGTTACGATTCCGTCTCCCGACGTTAAAATTTCTAATGGTTTTCACCATCGTTTATCTCCCCGGCAGCCGCAATAATCCCGAACCCCAGGGCACGAACGCCTTACAACAATCCCTCTTCGGCCATCTTCGTAAGCCCGAATACCTTTTCACTTCAGCAAGTGAACACATATCTCCCCGGCCGCCAGTCGTAAGCCCGATCTTCCCACCTCAGCGGCCATCAAGGTAAGCCCGCACAACAATCCCTCTTCGGCCAGCCGTAAGCCCGAACACTCATCCCCAGCAGGATTCTAAAGAAGAAACGTCAATCCATCCGTGTTGTTAATAACGCCAGTTTAACACAACTGTTCCCATCATTGCCGCCCTATCCCAGCAGGATAAACCTCGCCCTCGTACGTATCAGCAGCTCCGGTTTGAGGCGCCACACGCCCTCATCAGTATCAGCAGCTCCGATTTGAGGCGCCACACGCCCTCGTCAGTATCAGCAGCTCTAGTTTGAGGCGCCACACGCCCTCGTCAGTATCAGTAGCTCCGGTTTGAGGCACCACACGCCCTCGTATGATTCAGCAGCTCCGGTTTAAGGCGCCACACTCCCTCGAAGGTTACAGAAATCCCAGGTTCAGATGCCTCCCAATAGTCTCCATTCAGGTTCCGGTACCTTGTAATGGTCTCCATTCAGGTTTAGACGCCTCCCAACAGTCTCGGCCAAAGTCAAGGTCCCCACGCGTGGCCCTTTGCAACTACGAACTACGATCGGCTTGATTCCCGCTCGGGATACGTAGGAATCCTTTCGCTAAGTGGTCCACCACTGACGCCTGTGTCTTTCAAAGTAAGGCATCCCGATTTGGATCCTTATCTTTTTCAACGACTCCCACCTCCTTCTGAGGAGACGCCGCCGAGGGGCTAACTGTAAGTACCCAAATCCGGATCGTCAAAATTGCCGAAAGTTAACCGAAATCCGTTAACCGCCCGCTTCCAGGTTAACCGGAACTCGTTAAGCTCCCCGTTGCCATGCCAACGAGACGTCCCGGGATTGCCCCGAGCATCCCAACGTCGAAGCGTACTTAACACGTGTCATCGCACGTAAAAGCACGGCTTTCCCTGAAAAACGCACTTTCCGACACTTTTCGGGGCGTTGACATTTTTCGGATCAAGTTATTTTAAAAACGGACAAAACCGGGACCCGTAACGAACTCCCATGCATTTGGTGACTCATGTGACACGTGGCAGCCATGCCACGCCTCCCATCACCTCTTCAATCAAATCAAAGGGAAAAGACTAAAATACCCCGGTAAATGCCTAAGTCCTACGACTTCGTGCAAACTTTCCAAATTGCCAAAGCAAGCCCCTCAAAGTTCCAAAATATCACAAAACCCTGGAAATCAGTCTAAGTCCGTCCGGACTCTTACTGCATTTTTCACCCTATAAATAGGAGGGCTGTCAAAGCCAAAGATACAACAAATTTACTCCAAAAAATCACTTCACCTACGGCCCAAACTGATTTTCACCCCTCCCGAGCTCCCGTTTTGTCTCGATTCGCGTGAAACTTCCGTATTTTGATCAAATACGCCCCTCACCACTCCGAAACACCGTTTCAAACTACTTTCCGTGTCCCGTACACACCCCCGAGCCAAAGGAGTTGACCCTAGCCATAGGTATAACTCCCTCTCTCTCTCTGATCTCTCGTTTCGTCTCGGTTTATGTGCCAGTCGCTACAACTGTTTCGAACCACGTTATTGAAATGTAGACGCCTCCGTCTAACGGGGTCCGATACGTTTTAGCCCATCGATCCTCTTCTCTTCCCGTAAGAGAAGTAATCACGGGTTAAAACGGCGTTCCGACCCCGTTCTGTTTACTTTTTATGTCATTTACCATTCCGGATCGATCGATCCGTTGATCGTCATTTACTTTCTGTCATTTACAATTCCGAGCCGTTTTGGCTCGTTGATCGTCATTTACAACTCCGAGCCGTTTTGGCTTGTCGATCGTCATTTACGATTCCGGATCGTTTGATTCCGTCGATACCGCATTTAAATACTGTCATTTACAAGTCCGACCCGTTTGGATCGTGATAGTATTTACTTTTCAAAGTCCGAGTCGCAACCCGATTCGTTGATCGCAAAATCATTTAGGGTGAGTTTGGCATTGCTTCTGATTCTCTGAAAGTGATTTTTCAAAAGTGATTTTAGAAAAATTGATTATTTGTAATAAATACTAAAATTTATAAGTATGTTTGGATAGTATATGTTCAAAACTGATTATTGAAGATAAATATCAAAAATGACCTTTATGATATGTATCTCGATATAATAAATGTATAAAAGTGATAGAGGTTATTATTGTAAAAACAACACAAATAACAGCTTCTAAGAATCACTTTTAGCAAAAGCTGGGTCATAACTGCTTCTACGAAAACACAGTTTTTGCTTTTAACAAATTTTAAAATCATAATCAGTATTGTTATCCAAACACTATTAAAAGTGATTTTGAGCTTCAAAAGTGATTATAAGCCACAAAAAAGCACTCCCAAACTCACCCTTAATACGCTTTTTCCCGTAAAAATCGTTAACAATGTAATGCCCGGTTCAAAACCGGAGTTCGTCCGTCGAACTCTCTTTCAAAAACGCGCGAAATGACGTTTGGCATCCGAACGCTCATCTTACAAACTAAAAGCCGCCATTTGACACTCAAAATCATTTAATACGCTTTTTCCCGTAAAAATCATTAACAATGACTCGCCCGGTTCAAAACCGGAGTTCGTCCTTCGAACTCTCTTTCAAAAGGCTCAAAATCGACGTTTGCCACGCAAACGCTCATTTCAAACTCAAAACCGACGTTTGTCATTCAAATGCTCGTCTTTCCAAACAAAGTCACCTAATCAACGTTTGACATTCAAACCAAGATTAAGCTTGTCATTCAAGCCCCCATTTCAAAATGCAAACACACACACACACGCACACGTTTTCGAGAAAGGTAGAAAGACTCGTCATACGAGGCGTTTTGGGTGATCTCGTAATACTCTTCCCGAAACGTAACATGACCTCCGAACCTAACAATCTCTGGTACTCAAAGCTTTTTACTCGTTTTTGCTACCAATAAAAATGACCCCCGTTTTCAAAAGCCTTTTCCTAAGTTTTTGCTACCAATAAAAACGACACTTTTTCACTAAAGCCGTTTCTCAACGTTTGGGCTCAAAATACAAAAAATGCGTGGCGACTCCTCATTTTTCCTTCCCATGAAGCGAGGTCTCAGACACCAACCCTCCGCGAAAGACAACCGCCTTTCCGCGCCCGCGCGCGAAAGATCGGGTAATTTCAAGTACGAACCCTTTATCTCGACGGTCTTGGTCCCCGCTTCTAACTCCTTGATCTTCCGAGCCATCTCGGCCATCTCAACTTTCCATTTATCTTCCTCGTCTTTCTTGTCTTTCTCCAACTCCGCGGTTTTGACTAATTCAGCGGCCTTTAAAGCCTCGGCTACCTTAAGTGCCTCTGCAATCTTTTAGCTTCTGCGGCCTTCTTTTCCCTTTCTCTTTCCTTTTCTCTATCCCTCCTTTCACGTCGCCGGCGATCTTCATCACACGGGGACACCTCCTCTTGGCGAGCTCTATCAGAATGCCTTGACCTTTGCGACCTTTCTTCTCTATATGTCCCGTCATCTGAATACCTCGAACGGCTAGGCACATAATCCTTGTCGCCGTTGATCCCTCATCACTTTCATATTCATAATAATAGGATTCATCACGCGAGTTTCCTGATTTATGATAGATTCTCATCCTCCTCCCTTCTACATGTTCTGGATGCTTTCTCTTACCAGCAGCTCCTTTGGGCCTTGCTTTGGTAGTCTCTCGCCATCCATGATGCCGCTCTCTATCCTTAGGTGGCGGCATGTATTTATCCCGCCTACAACCACCCTGAGCCACACTCTGACTAGCATCCCGGTCCTCCCTTCGATCTCTTCCCGCTGACATCTCAAGCGGGATCTCTGTAGGCGCATGACCCATCTTCCTCAGCCTCTCATTATTCGCGAGAACCTTCATAAGCATTTCATTCTCCTTCCTCAATTGCTCAGCCATTGCTCTCGCATCACCAGACTTTGAGGGTACGGGATTCTGCTCTCCAGCTTTCCCCTTATTCCTTTCAGCCCGCTCTCTTTCTTCTCGCCTCCGGGTACTCCTAACTGCCGAGTCGGTCTCTGAGGTATGCACATCGCCTTCCCGCGCAGTTCCCGATCTGGTTCTGCGGGCATCCTTCTGGTTGGGGGTCTCCAGCACCGGATTCTGGGTATCCTTTGCCTGAGTATCTTTTTCCTGTACCATTCTGGCTATTTCTGGGCTTACAATCAAAGAAATACCAACAACAACAAACAACAAAACACCAAACAACAGGCCTGGGGACAGATTTCTGGGCTAAGAATTACAAAGCTTTTGAACTGAAAAAACCCTAACACCCCTTACTCCTCCAAACAAAGCCCAGAAAACACACAAACTCTCTCCAATCAACCAAAGAAAGGAATATTCAGGTCCCGACAACGGAACCAACTGATGCTGCCATGAAAAATGGATGCACAGGAACTGAATCTAGCTGACAGGAATGCTTCGGCTGCTTCCTTCTTTGGTTGACCTCCTACACACATGCAAGAACGTTAACTAGGCCGGGGGTGGCTCCGGCGTAACCCCTCCGGCGTGAGAGTAAGATCAGAGGTTTACAAAGATGATAACAATGGAAACCCTAGAGAGATAAAGCTTAGAGAGGAGAGAGAAAGACCTACCATGCAAATGAACCAATTCTCTAATTTTATACCCTCAAGCCCCCATGTGCCTTGCACATGGGGGACAATTGTCAATCATCTAACAAGGGTCCTCAACCACCATCAAATTAGTGGGATTTCGCTGTTTGGCTTGTCAAATCAAGCTACAGTGAGCTGTTCTGTACCGGGGCGGGATCAGGGGTGACATAAGCCGCGAGCGACCACTGTCCATCACGCAACCAAGTCCACAAAGCGACCTACCTTAGATATGTCGACCACGCTGCTTCCCGCTTACTGGGTTTCCGTCACTCATCCACTTCTACAGCGTCAATTTCATCTTGCTTACTCTCATGTCACCAGGCGGGATGGTCTTATCTCGCGTATGTATTCCCGCCCCTGGGCCCCTACCTTTACTTACTAGGCCCATTAAGGGATGTTGGGCCCACTTGCCCGTTTGGGGCCCAATCCTATTTTTCAATATCGCATCAATTTTTCGGTGGGATGAATTACAATCTCGTTGTTTGCGATTTCATTTGGACGGGCGAGATGATTTTTTGCAATTTCCCCGTTGTATCTTTAGCGATTTCACTCACTTGCGATTTCAATTTTTGGCGATATTGAACGAACTAGAGATAACTGACCTGGCGAGATAAAGGATTAATCTGGCGAGATGAATTGCGGTTTCCATTTTTTTATTTTCCCTCTTTTACAATTTTGATTTCTGGCGAGTTTGAACGGATCGGCGAGATAAACTGAACTAATATGGCGAGATGAAGGAACTGACGAGATAAAGGAGCTGGCGAGATAAATTGACCGGGCGAGATGAGCTAATCTGGTTGGATAAGGTCACTCGCCAATTGACACGTGTCGGATAAGGTCACTCGCCAATTGACACGTGTCGAATAAGGTCACTCGCTGATCGAGAAGTGTTGCGATCCACTGTTCATTACTATTCACTTACTATTCATCTTTTTTACTTTCTCTCGGTCTTCCCCTTTTTCTCTTAAAATCAAAGGCAAAACTCATTAAAATCAAAGGCAAAACTCACTGCTCTTCATCTTTGCGTCTGCTGCGCTGAACGTCTATGTGTAGGATATCTGGCAATTTCTTTTCTGATGCTGCCATGAAAAATGGTTGCACAGGAACTGAATCTGGCTGACAGGATGCTCCGGCTGCTTCCCTCTTCGGTTGATCTCCTACACACATGCAAGCACGTAAACTAGGCCGGGGGTGGCTCCGGCGAAACCCCTCCGGCGTGAGAGTAAGATTAGTGGTTCAAGGAAATGTAACAATGGAAACCCTAGAGAGAGAGAGAGAGCTTAGAGAGGAGAGAGAGAGACATACCATGCAAAATAAGCCATTTCTCTATTTTATACTCCTAAGCCCCCATGTGCCTTGCACATGGGGGGACACTTGTCAATCATCTACCAAGGGTCCTCAACCACCTTCAAATTAGTGGGATTTCACTGTTCACCTTGTCAAATCAAGCTACAGTTAACTATTTAGCACCGACGCGGGATCACGTTTTATGCAAGCCGCAGGCGACAATCGTCCACCAAGCGGCCATGCTCATAGTGCGACCAACCTTAGCTATGTCGGCCACACTACTTTTCGCCCTAGGGGTATCACTGTTCATACATTTTTCCCGGGTATTAATCTCGTCCTACTTACTCCCATATGTCGCCGGGCGGGATAGTTTCATCTCGCATGCATCTTTCCACCCCTGGGCCCTCCTCACAGCCCAGAAATACATGCTGGGCCCATTACTACATTCACTAGGCCCATTAGGGTGATGCCAGGCATATTTGTCCACTTGGACTCAATCTTATTTTCCAATATCGCATCAGAAGCCCCCAATTTTGAGACCTGGGTTATTTATGACCAAGCGAGAAATTCACTAAACCGCTCAACATTTCCCATCCCGCCACCTCCTCAAGGAGCGAGATAGGTGCATTACCTGGCACCCACATAGCCACGTGTCAGCTAAGGGTTGAAGGGGTGGGGCGGTTCGTCAGAGCCGTACACCGTCTCGAGTTTCGGGCCCCTCCTTAAATAACCACATTAAAGGGGAGGGAATTTCAAAATTCGAACCACCATTTATTTCCTAGGAAACTTAGAACGCCCCTTCGTCTCCACAGCGCCTCTTCGTCTCCACTACACTAAGTTCAGTCCCAATATCCTCATTTTTCACTTTTCATCCAACCAGCCTTCGAATTTTCTCTGTTTCTCCAGTGAGTATTTTCTTAAGAAACCCCCTTTTTTTCTTTCTAATTTCAACATTTCCACCGTTTATTTTCACTATTTCCTTGATCTACTCACATTTACGGTTGCAATCCTTCGATTTGGGGTCCCCAGGTGCATTTCTGGTAGTTTTCTTTGCATTCTTGAAGTTTCCGGCCAAACTCCGCCAAGTTCATCATTTCCGTCCGTTTCCTCAAACTTTCCCAGGTACTTGCTTGATTTCCCACATTTTCCTTAATTTCCGCTTTTTACTTCAATTTTTGCTATCTCTCATTATGGCGAGAACCAAGTGTTGTGCTACCGATTCCACTGGCTGGGACAAAAACCACTCCAAGGCGTGATCCGCAAGAGTGCTTGCAAATGCCTTACATATCACGGCTTCATTCTCAGTCAGTAGCGACAACGTAACCTCAAAACCGCCAATGTGAGTGTTCGCCCTTGAATTCCCAGAATAACTTGGCAGGTTTGGCATGCGAAATGAAGGGTCAGGAGCGGCAATCTGAATACTTTTCACGAACGGAGCCAAGTAAGAACCCTTTATTTCGGCGGGCTTGGTTCCCGCCTCTAATTCTTTGATCTTCTGGGCCATCTCGGCCATCTCAGCTTTCCACTTATCTTCCTCATCCTTCTTGGCCTTCTCCAACTCAGCGACTTTAGCTATTTCGGCGGCTTTCAAGGCCTCAGCTATCTTAAGCACTTCTGCAATCTTCTTAGCTTCTGCGGCTTTCTTTGACTTTTCTCTTTCCTTTTCCCTATCCCTCCTTTCACGCCACCGACGATCTTTATCACGCGGAGACACCTCCTCTTGGCGAGCTCTATCAGACTGTCTAGACCTTTGCGACCTTTCTTCTCTGTAGGTCCCGTCATCAGAGTATCTCGAGCGGCTAGGCACATAATCCCTGTCGGCTGTAGATCCTTCGTCACTTTCATATTCATAATAGTAGGATTCATCACGCGAGTTCCCTGATTTGTGATAGATCCTCAGCCTCCTCCCTTCCTCACGCTCTGGATGCTTTCTCTTGCCCGCAGCTCCCTCTGATCTCGCCTGGGTTACATCTCGCCTTCTGTGATCTTTGACTGTATCCTTTGGTGGCGGCATATCCTTCGCCCGCCTATTATCTCTCTGAGCCATACTCTGACTACCATCTCGGTTTTCTCTTTGAGCTCTTCCCGCCGTTCCAGCCGACATCTCAGGCGGGATCTCAGTGGGTGCCTGACCCATTTTTCTTAACCTTTGATTATTTGCCAGAACCTTCATCATCATTTCATTCTCCTTCCTCAACTGCTCGGCCATCGCTCTCGCGTCATCAGACTTCGATGGGGCGGGATACTGCTCACCATCTTTCCCTTTATTCCTTTCAACCCGCTCTCTTTCTTCCCGCCTCCGGGTACTCCTGATTGCCGAATCGGTCTCGGAAGTGTGCGCTTCGCCTTCCCGCGCAGTCCCCGATCTAGTCCTGCGGGCATCCTTCTGGTTGGGGGTCTCCATCGCCGGATTCTGGGTATCCTTCGCCTGAGTAGTCTTTTCTTGCACCATTCTGGTCACTTTCTGGGCTCACAATCCAAATATTTAACTAAACCAAACACCAACAAACACTTGCAGCAGGCCTGGAGGCAGATTTTTGGGCTAAGAAACAAGAAACTCACGAACAGAAAAAACCCTAACCCCCCAACTCCTGCAAACAAAGCACAGAAATCCAACAAACTTTCGCCAATCAACCCAAGGAAGACATTTCAGGTCCCGGCAACGGAACCAACTGATGCTGCCATCCAAAATCAATGGTTGCACAGGATCTGAAGATGACAGGATACCTCGGCTGGTCCTCCTTCGGCTTGATCACTACACACACGCACACACGTAAACTAGGCCGGGGGTGGCTCCGGGGAAACCCCTCCGGCGTGAGAGTAAGATTAGTGATTCAGTGAAATGGTAAATATGGAAACCCTAGAGAGAGAGGGAGCTTAGAGAGGAGAGAGAGACATACCATACAAATGAGCCATTTCTCTAGTATATACTCCTAAGCCCCCATGTGCCTTGCACATGGGGGACACTTGTCAATCATCTACCAAGGGTCCTCAACCACCTTCAAATTAGTGGAATTTCACTGTTCACCTTGTCAAATCAAGCTACAGTTAACTATTTTGCACCGACGAGGGATCACGTTTCACACAAGTCGCAGGCGACAATCGTCAACCGAGCGGCCATGTTCATAGTGCGGCCAACCTTAGCTATGTCGGCCACGCTACTTTCCGCCCTAGGGTTATCGCTGTTCGTTCATTTCTCCAGGATATCAATCTCGTTCTACTTACTCCCATATGTCGCCGGGCGGGGTGGACTTATCCCGCAGGCATCTTCCCGCCCCTGGGCCCCCCTCACGGCCCAGAGACACATATTTGGCCCCTTTCTTCATTCACTAGGCCCATTAAAGTGATGCTAGGCCTATTTGCCCACTTGGGCCTAATCCTATTTTTCAATATCGCATCATATATATATACTCCCTCCGTCCCGTTCGAAAAAGCACAAATTTCCTTTTTGGGTGTCCCATTTAAAAAGGCACTTTCCCAAAAAGGAAAGTTTTTATTACTATTTCACCCACTCATTCTCTCTCCTACTTTACTTTTACACTCACAACATTCTCTCTCCTAACTATTCCTCCCACTCATTCTCTCTCCTATTTAATTTTTCATACTCACAACATTTAAACTTTTTCTCTTTCCTACATCATTTTCCTTAATTTGCGTGCGAGGTTGGTTTTGTGCCTCTTCGGGCGGAACGGAGGGAGTATATATATACTTCCTCCGTTCCAGTCCAATTGATATCAAATTTTTGGGCACATATATTAAGGAAAAGTAAGAGAGATAAAAAGTGGATGAAAATGTTGTGAGTATGAAAAATTAAATAGGAGAGAGAATGGGTGGGAGGAATAGTAATTTGATTGGTGTTGTGAGTGTAAAAGTAAAATAGGAGAGAGAATGAGTGAGAAAAATAGTAAAAATTCTCTTCTATTTTGGACAGTATCGATTGGACTGGAACGGATCAAAAAGAAAATAAGTATCAATTGGACTAGATCGGAAGGAGTATATTAATTCATTTACGTTAAAGAGGTTTCTTAATTAGGATTTTCTTTAACCTCATATGCAATCATTCCCTTAAAAGAAATGACTAATGAGTATGTACATTGAAAGATTTCAAAGCCTGGCAGTGAATTTCCCGGAAATTTCTTTGTTTGCATGGAAATTAAGAATGCTCAACTTGCTAACAAGCAAATTAAATTGTTACTTTTCAAGAGCTTAAGTAAAAATGTTCGCCAGCTACGTTTTAATAGGAACATAGGAAGAAGAGATAAGACTATCCAAAATAGCATCACGAATAAAATGGCAATCTATTTCAATGTGCTTTGTTCGCCACCTGCGTTTTAGCATCACAAAGGAGAGATAAGCCGACACGTGTCACTAATTTTTTTTAATTTTTTTTTCAGTTAGATGAAAAATGGGAGAATTACTAATGGATCCTTCAAAATCAAGTTAAATGATCAATAAGGACATACATTATGAAAATCAACCAGCTAGTCCAATGTCCTAAATCAATATTACCATGAGATCCGACAATTATTTAGTACTTGATAAATACACAAACATACACTAATGCAACATAAAAGGGACAGCTGTCCCTTTCTCTCCCTCTATTTTCATTTTTTTTCTCCTCCCAAAATTTTAAAATTAAATATCTTAAGATCTAGAACCCAAAAAAAAAATCTGAGGCCATTGTATTATTCGTATCGTCAAAACGAATCAAACTAGCAGCATCAACATATATTTTAGAGCAATATGAGATTATTTGATATATTTGTTAAGTTCACAGTTGTTCTAGTTAAGTTCACAGATATTAAGTTCACAGTTGTTAAGTTCACATTTGTTAATTCACAGTCATTTTTTTATCCTTTATGACCTCTATTTTTGCAATTTTATGAGATTATTTGACATTTTTGTTAAGTTCACAATTGTTTTTAATTAAGTTCACAGCTGTTTTAGTTAAGTTCACATTTATTTTTAGAATTTTATAGCCTTTATTTTTGTAATTTTATGAGATTATTTGACCTATTTGTTAAGTTCATTGTTGTTTTTTGTTTAGTTCACAGTTGTTTTAGTCTTTATGGCCTCTAAAATAACTGTGAATTTAACAAAAATGTCAAATAATCTCATAAAATTGCAAAAAGAGAGCCATAAAAGATAAAAAAAATGACTGTGAATTAACAAATGTGAACTTAACAACTGTGAACTTAATAACTGTGAACTTAACTAGAACAACTGTGAACTTAACAAATATATCAAATAATCTCATATTGTTCTAAAATATATGTTGATGCTGCTAGTTTGATTCGTTTTGACGATACGAATAATACAATGGTCTGAAATATTTTTTTTTTGAGTTCTAGATCTTAAGATATTTAATTTTAAAGTTTTGGGAGGATAAAAAAAAAACGAAAATAGAGGGGGAGAAAGGGACAGTGACAGCTGTCCCTTTTATGTTGCATGGGTGCCTTTATAAGAAACGGGGTGTCATTATAAATCGTGGACCTGGTGAAAAATGTGTGTACTTATTGATTGTTTTCATTAGAACGAGGGACTATTTGATAATTGCCCCATGAAAAATTTCATTTCACCCCCCAAAAAAAAAAAAAAAAACATATCCGGATGAAATGGGCATTCATCCCCGCACATTGACTAATGGCACACTGGGAGGACTTTGAAAGGAAGGGATGTGAGAAAGTTTTTTGGTGCAGTTTTTTGGGGTGTGAGTTTTTTGGTACAGTTTTTTGGTGTGTGAGTTTTTTGGTGTGTGAGAGTTTTTTGGACACACATGTTTTTTGGTACACCCTAACTTTGACTAATTCCCCGCATATTGACTAATGGCACACTGGGCCCCCACAAACTAATGCCTATTTAAACATGCGTCCAATCACTTAAAATAATCACATTCCTAAAAAAACTTTTTGAGAGAAAATTGTCAGGCTAGAGAGTTTATTAAAAAAATGTCTAGAATCTATTCGGTGATAGCCAATGTATTCATCGCATTATATTTGCGGATGATGCCACCATTTCAGGTTTCCGGCCAAATAGAAGAATCCACTAATGTTGTATATCCTGTAGTTGAAAACCTGCGAGGGCAAGAACTTGGGAAGGCCCTTTTAGGATATGTTATCCCTGTAACAGGCCTCCTTGTTCCGTTTGCAATCACCGGCTCTCAGGTACTCTTTCCTATAATTGTGATTGGACTATGTATTGGGTTGGTTTGTTTGTGGAACGGAATGCTCTTACGTGGTATCATCCCAGACAAGATGGCTAGTACATTGGAGCTGTTTGGAGGTCTTTCCATCTTCTTTGCATTTTTTGCGGTCATTGGATCGTGTCTTCATCCTGGAGTAGCGTGGATCATATGGGTCTGTTTCCTAGCTTGTATCCTTCCCTTGCCAATGAGCTTTTTGCAGGTCAAGGAGATGACTCCTATTGACGGGGAGTCCATTGTTTAATTTACATCATTGTAATTATGCACTTTCCTTTCGATCTGTAAATTTTCATTCATTTTAGATATTTATTTGACTATCATTGGGTTCGGAAAGAGTCACTAGTATTAGTACAGATAGATTGGGTCTTAGAAAACGCAACTTAGATAACACTATCTAAGATGTATATTTACATAGCGCATCCACAGCTTCAAATTTAATAATTAAGGCAAAAAAAAAAAATATATATCACTAACATTGCGCATGAAAACGCTATCTTAGGTAAAGCTTACGTAGCACTTATATTAAATTAAGCGCTATGTAATAAACGCTTCGTTCGTAAGATTTACTCCCTCCGCCCCACCCAGCTTAAGAAAAAATGAAATGGCACGGAAATTAAGAAATATTATTATAGTATTAGGAGAGAGAATGAGTGGAAGAAGTGTTCTGAGTGTGAAAAATTAAATAGGAGAGAGAATGAGTGGGATGAATAGTTAGGAGAGAGAATGTTGTGAGTGTAAAAGTAAAGTAGGAGAGAGAATGAGTGGGATAGAAAAAGTATAAAAATAATAAAAACTTTCCATTTTTGAAACTCTTAAGATCGGCGGGACGCCCAAAATGAAAAGTTTTTTTATGATCGGTGGGTGGGACGGAGGGAGTATTTACGTTGATTGTCTTCCATTACAACTCAAAGAACGAAAATAAATAAAAAAGTAAGAAATTTATGCCCCAATTCAACCAAATTCAGCATAAGCCGCAGCCCTAGCCGGACTTTCCCCGTCGTTCAGGCCCTTCCATCGTCGCCGTCATCTTACGTGCTTCTCCGGCTTAACTTTCAACAGTTCGCGCCTCCGTCACCGTCCCAAACCCATACTCGTTCACTCCCCTCCGGCCTATGTCTCTATATGACCGTTCAATTCAACGAAATTCAGCCTAAGCCGCAGCCCTAGCCCGACTTCTCCCGTCGGTTTCTCTTCTGAACAGGTCCTTCCATCATCGCCGTCATCTTATCGCTTCTCCGGCTTAACTTTCAGGCGTATCCGGCTTAACTTTCAACACTCTCCGTCCAAAAACTAACATAAAATTGCACACAAAGGGGAAATTCTGAAGATTGGTGGGTCTTTTCCGAAATCGGAAGCCATTATCATCTCTTTAATCAGCTAAGCTTCAACAAACCTGAGGTGAATTTCCTCCACTTTCTTACTATTATTATGATTTTCATACTTCCTGTGAATCCCCTTTTGCATTTCTCTGCTGTCTTTGTGAATTAATTTGCGATTGCTAGTCTAGGTAAAGTTTGGAAACCCATGATAAATTTGATATTAAATATTGATTCACGAACTTTGGGTGTATCCTTGAGATTGTGTTTTGATTTCTGTTATAAAAGATAAATCAAATTTAGGTTGCCGTTGGTGAAGTTTCTTGTAAATGGTCCAAACCTGTTTGTTAAAATGCCGTAGTGAAGCAGAAGATTTGTATTGGCCTGGATGAGAAATGGATGCTTGTTCTAGGGCCTTCATTACTCTGGCTTACCCCTTTTGAAGAAGTGCCGACCATCTGAATGTTCTCAATGCTCGAACAAATGCACTTGTGAGGGGAAGTCTTGGTAGTAGTCAATTAAGATTGAATGTTCAAAATTTGGTCCACAATTTGGATTATCATCCTTTTTCTCGAAGGCGACAAAGGTAATCACTTCCAATTCTTCTTTAATATTGTTTTCTTTTGAGATTATTGGTGTTATAAATTGTTGTTATTGGCTTCTTTTAATTTGACAGATGAAATCTGGTCAATTTATACCATCATTGTTTGATTTTGATAATTTAGGGGGTATAAACAGTGCCTGATAGTATCAACATTGTGAATAATGTTTGATCTATGATTAAACTTTTTCGTGGTTCTTTGGTATTCGTTTAATCTTGCATGATCTGTTGCTCTAAAGCCATCTGTCGACAACAAATTTTATCTTATAAAGTTTTGAAAGATTTTTATGCGATGCCTGATGCTGATCATAGTGTCAGCTGCTAGCCCTGAATTCAAGAAATTGCATAGAACCTAGGCCTTCTTTTAATTTGACAGATGAAAATAGCATCACTAGCTCGAGGGTAGAAGAACAAGGGAGGCATAATGTATCTTTAAGGTTGCTGTTGTGCCTTTAATATGAATCAACATCTTTCGATTATTCTTGACACTAGTTCATCATAGACAGAGATAAATGCAATTTAACTGAAGGATTTAGAACCTCATCCTACTTATATTACTAGCTTAAGGTGGTAATTAGTAAATAAAAGAGAGATAGGAAGGTCATTTTTTAATCTTACGTAATTGAGTTTATCTATCAATTGAGCAGGAACAACTAACCCACGTTTTCATAAGCCCAAATATGGTAAATAAGAAAGATAAAGGAAGCTTGTTGATGGAACTCTCATATTCTGACATTGCTTGTCGTCCATGTCTGGGTGTTATGAAAATTTGATTGTCGGTTTTATGGTAGTGCGTTGTTGAGTCAATCAAGAGTAGGTAAACTCGTACTTACGGCCAGTGACACACACACACACACACATATATGGCTTACTAAAGGGAGAGACGGCAAAATAACAGTTAATAAAAGAAATATTTCTAAACAATCCTTATTCCCGCTCATAGATGTCTTTTCTTGCTTCAATTTTGGGGCTTTAATTTATTGCAATTCATCAATAGATATAGTATCATAGTATTTCCTATGAAATCCCATATTTTTCTGGAAGAACTATTATATTGTTGATATCTCCTTGTTAGCCGTAAATCCATCTTATATCTGCCTTAAATCCATTCTGATACATTTAAAACTTGGCACACATAAGATCCCATGTGCACTGGCACTATCCTATACTTCTGCACAGTCATTTATAGTATCTGTGCATCATAACATAGAGGAAATAATAATAAAATCTATCTTGTATTCCCTCCAAAATGCTATTGGGTGAACGTGAGCTTTAACTATCATCTTCATTTTGTTCTACCACGTGTTTATGAAATCGACACATTGGGTATATGAATCTTTACCTTAATAATCATCGAATGCTGTACTGCACATTTTGAAAGCATTTGATTCATGAACAAAGTATTTGACTTCCTCAGTATCAGTTAGTAAACTTTATTCTCATTTGTCTGGTCACGCTATCGCACTGTAAATGTGCACCCACACTAACACAGAATTCTCGATATGTACACATTTATGCAGGTAGGTAGCTATCAATATACTCGGTGAATGTTTTCACGTAACATAAACCAAAAAGAGTGTAGATGAATCATGCAAGTGAGTCTGTCAATGTGCATTATCACAAGTCAAAGTTGACAATTTTTTTCTTAATGACAACTGTAGATTTGTTGAGCTTCTGTGGCAACCCTCATTGCATGCTTTGCGAGAGGTTCATAGACGTACATATGCAGCTGATGTAGCATCTAACCCACTACCTGCTTCACTGACAGATGTAGCCTTTTCGCATGCGGCTACACTACTTCCTGTAACAAAGGTAACTTTTCTTACATACACAATTCTTAAAGTTTTAAGGACACTGGCTACGCCCTTGTTAAGTGTGACACTGTACTGTCTTTTTGGTCAAACATTGACTTTTAGGGGCCTGATTATTCGTATAAATTTTCTGAGATGTGATATAGGGAGTATGTGACAGCTTTTAGCGTCACATAAGTACATATAATAGTATTCCTAGTTGAGCAGTAAACAATTGTGCGTGTTGGTTGGACGTCTTTGTTACTCATCCCTTCGTAAATATCATGCATTTGATACATGCACAGATATTTGGGAGTTGGGACTTGTTTATTGCAAGGGAATGCTTAGACACTAGAAGTTATTCTGATATCCACCCCCCCCCCCACACCGGGTTTACAATTCCTGGAAAAAACAGATTCATGAATGATAGTTACTACCCTCTTGTAAATATATGGTTTTTCTGTGTAGCATCCTTGAAAAGTATGTGTAAACAATCTTTTGGTTTCGTTGTTAAACAGGCTAGAATAGCCCTAGAAAGAAGAAGGTTTCTGAAAAATGCAGAGACAGCAGTGCAGAGACAGGGTATGTGGTCAAATTTGGCTTATGAAATGACTGCAGAGTTCCGTGGTCTTTGTGCTGAAGAGATAAGCGAGGAAGTTCCATTATCCGGATTTGAGGAACTCATTTTAAATAGGCGTTTGCTCAATTGTTGGGTGCAAATAGATTCTTCTATTGATTTTCACCTGACGTCGAGACTTTGTTTTCCTTGGACATCTTAAAATTCAGGCCTATTTACAACAAGAGCTGGAAAAGCTACACAACTTAAGGAACAAAGTGAAGTTGGAAGGGGAACCGTGGGATGAACTGGTATCTAGCTCAAGCCAAAATTCACATATGGTTCAAAGAGCTACTCGCTTATGGGTATCTTTTATCTCGTAAAAGTAAGTAGAAACATCTTATATTATCCACAAAATTTAGTTATGATCTTCGGGACATTAATTTTCTTAAGTATTACAAACTTGTCGATAGAGTAGAAATGAATTCATATTTTAAAATTTTTTAATACAAACATCAATTATTATTAATAGTGCCCGAAGCAACCTGATGGAATTCATTGTGGCCACTATGTTGGATGCTTCATTGAGAGTATATTGCTCACCGGTGAAACAAGTATCCCTGTTTCTGTAAGTAAATCACTCATTTGTACTCCCTATCCCCTAATTTGGTTTCCTTTCATTTGTACTCCCCGTCCCCGAATTTGGTTTCCTTTCATTGGTACGTACTCCCCGTCCCCAGGTTTGGTTTCCTTTCATTTCTATTCCCCGTTGTTGTTGCTGTTGTTGCTGCTGTTGTTGTTGTTGTTGTTGTTGTTGTTGTTTTTGCTGATGTTGTTGTTGTTGTTGTTGTTGTTGGTCTGGTTTGTTAGTATAAGAA
Source organism: Adenophora triphylla var. japonica (assembly GCA_022495995.1). Classification (NCBI taxonomy): domain Eukaryota; kingdom Viridiplantae; phylum Streptophyta; class Magnoliopsida; order Asterales; family Campanulaceae; genus Adenophora; species Adenophora triphylla. The sequence goes on along the minus strand of JAFEMH010000130.1, from coordinate 554,870 downwards.
TACTTCTTTGTCAAATATGTCTCTATAGGTGGCAGCCCTAACCTCCTCATATATTCTTCCATGCCGCGCTATCCCACTTTTTCCCGGCCAATAAGCTTCACCTTAATTATTGCATAGCTGTATAAGATTGTGTTTAGATATGGTACTCAAATCTATATTTTTTTTGAAAGCTAAGATGATATATAAAACTTAAAAAGAAAACTAAGTGAAGGAAATCAAGAGAAACAAGAAAACGAAACATTTGGAAAGATTTATTATTAAAAAAAAACCAATCGTCTACATGGACCAGTACTAGTTGCTGCTGCCTGCTGCTGCCATTCCGGATACTTGGATGGACATTAAGTGTTGGTCTTGGTACATAAAGTAGCATAGCAATCATGGTATCTTTTGGTGTTGTTTGATCTATCTTAGACTGAAATATGCATTAAAATGGCTTGATGAGATGACTATCTTTTCGTATAAAACCAGCAATATGAATATTAGTTACAATAACCTAGTGGTAAGCACTTGAATCTGTTAAACATACAGGGACAAGTTCAACATCCCATTTCATTATGACATATGAACTCCCTCTAGGATACTCTATATTTAGTTACTGAATTCAAAGCTGAGGCCATCGTTGTTCCTTTTGCAATCACCGGCTCTCAGGTACTCTTTCCTATAATTGTGATAGGACTATGTATTGGGTTGGTTTGTTTGTGGAACGGAATGCTCTTACGTGGTATCATCCCAGACAAGATGGCTATTACATTGGAGCTATTTGGATGTCTTTCCATCTTCTTTGCATTTTTTGGGGTCATTGGATCGTGTCTTCATCCTGGAGTAGCTTGGATCATATGGGTCTGTTTCCCAGCTTGTATCCTTCCATTGCCAATGAGCTTTTTGCAGGTCAAGGAGATGACTCCTATTGATGGGGAGTCCATTGTTTAATTTACACCATTGTAATTAGTCGCATAATTACTATTCCATCTGTAGAATGTATGTACTATTTAGTTTTACACCCTAAATATTTTCCGGAAAACATTTTCCCTATTTTTTGGTGCGAAACAAACACCGAAGAAAAATGGGAAAAATATTTTCCGAAAAACAATTTTTCCCCAAACAAACGGAGCCTAATAAGCAAACAATAAAAAATGGGTAAACAATTGAAGTGGGTTGAAATATTATTGTTCAAAACATTATTCATAAGTCAAGTGGATAAAATATAGGTTTGTAAAGTTTTTTTTTTTTTTTAATTCTACAAAATTTATGAATGACATGTCTAGATCTGTCAATACAGGCTGGCGGAAAGGGCCAAATTTCTGACGAATCGGAAATATGTCAACCCAACCTAACCTTATAGTTATTTGTTCGTTTCAAAGTGAGTTTTTTTTTATTATTATTCTTAGGTGGCGCAAGGAGGAAATGATTTCTATTTTCTACACCATCTTTAGTATATGGGCTCCCAATTTTCACACACAATGATAAGTTCTAATCAACCCAACCGCTTCAAGCAAAAGTCCAAACAAACAATGCCCAATATCACTTTGCTTAGGCCTCATTTATTTGAGATTTTTTTTTTACAAATTTATTACTTGCAATCAATAAAAGGTACGAGAGATGACACTTCACAAATGTTGTAGGCTCAACTCATATAAGAGGATTATCATAAAAACGAGTTTCAACGAGATACAATCAGACATCATGAATCGATTTTCCGGTGATTAACTTTCAAAAATCCAAAATTAGCCAAAAATTATGCTTGAAATATAAACATTGTTAACAAATTTGCTCATATTCTCATTGTTAAAAAATCAGGGGAAAGAATTCGAAATTTTTTAAGGTTCATGCTCAATCCAAAAGGGTTAATTTCACTATTGCATTTAAACAAAATTGGCTATTTCACAAGAAAGAATCTTGTTCATCAAGCCAAAACTCCTTCCTTAGCTTGCGCGAAAATAGCGTGCACGCATCCATACTCAGATCAATGGCAGCTGAAAGTGCGACAAATAAAGCAGCATCAGCCATGCAAGTCACGTGCTTAACTCCCACTTGAACTGTTGGCTTGCTCGCTTTTCCTTCACCATCCACACTAGAACTCATTACGAACCCTCTAACCGAGCTCAATCCCCCGGAATCTTTAATCTTGTTATCAATGCAAAACTCCCCGCCTTTTTTCATCTTCATTGTACCCTCAGCAATAGGGGTAGTTCCACTCGTGAGACCGGAGTTAGTCACAAGCTCAAACTTGTAACCTAGTCCATCGACAGCCCCACGTTCACGCCAAGCTTCTAGCCGCCCCCACGGTTTCCATGACCTAACTGAAAGACCGTTGGGCCGGAGTATGAGCCAAGCACCAGGGTTTGACCGTGACACACGATCAGACCCTGGGGAGGGGACAAATGGAGTGATCATAGAAGCGGCTGCAATGGAGGAGCCGGATAGATCATGGATCGTTATCATCCATCCTTTCCTTTCTCTTCCTGGCTTTTCAGTTGCCATCCATCCTCTATTATTGTTCAAGGTGAAATCTGATGGGAGGGAGCTGAAAATTAACAAAGTCAAAGGGGTCAAACTCAAAATTCAAACAACAGACAACTAATAATTAAAGTCATTGAACCAATAGCATGATTAATAAAAGGTTAGTCAAACAAGGACATTAAGCCATTATTGAGAGAACAAAATTTTGAGCCAAAATCTTTGCACATGGAGATGAATCAGAATGGTAATTGTGTTAATGAACTTCAATTGTTCTGTTTTGTCAAAGACAAAATTTGTTATTGTTAGATATATTATCTAACGTTAGGAATTGACAAACCTTGTCTATAATATATAAAGATCATGAGCAACTCTCCTTAATATATAAAGATCATGGGTCACTCCCCTTAATACCAATTAGTTTTAAGGTGAAATATCAGACTTTAAGATGGTATCAAGCAGGTTCTTTACACGTGCAGGCCCAACAGCACAAGATGTTACTCCGCGTCACCAGATTAATAATAATAAGAACAACATTGTAAGCTTGGACCCCACAAATGTCCGTCTTAAAACAAAAACTCCCTCCGTCCCGATCGAAATGTCTCAAAATGGATCATGCACGGGAATTAAGAAAAGTGATGTAGGAAAGAGAAAAATTGTATAGTGAAATAAATGTAGTGAGTATGAAAATTAATGTAGAAAAGAGAAAGTGGGTAGAGAATAGTTAGTGGATATGTATTGTGAGTATGACAAGTGAGTTCCACAAATAAAAAAGTAATAAAAAATTTTCCTTTTTTGGATTAAGACATTTTAAATTGGACAACCAAAGAGGAAAGTTGGGACATTTCGGGCAAGACGAATCGGAGTATAATACTAGTGACAATTATTCAAAATTATTTTTCAGCAATGAATAAGTTGGCGTAGTTTAGCAGAAACCAGCCCCAAGTCGTACCAGCACGCTTGGACCCCTCAAACGAAATTAATTGAGGGGGAAAATTGAACTATTCAAGAGCGGGACCACTAAACCTTAAGTACAAGTTAGAAATTACAGATAAGACACCGCCGGAAGTAAAGAAAAACTCACCGTGATCTGGAGTTCCGGTCAGCACTGAACTTGCAGCTGAAAATCGGCTGCCGGATGTTCCCCTGAATCTGAAAAACCACCGGACTACATTCCGGCTCACCTCCGAACTGAAACACAAACCGAGGATCCGGTTCAGTCCGGACCGTCAAATGCAGCCTAGCCGCCGGCTTATCCGGTTCACTCCCCAGCTTCGTCCAGCCGCTCTGAAACTTAACGGGCTTAGACTCAACTCCATTAAGATTAACACAAACCTTAACCCGTCCGAGCAGCTTCCCTGAGCTAATCCCACACGTCTGACCCATTCGGCCAGTGTAAACAGACACGATCAGCACAATCGTCTTACCAGAGAGTCGCCGGAGTGCGGTTGGATCGAGGTGGAAACCAGCTGAGGAAGTGGCGGAGTCAGGTGGGGACTGATTGTTGGAGGGAGTAGCGGAGCAGATCAGCGGGATAAGGGCAGTTTGGGAAGAAAAACTCTTAATTCGGAGCTTGCAGAAACACGGTGTTGATGAAGGATGAACGCCTGAACCGGCAGGCTTTGTTGCCACCGGTAATTTCAATGCTAACGACTCAATTATCAAACGAACAAATGGGCAAGGATCCATTGAAGGATCTTAATTAACTGTATCGATCTCGGGGTTGAGCTTGAGAAGAAGATGAATCAATGGCGGATTTGGTGATTTTGTTCAGGAGAGGAGGAGGGGACGAGGGAGTGAAAGCTTGGAAAACATCTATGGAGAAGAGTATATGGATTGTCGGCTAGCTTGGCTTGACAGCTATTTTGAAGCTTCAATTCTGTGTATCAGTTAGTTAACCAATAAATATTCTTTCGCGGCAGAATTCTGGCGGCGATAATCTGTTTTTATTTCTCGTTGGAATGATATATCGTGCATTATTATTGTTATGTTTTTCTACCAAAATAAGTATCGCATTTTTTTTTAATATTTATACAAAAGAACAACCGTTAGAGAGCAAAATTTAACAATGCATCTATTAATAGATTAATTTGGTTTCCAACGAAACTCACGTTAAAGTTAATTTCTGTGGGATGCGATGGTTCGATGTTCTGATAAGAGGCTGGATTATGTAAAAAAATAAATGATTGACGACCGAATAAGAAATCAGAAGTTCATAAACCCAAATACAATCTCTTTCTCTCTCTCTTTCGATTCCAAATTGCTTTTGTGTATCGTTTTGGAGACAATTAATTTCAATAACGGATTCACCAAAAAGTTGATATGTTAAAATCTAATTATATATTGGCGTGAAACAGAGAATTCCCTATTACAACAGTCATTGTCCATTATTTATTCAGACGAGAAGATCTGAAATTGATTTGTCCAATTCAATTAAATATATAACCATCTAAATAACAAAACAGGGCTGCAATGGATAATTCTAGAGTCAATTATCATCTTCGGACCCAGTAGCCATAGCAGCATCATCATCAAGGGTCCATTTTGTTGGAGATAATTTCACCAAGTATTCTTGTTAAAATCATACCGAAAACTTAAATTTGTGCATTTTACTCCTTCCGTTACATAACAACACCTACTTTTATCTTAATTCTCGTTGCAAGTACTAAATGGATAAGTGAAAGTATTTATCAAGAAAAAAGATCAAAATTATTTAACAATGCTAAAGAGTTAGCTAAACAGATTGTTAAACAGATTTTGAAGGACTTATCCTCTTCTTGCCTCACCCCACCAATAAATCTCATTCAATAAAAATAAAATGATCATAAATCACAACTCCCCTCATTTCACTATGTTACAGTCAAATATTTTGACGGATCAGATCCGAATTTAATCAAACTCAACCCGTTGCCGTCCTAGCCACCATTAGAAATACTCTTTCCGTTTCAGCTTAAGCTTTACCAATTACTCAAAAGGGCGTTCCGTTACAAACTTCACCTTTTCTATAATGGAAAAGGTTTATTAATATTCTATTATACCCACTAACTTTTTTCTCTCACACATTTAAATTATGGGTCCCACTTGTTATATTCACTCACTTCTTTCCTCTCACAACCCTTTGTCCACTCCCATTATTTTTGAATATATATATATTGCTTTCTTAATTCGTGTGCTTCATCAAAATGGTAAATCTTAATCCGGGACGGATGGAGTATACCGGACAGGTAGTACTCAAAACTTGGGTTTCTGAGAGCAATGAGAAAATTCCTATGCATGAATTACGATAAAGAAAACATAAATGAATAAAGTTGGACTGGCAAAAATCAGTTATATTTTTTTTTGTCAAACAAAAAGTTGCACCTTTTTGAAATGGACCTTAAATTACTTGCACTTTTGATGATTTCGTTCTCTTTGTTTTTTTTTTTTTTTTTTTTTTTCAAGTTTTGTCCTTTTCAGTCCCGATAAATAAAGAAATGGAATGCTGAGCTAGCAAATGTAACGCACAGCCAAGAAATGGACCCTCAAATCTGCAATTTTATGCTGATTAATTGTATTGTGGCCCACAATTATATTTCATGTTCACTGTTTATGCACATCTATTTCGGGTACCCTTCCTATATAAAATACTCCCTCCGTCCCGTCCGAAAATGTCCAAATCAAACCTCGCACGTAAATTAAAGAAAATGATGTAGGAAAGAGAAAAAGTTTAAATATTGTGAGTATGAAAAATTAAATAGGAGAGAGAATGAGTGGGAGGAATAGTTAGGAGAGAGAATGTTGTGAGTGTAAAAGTAAAGTAGGAGAGAGAATGAGTAGGTGGAATAGTAATAAAAACTTTTCTTTTTGGAAAAATGCCTTTTTAAATGGGACGCCCAAAATAAAAATTTGTGACTTTTCGGACGGGACGAAGGGAGTATTAAACCTAGAATACATTACTTATTAGGTTTAATCGTTTGTAACTGTTGAGATAAAATGTGATTGAGATTGAATTAAAAAATTGAAGGGTGCCTTTATTGATTTGAGGAAGCCAAAGATACTAGCCATGACAAAATAGGGAGAGAAACTTGAAGTTAAACCTGATACGGAAAAATTGAAGGGTACCTTGATTGATTTGAGGAAGATGGAACTCAAAGACAAAACGGAAAGCTCGACCACGCTGGAAAATCACATTTCTTCCTATTGTTCTTGTTGGAGTATTTGTTTGCTAAAGGATTGTAAAGTTCCAAAAGGAAAGGGATTCCTCCTTTTATACTCCTCATTTTCCTTACCTGGATTGAAAATGGTGGGGGACATAACCGTTCGAATTTGTCAGTTAATGCTTAATAGCGGTTCCCAATACCAATGTCCAATCGCCATAATCGTACCATTATGACGAAAATTGCGGCGCATTAAACAGCGTATACAATCGTCAAAAGTCAATGGTCGAGAGCGAACTACGTCTACTCATTCGACCTTTCAACAGCGAGCCACGTAAGCTATCACATAAATTTTTCATAACTTCCTGATCGACAACGTCAACACAGAAAGTTGGAGGTCACTGAACAGAATAAAAGTGACGGGCTAGGCCCAAGGATTGAAGCTCAATATTCCATGCATTACATAAACACAGTTATTAAATTAATGGGTCAATCCAGTTGTCATTACACCTACTGCCCACCAACATAAGGTCAGTCGGTCTAGCTCATTGTCCTACCATCTTTGTTCCCGACCTATATTCGTCCGACATACGACCATTCATATAATCCATATATAAAGCCAATGCACAAAGTCAGGCCGACCTCGAATATTCAGACGACCTCGATCAACCAACACGTGCGTCCATCCACGTCGTTATTTGTAACCGCCTTTTACATTCTCAGAGACAGTTACGCCAACATCTCCATAATTTTAGGGATTTATAATGATCTCATAACGCCACTATATATAACAGGCAACTTCCTACGTTAAAGGGTAATATTTTATTGACTATTTTGAGATTACTTTATTTTCATACAGTTTTATACAAACTTTTAACACCACATCTCATTATCACGCCGGAGAATATTAGCCGAAGACCATTCTGACAAGTTGTTTGTTCGTGGTTTCAGACACAACAACTGCTGGAGATCAACCTACTGCTCCAAATCATTTCCAATATTGTTTTTGTATAAGAACAAAAATATCAATGGGATTTGCCTAAGGAACACAAAATCTTTATTGGTTTTGGCCTCTCAGTACAACACCACATTAGATGTTGCTAGTCTGCCAAATATACAGCACAGAGCAAACTATTATTACCTGTGTGAATTATGTGTGTGTGTTTTGTGGTCCAATTGGTGTTGTGGGGGCACTTTCTCTTGGACTACAAGAAAGTAATTATATTGTATTGCTGCTCCATTTTTGCCCAATATGGATCATGGATGGATGGATCTAGGTTAGCATTTGCCAGATTCATGCCAGCATGTCATTATCCAGTTCCATGGACCTGAATTGCGGTTTCCACGCATTCCTTATTATGCTACAGTCAAGGGCACAGAGGGCTACCACGATCCCTTCTAGTAGATCAAGAATTGAAATTTTATTGAACTTGTATGTGTTAAGACCTATATCAAATTTAATTTTTTGACCATTGATCCACGTCAGTGTGACACCTATTTTCGCCCTTATTGCAACTTAATGATGATTCCCACCCACCATTGAATTACTCGCTCCATCTCTTATAAGATTTTACATATGAATTTTGCATGAGAATTAAGAAAATGTGTAAGTGTTGTAAGTATGAAAAAGAAGGTATGGAATAGAAGGTGTGGTAGAGAATAGTAAGTTGGTTGGTGTTATGAGTTTAAAAATAAAGTATGAGAAATAATGAGGGAGAGGAATAGTATTTTTTTTTTGACATTTTCGGAAAGTAAAATCTTATATGAAATATCCAAAATGACAAAAGTGAAATATTGGACGGGACTGAATGAGTATCGTGTTAAAGATATTATCCCACATTGGAAATTGATAAACATTGCCTATAATATACTCCCTCCGTCCAGCTACAATGTGCACACTTACTATTTGCACGCAAATTAAGGAGAAAGTTAGTGGAGTAAGTGTTGTGAGTATGAAAAGTGAGGTTGGAGAGAGAAAGTGGGGTAGGAAATAGTGAGTTGATTGGTGTTGTGAGTATAAAAGTAAAGTCGGAGAGAGAATTAGTGAGTGGAATAGTAAAGATTTTTTGCCATTTTAGGAAGTGTACATTTTGTAATGGGACGCCCAATGAGGAAAGTGTGCAGCTTGTAGCGGGACGGAGGGAGTATAAAGATTCTGGGCCACTCCCCTTAATACCAATTGATTTTAAGGTGGAACCTCAGACTTTAAGATGGTATCAGAGCAGATTCTTTACACATGCAAGCCTAACGGCCCACGATGTTACTTCGCGCCACCCGATTAATAAGTACATGTTGTAAACTTTGGCAAAGCCCGCTACACGTAAGGGAACGTGTTAAAGATATAAGAATTGACAAATCTTGTCATAATATATAAAAATTATGAATCACTTTTCTAATATCAATTGATTTTAATTGATTTTAAGGTAAATCCTCGTGCTATACTATAGCATATCAAATATCGCATGTACAAATTTAAGGACAAGGTTTTTGGTAGTTAGGGCTGATTTTATGATTGTCTTTAACCACTGTCTAGGCATGCCCTCAAATGATTAATTAGGTGGAGATGAGATGACGACATCTACTCCATTAAACTCCCTCCATTAAAATATGATATACTATTTATAAAAAAAATGGCAATAAGATAATCTCTTTATAAATCGAAAATAATACTCTCTCCGTTCCATTTCAAATCCTATTTTTCCTTTTAGTTCGTCTCAGATTAAGAGTATCATTTTATAAATGACAAATTTTAAACAGTGTTTCGAACATTTATATCCTTATAATATAAATATATTTATAAAAAAAAATCATTCATTATGCCCATAATGTTAACATATTAAAAAAAATCAATCGAAAAGAGATTTTATCATAAATATGTTTTAACTTTTTCATTCTCTCTTTTCTAATCTTCTACCCACTTGTAATTTTTTATTTGTTTTTTTTTTAAATTAAAAAACGTGAAATATTACCTTATAACTCTTGAAATGGAACTACCTTATAACTCTTGAAATGGAACGAAGGGAGTACATAATTATAATCATAGAATAAATGTCACATATAACTTATAACTTGTTAGCGTTTATAGCTAATGTAACTGATGCAATCTTTATTTCAGATCAGATGGGCCAATACTAAACCAAAACAAAACTTGAAGCGCTGATTTTATGGGCTTTATAATCAGCCCATTAAATTAGTAGTCCATCTTCTACTACTCTAATCTAAGCCCAAGCCCGCCGTTTTTGATGACTAGGTCCATTGAGAAGCTTCTTGTTGTGGTTGTGGGCAGCCATTTCCGTCACTGCAGATTGTTTCAGCCAATCAAAATTCTCCCCTATTCCATCTCAGCATTGTTCTTCATTCAGAACTACCAACGGAGAAACAGTATTTGTATTTCTTCAATCACTTCCACGTTCTTCAAAATTTGAATTTCCGATCGGCGCTAACTGTCGGGATCCTGGAATTGTAGCCACACAGATCACATAGTTGCAATCGATATGTCAACTCCCGCTGAGTAATTCTCTAATTCCTGTTTTTGATTTTTTTTTTTTTAATTTGCATAAAATTTTCTCAACATTAATTAGCTAATGAATGTGTGTGTTTGATTTTAATGGTTTCCGGTGAAGTATTTGGGGTTTATTGGGTGTTTAATTAGCTGATTGGATATCTTTATTCATGAATGGTTCAAGTGAAGTGTAATATGTTGGGATGCTTGATTAGGGTTTTTGTTTGTTTGGGGACGATTGCTGCTGGTTTGGTAGGTGATAATGGTCATATGGTTACATATTATTTTAGTACGAATTTCATTTCATGATTTTGAGCACTGAAAGTAATTACGGTTGTTCCGTGCCAATTAGCACTAAGAGGATACACTAGCAGTAGGAGGAAACCAAGGGAATTAGGGAGCAACATCTAGAGTTTGTTTGGCACGGACGAATTGGGATTCGTTTATATGCGATTTAGAGTATTGCAGAATCAAATTTGTACTAAAAATTCATGGAATGGAATGTTCATTGTTGTGTACCTGGTGAGTTCTTACGTTCAGTGTTTTCTTACCTACGAGATTTTCTAACTGATTCCAAGATTCAATCGATGAGGATCTGATCTTTCGGTATGGTGCTAGCCGCCAGTATTCTTGTTTAATTACATTCTGTGCTACACTAAAGAAAAAAGTAAAGAAATGAAGTCTTGTGTGACCACATATATACAAAATGTTCATAGGCTGTGTATGTCCTATTTGATTTTGCTTGGACAGGTTTTAGAAACTTTACTTCAGCCATCATTCCATGGAGCATATGAACATTCTGTTTACAGTTATCTTCTGTTTCGGATACCTTTTTTTTGGCTTTTGGAGAAGTATTAATGACTTTTATTCATGACCTTTGTTGATGCTTCTGACCCTTCTGTTCCTTTGTTAATCATTCTAATTGTATACATTTGTTGTGTCAGATTTTATCATTCTCTTCCACCCATATGCAAGGCTTATGGAACAATATGCTTCTTGACTACTGTAGCTGTACAACTTCAGATATTGCCTGTGGCTTTTATAGCATTGATTTTTCAGCGAGTATTTTATCAGTTTCAGGTATGACCTAGATTTGGAAATCTCATTTATTATTTTTCTGAATTTTGTGACAATAATTAGAGTGATAATATACTCTTAGTTCAAAATAATTTATTAGTGCACAGTTCTCTTTGGAGACGCGTGAAATGTGGAATGGACCTGATGACTGGAACAATGGATTTTCCTAAGCTTGATGGGAGATATAGGAGGCTTCATATGGGTCTTGGTGCAGCTTATGAAAATTATTAATATGCTTCACGAGTGATTGTAGTCTATTCATAGAACACACATATAGTGCCTGGATGAAAAACCAAAGAGCAGATTGAAGATTATTTGTATAGTATGATGTTTCTTGAAGACTGCATTTAATTAGTTACTTATTCCTATTCTTACTTGGGCTCCTATCCTCTTATGTCAAAATCTATTATAGAAGCTTCCCTCGGAGGTCATGCATGGGCTTAGTTGGTGCTTTCGTTTGGCCTTCATTTTATTTCTTCAGATTTAAAGTGCATGCTTAGTAATGAGTAGATGTCATTCATCAATGGATTAGACATCCTCGCTTCCATTTAACATGATTGCCATCTACTGTGTTTCATTCAGCTATTATTTCCTGTAGAGGAGTCAGGCATCTCGAAGATCTCCACATTAGGCCAAATCAATACTCTCTCTCACGCGCACACTCATGCTTACATACACACCTGGCAGGATTTTGAATTTCCTTGATACTTATTAGCTGTTTTTTACAAGTTCAATTAATATTTACTTGTTTTTGTTTCATTTATTAACACGTGTTCTTTTTGTATTTGATAATTGAGGGTAACTTTGACTTTTGATTCGTAGATATGGAGACTGATTACTAATTTCTTCTTCCTTGGACCGTTTTCTATCAATTTCGGGATTCGCCTTTTAATGATGTAAGCCATGTCACATGTAGCTTTAATAATGAATTACAATTTTGATCCATTGCTTTAATTGTAGATGTTTCTGGTATTACATGTGGATGTGTACGCATGTATTTTTTCATGAGCCTAATAATGTTGTTGCTTCTTGATTTTAGAGCAAGATATGGAGTACAATTGGAGAATGGACCATTTCAAGGGCGAACAGCAGATTTCTTCTGGATGGTGATATTTGGATCATTATCACTCTTGGTACGTAATATCTTGTTAGTATGCAGATTTAATATTTTTTGGTTGTTTTGGCTCTTATTGGATTATTTCATTGTGACAATTAGCTACCCACAAGCTTTTAACTAATAGTATACAGATTCTCACAAATAACATGAATTCAAAACTTTTAATAGATCTCAAGTAATATCAACAAATAATATACAGAGTATCTAGATAATAATAGTCATAAAAAAGACACACTCAGCGTTTTAGTATCGCGTGTTCTTTGAGGGCGTTTCACCTCACAATTTATTCTGTTTTCAGGGGTTATCTGCCATCCCCTTTTTCGGGTCATACTTTCTTGGGGTATCGCTGGTTTTTATGCTCCTGTATGTGTGGAGTAGAGAATTCCCGAATGCCAATATCAACATATACGGCCTTGTGAACCTTAAGGTATGTTGTCTGAATTGAAGGTTTTTTTTAGTATATTGGACCTCTTTCGGATATAATACTATGGTGCTCTATCATATTTTTTTTCAGGCATTCTATTTTCCATGGGCCATGCTCCTTTTAGATGTCATCTTTGGTTCACCGATTGCGCCCGATCTAATGGGAATCATTGCTGGACATTTATATTACTTTTTAACTGTCTTGCATCCGCTTGCTGGTGGAAGGAATATTTTGCAGACGCCATTGTGGGTGTATCCTTTTGCCCGATTATTACTTCTTTCATGATAGTTTCACATCAGATGAAAACACTTGTATGCACTAACTGCCTGCCTAATACTCCCTTCATTCCCAATTAAAAAAGACCGACTTTGAAATTCAACACTTCTCAATAATAGGTTTACTACCTTACATATATTTTTTATTAAATAAACTACTATATCTATCCCAAAATGAATGATGACCATGAAGAGTAAATTTGAATTTTTTTTAATCATTTGTATTGGGACGAAGGGGGTACATTTTTTCCCGTTTGGCATGTGAGAGCAACATTTTTTTTTTTTTGAAAATAGAAGGAAAGTGCAAAAATTGAGGACTTATATTAACTTAATTTTAGAAGTTTTCCATCATTTCCGATGGAGCTAAAGACTTGCTATTTTTTGGCTTGGGAATATGATGGAATAAAGAAAAATAGCTCACTAAACTGTCTGCAATTCTTGGTTATGAAGCAAGTAGCCAGTCAATGCAATGTTCGACGCAATTTTCATCATGGGTCATCTGGAAACAGCCTCTCTATGCTTTAATACGGGGAAAAGGGTGCTTACTTCGGACCCTCCCCTACCCCACCTTAGATGGGAGCATTTGCGGCACTGGGGTAATATAGTTATAGTTGTATTAACAGTTTTAGAAGTAGGGTTCTCGTTAGAAAGATGACAAGGCTTCTCTACTCATCCTTGTCTGCTGAGGGGTTATTTCAGTCTACCTTCAATAGTTAATACTATATCATGATTATAGTTGTTCACAAAAATTTACTAAGTGCTTTACTTTCTCCTGGCATGTATCAACAGATGATTAGTTTTATTTAGACAAAGCATGGTGACTAGTTTATGTGGGCCCGCCCTTCCCTGGACCCCATGTATAGTGGAAGATCTTGTAACCACCAGATTGCTTCTTTTTTTTTTTCTTATTTTTTTCCATGGTGTCTAGTTCATCTATTATCTTATTTGTGATTTCACCAAGCCATTAAACATTTTTTTTTGGTGTAAAGTTTTCTTAACCATGTACTGCATAGACATAAACTAGTTCGAAGGTGGAGAATTGGAGCACCTCCAGCAAATGCTCGGGTCGAACCTGAGGCCAACACCAGTGGAGTTTTTAGAGGAAGATCTTACCGAGTTGGTGGATGATGATGCTGTTCGTGGGTCACAAATATTCGTGCAAATTGATAGTCTGTCGAATAGCAATACATTTTAAAAGCGCAGGTGCTAACAGAAACAATGACATGGTGGTTTTACTCTTTTCTTTTTCTTTCCGCAGACTGTTACTTTGTTAAAAGTTACTGATGGGAACCTGATAGGAAGTGTGTTAGTTATCGACACGTTTTCTTTTCCGATACATATTTGTAGGATTTTATTTTTCTTCGTACTTTTAGAACACTTTAATGGGAGTGCTCTCTGGGATTGTTGCGAGCTAGAAGTCATCGGTGGCCTTCGAGTCAACCTTTGGGTTGCATTTGCAGGAACAATTGTGACAGCCAGCGGGCTCTTAGTTTGGGTCTGGAGGTGCAATTGTTCCATATTTGGTTTTCTACTGCTGTATGGTTTCTGATGGGATAATTAATATAAATGGCTTTCTTGAAATTTTAAATGATAGAATTAAATGAACCGTCATTTTCCGGACGAGAAATTAGCTACTCATATTCATGATCAAAATCACAAAATATGAATAACAATAAATAAAACCTGAAATTTTTTTGCAAAACCTTGAAAAACGAAATCCTTCAATCCAAAACTAACGTTTGAATCCAATTGTGTAGATGATGATTCTAATAATGTGTTCTAAGGAAAAATTTATGCTTGCCTAAAATCTCCGACTAAATAAGGAAAAGAGAACAATTAAAACCCATAAAATCTGCTCAAAAACGCCAAGTTGACGTCACAAATCGCGTCTGACACGAGTCGTGCCTTCAACCACGAGTCGTGCGCTTTCCTGACTCGTGATCACGAGTCGTGCCACTGATCCAAGTCATTCTGATGGCAATTGCTCTTCATGGCTCCACTCGTTCCTCACTCGTGGCTCCATTCCTTCTTCACTCGTGCTTAAGCCTTTCATTCGTGCCTCATTCAAAAACCTTCATCATTAACCTGATTTTGACTTGGCCTTCATCGATTGTAATTCAAAGAACCGCTAGCACTTACCATATAACAAAATATTCAACATTATCAATCAAGTAAAAAAAAAAACTCTATAAGGGAATTGTTATTAACATTTTCGTTTGGTTTAGAAATTTCCTTTATTGCCCCAAAAAAAGAACCCAGAAATTGAAATTTTAAAATTGCTATTGCAATTTTAATTTTTTAAAAAAAAACATGTAATTTTAATTTTTTATTAAAATGGCAGTGTTGTAATTTTGAAGAAATGGTAAGGATGAAATAGAGAATAGAGAGGAGCACAAAAAAAGGCGGACGTGAATGGCGGTAATTGAACGGAGGGAGTGGGAGACGATCAAACACCGCTAATTCAAAAAACTTCCTCCACCTCTTTCTGTATATAAACCAACCAAACCAAAACCCTCCACCAGAATTAAACAAACACACCGAAATCACCTCCCCCGTCGTAACAGAAATTCCCTCCACCGGCAACCTATCGGAAAAATGTCGTGGCAAACGTACGTCGACGAGCACTTGATGTGCGACATTGATGGCCAAGGCCAGCATCTCACCGCCGCTGCTATCATCGGCCTCGACGGCAGTGTCTGGGCTCAGAGCTCCGCCTTCCCTCAGGTCTTCTAAAAACTTGAATTACACATAAATTTCGGTTGATTGATTTAATGTTATGGAAATTACGCAACCTGATTTTTACAAATGCGTGATCGGTTTAATGAGCTCGTTTATCCGAATCGTCAACGTTTTTTTCCCTGATTATGATTTTGTTGTTTCATGAATGTAAATCTGAGTTCTATCTATGTTTAATTGTATATATTCCTATATCGGACTCTGGATTCTCAGACGTTCAAAATCACGCATTTGTTAACTGATTCTAGTTTTCTTCATTTTTTCGCTTTGATGACTTTTTATTAGCTGTTATGAAAAGTTAATTGTGATCTGTTTAATTGTTTATGATCGCCATTGCTAAATATTGGATTCTCAAACATTCAAAATCAGCTCTCCGTTAGTTTACCGTTTATTGTACTCTCTATCACTCTCAGTTGCTGATCACTGATCAATCTTAGTTTCTCATTTGTTTTGTTTTGTTTTGGTCTTGATCATTAGTCAAGGACTTGGTCAAATAAAAGTATGTGCATGCATTAGAGATTAGACTGTCTTGTTTAAAATGTACCCTAGACTTTGATCATTTTGGTAGAAGAATCTATGTAGCTTTCATAACATCTAGTATATTGTATTAGTTCATTTCAGTATCTCTATTTGTTAGAGGAATTAACTGTTCGTATCAATTTTTTTGGAAAGAATAACTCAATCCCCCCTGAGCTTAGAACATCAGGGAGCTATTAAGATGAATGCTATAATAGATTCCTGTTTTCAGTTTTGTAGGAATGGAGAGTATTCTGCTCTTTAAAAGTATTTTTTGGTAACTGTGAGTTTTGTTAATGATATTTGACTGTTGGTACTTACTAACAATCAATACATTAATGTGATGCTTGATTTGCAAGGGTTTGAACGAAGAATGTTACACTATCACTTCTGATGGGATGTTGGTTTTCCTTACATTCCTAGCAGTGGCGGACGCAGGAAATTAAGGAAGGGGGCCAAGATTCTTTGGAGCAAAGGATTGAAGATGGCTGCCCCCGATTTTTTTTTTGTTGCAATTTTTTCCACATGCAATACAAGTTTAGTACGACTAAAATAATCTAAGCAACAAGCTAACTACATACTTTTTTTTTTTACATAATGCCATAAAATTACCTCTATTGTTGAACCAATCATCTGAATGAGCCGATCAAATACACTAGTCCTTTTGGCTTCAAAAGATTTCCAATGGAGATGCCATTTATATATTGTAAATGCTGCAACCGTTCAACCTCTATTACCGGGGGTGGCATTTCCGTCGTTCGTCGTTCCGTCTTGAGTCGCAGATACAATCCTTTAATTTTCTCTTTTTGCTATTCTAATTCTATTCGCCGAAGATTTATTTATACTATGTACGATACGACGTCATTTAGTGTAAAATTAAAAAAAAAAAAAAAAAAAAAAAAAAAAAAAAACCAAGCAGGGCCAACTGGCCCCCCTTGCACCTTAATAGGTCCGCCCATGATTCCTAGGCCGTTACATTGATTTGGATGACCATGTATGAGTGCATGTTTTTCGTTCTTGAGTAAACATTTCAGTTCTTGTCTTGACGTGTCCTGATTTATGATTTTTACCAGCATTTGAATGTCTTTTTTCTGTTTTCTCATTTTTTGAGTTGTGGTTTCAGAAATGTTGTTTCTACCAAAATTGATTAGATTTCCTATGCGACATCAATTCTCTCTTTTTTCATTCCTTCTCTTTTATGTGATTTCTTTCGACTTTAAATGATGGGTTGACTGAGTCTGTTTCTTTTAGGGTTACATGGTCACAGACTGGCATCATTTATATTCTTTTCATTTCGGTAAAAATTCAAAACCTGCGTCGAATATAATAGGCTGTGTGAATTCAGGCACTGAATCGGACTGCTTATTTTATACTCCTTATGTTAAGGATACTCGCCCAATGAAATATATTGGAATGTTGAAGGAATGCAAAGCAGAAGTGAAGAAGATGACTTGATATGGCTAGAAAGCCTATGTCTCTTCTAGGTGAAAGCCTAATCTTGGTAGTGTTTCAATAACCTGCAAATTTGAAAATTGCGACGAAGAAACTATATCATGTATAGGTGTTTAGAAGTGGACTTTATTCGAAGAAAGAATAGGTTTGCATTGCAAAACAGAGCGTAGTACAGGGTATATGAGGTATCTCCCATTATTAGCTGAAAAGGAAATCAAGGTTCGCAGGGATCCTACACAATTTTGCTGGATTTACTTTTCCCTTCGCTAGCTCTCCCAGAGATAAAAATTATCAATTGGAGTGAAAAAAATAGAGTGCCAAAATAGGAGTTAAATTGATAGACACCTCCAAGACGGTTTGAACATGTAGCAAAGAAAACACTGATACGATGATAAATGGCTCTAATCTTAGGAGAAAACATGGAAAGAGGACTGGAAGCAAATATCACCCATGATACTACAAATGCTTGTATGGCTTCAATAGATTGTTGACCATCTAGGGTGGAAGATAATAGTGTGTAGCCACTCTGAGTGGAAGATGATGGTCCCTTTCTCTGCAGTTTCGTTACATGTCAGAAACGTAGTGACTGTGTTCCTGGTTTGCTGTTTTTAAGATTAACTGCAAATTTTGGTTTTATGTGATTCTCCCCCTTGGGCAAATGTTAGTGATCAATTATTTATTGCTCTTTCTAATATCAAATTCCAAAATCTTGTCCTTTTCTATTTCTCTGTTATTCCCAGTGATAAAATATTATGCATGCTAATCAGTGTCTGACGACCCATGCTGAATCTTTCTAATGTGCAGTTTAAGCCTGCGGAGATGACTGGCATCATTACTGATTTTAATGAACCAGGTCACCTTGCCCCTACAGGTTTACACCTTGGGGGCGCAAAGTATATGGTAATTCAAGGAGAGGCTGGAGCTGTCATTCGTGGAAAGAAGGTATGATACATTTCCGCTACCTGAGACTTGTCGCTTTACTTTCTGTTTAAGGCCCTACTTTGGTTGATAAATACTAGTAGAAATCCTTTCTTAAAATGCTCATCATAGCATGCACACCCCCATCTCACGTGCCCACTACGCCTGCTTAAAACATTTCACCCTTAATGTAATCAACTTTACTCAATCTTTTGTCGTGGTCCTTCCGGTGACAGCTGTGTTTCATCATGATTGGACACTCAGTCACCAAGTAGTTGCGCTTTATTTGATTTTTCCCTTTTGATACCTTTATTCCATTCTTCACGGAAAAAAAAAATGCGTAGTAATGTCCAAGCTTGTAACATACTCCCGGGGCTAAGCTACTTTCTAATACCCCCCCCCCTCAAAAAAAAAAAAAACTCCCACTGAAATACTCCACGTACGAACTAGTTGAAGCAATAACTAGTTAAGTGATTACGTAAATAAATATTGCAGGGATCAGGAGGCATAACTATCAAGAAGACTGGCCAAGCTCTAGTGTTTGGTATCTACGAGGAGCCTGTAACTCCAGGGCAATGCAACATGGTTGTGGAGAGGTTGGGCGATTACCTCATTGATCAGGGCCTTTAGATTATTCCAAGGCCGATCACATGTCTTCGTTATTCCAGTACTTCCCCTCGGGGTACAATTTTTATTTTTATTTCCTTTTTTGTTTTCTTTCACTTTTACTTAAAAAAAAAAAAAACTTAGCCTCCCCCCCCCCACCACATTTACGGGTAAGAGGCTGAGCTGAGTTGAGTACCTTTGTACCAAGATTGAACATTCTTCCTTCGAATTTCGTCGTGATTTGAATGCGAAGAAGCATTTTTATTTTTTTTATGCTACAGATTGTAATCGTTGTTTTTATGTTAGGAACGGTTTTGATTTTGATTTTGATTTTGATTTCGATTTCGATTTTCATCATATGTTATTATTAAGTTTGTTTCAGTAATTTTTACCTGAAACTTTTTGATCAAATATAACTAAATATAACAAAACAACTTATTAACCGTTTTATTGGATCCGTTAATAATTCAAGATTCTGGATTATGGGAACCAAACCACATCCAGAGAATGTGGCTGGGTTTGGAGTAAAGATCCGATCCAAAGTGGGCCCAACCAGCCAGACAAGACCCGAAGTTGATCGTGTGGTACAGTGGAGCCTATTGAAATGAAATGATCCATCTTAATCTCTACTCTTTATTTGGTCCCAAATTTGATAATGAGCCCCACTACCTCTATACTCCCTCCGTCCAATGCACTCTTGCCATTTTGGACGTTCCATATAAAAATGCACTTTTCTAAAATGACAAAGAATTTTTACTATTTTTCTCACTCATTCTCTCTCATATCTTACTTTTACACTCACAACACCAATCAACTTACTATTTTCTACCTCACTTTCTCTATCCTACTTCACTTTTCATACTCACAACACTTTCACCACTTACATTTTTCCTTAATTATCGTGTAAAATGAAATAGTGCATTTTTATGCTGGACAGAGGGAGTATCTCTTACCACCACTATATTTTCCTATTTTTTTACATTTCTCCGTCCCCAATATTGTAATTTTCTAAATTTGTCAAGTGGTTAAGAGGTTTCCTTCGGGAGGTCTGGTGTTTGAACCTGGCGAAATTGCAACTAGGTATAAAAAATTAAAAGTGGGCAAAAAAAAAAACCTCCCCTTTATTGGGAGTTAATTTAAAAGTATATACTCTCTCCGTTCCATTCCAAGTGTCACTTTTTACCTAATATGGCGTTCCGTTTGAAGCGTCACCTTTCCTAAATAGAAAATGTTTTATTAATATTCTATTATCCCATCCACTATTTCCTCCACTAATTCTCTCTCCTCTACACTCACAACACTTTTTAAATTCACTATTTTCTCCACTAATTCTCTCTCCTATTTTCAAATTACACTCACAACATTTTTTCTTCCCCTTTTTTTCCTTAATTTGCGTGCCACCCCAAAAAGGTGACACTCTTAGTGGAACGGAGGGAGTATATATATTGTAATTTTCTCGGTCTCATGATTTTAATATGTACAAAAGTAAATAACGCATTTCTAAATAAAATATTTAATAAATACAGTTTTATTACTCTACAAACATTATTAATTATACCAGCAAATAAAGCATACTATTACAAATTAAATAAATACATAATTTAATTTTTATTAACTCACTTCAAGTTTGATCGAATTTTCATGACACACATATTCTATAGAAGAAAGAGAAAAAACTAGATATTATTATTTATTATTATTTTTTTTTATTTTTTTTTTAAATGGGTGGTGTACTAGAACTAGAAGCAATTCTAAATTATAGGGAATATATTTATGTCGGTCATAAAAAATCTCCACCACGTCTAATTCTAAAGGGTATATGGGACAGCGAATCACAGCTTGATTTTGTTAGGAAAATTAAAAGTTTCCCTTTTTCATTAAAACTTCTTCATTACAATATCTTAAGTAGCGTACATGTCTCTCTGATAGTTATATTTGTCTTCAAAAAAAATTTACACGGAAAAGATATTGCTTTTAACATATCAATAATTAACGTATCTGTGTTAGAGATGATTCGCCAACCGAGCCACATAAGCCTCGTAAAATTCATCAACTTTGAACACACAAATACAATATAGAAAAAATGAAAAACTCAACAAACCGGAGATGATACAATGGCTCTCAACAAACGAAGAAAATACGTATGACAAAGAATAATTGGTAACATAAATCTAGATTTCATTGTAGTTATTAGATAAAACTAAATTTGCAAATCTAAAAACAAATCTAAAAATTAAATCCCAAATTTCACAATTATTAAATGATCAATTGTCAATTAATAATTGTGAAATAAGGAAGTAATAAAAGCAAAAATGAGAACAATCAAATTCACTAAGAAGAATTGTTGAAGAAGATGACAACAAGAGAGAAAGAGACGGTTTCTCTCACCTTGGCAAATTGCAATTTAGTTATTCATGTTTGTGACATTTTTGCAATTTGATTTTCAAAATTGAAAAAGTTATAATTTAATTCATAACATTGATATTTTGTTGCTAATTGATGTAAAAACTAACAAAATGTTAATTTTTTAACGAAATCCAAATTATACGCCATGCACATGACTTTTTAAGAGTCATAATGATCATTTCACATTCATTTCCCCAATACCACCGGCAACTATCACTCCGGCAACCACCGTCAACCACTCATTGTGTTTATATGTTTTTTATAATTAAATTATATTTCTGAATCATTTTTTTTCTTCATTAACCAAGAGCTATAAAAAGCTACATCATTTTAATTTTAAAGAGCAATTAATTCTTTTTTGCCTATCGAAATGATTAGCATGTTTCTTAACGTTAAAAAAAAACGTTATCTGCATAACACATAACACATAACACGTGACTTTAATTATGTTAAAAACTATCAATTTGTTAGTTTTTACGTCAATTTAAAACAAAATATCAATGTTAAAAATCGACTCGTAACTTTTTAAATATTAAGAACCAAATTACAAAATTGATACGATCGTTAATCAAATCGCAATTTGCCCTACATTTTCAGTTAAAGGATACTCCCTCCGTTCCTGGATAATATGCAATTTTTTGTGAGGCACGAAAATTAAGGTAAAAGGTGAAAAATGTGATGTGTTTGTGAGTGTAGATGGTTGAGTAGGAGAGAGAAAGTGGAGTAAGTGGGTAATTGTTGTGAGTAGAGAGAAGTGGATCCCATTTTCATTTTTGAAAAATGCAAATTATTGAAATTATTGAGGAACGTCTAAAAAAAGTGTTTTTTTTTAAGATTATCGTGGGACGGATGGAGTATTTTTTTTTTTTATTATTATTTGTACGTGTCAATTGTACGCACATTTCGTCATTTCAACGCTATATCTTCTCCCCGCTTCCCAAAGATTTTTCATTACACCAATTTAGCATTTTATAGCCTAAGCTAAATACACACACACACACAAACACAAACACACAGTAGAAAAGCCAGAACTCCTCAGAAAATAAAAACCCTAGGAAATCAGAAGGTCGATATCGAAGATGTCGTGGCAAGCATACGTTGATGACCACTTGTTGTGCGACATCGAAGGCAACCACCTCTCCGCCGCCGCCATCATCGGTCACGACGGCAGCGTCTGGGCTCAGAGCCCCAATTTTCCTCAGGTACCACTTCCTCTTTTTACTTGTTTCTGCTCAATCTGCTTTTCGATTTACTTGATTGATTTGACATTCCGGTTTGGGATCTGATTAAACTCCTTGCTATTTAGTTGGTTTTAATACTTGAATTGCTCCTTACTTATGTTTATGTGAATTTCCGGTGCGATTTGATTGTGTATTTGATCTGATATGCTGTTGACGGATTGGTAACCAATTGTTTTTGTGGATTGATTCAAGTTGTTCTAGGAATTCTATAATTTAATTGATTGCTTGTTTTATTTTAGTTTCTAAGTCCCACATTTTTATAGATGTGAACTTGATTTGAACTTGGAGGATAGTTTTAGATGGACGAGTACAATTTTTTATTAATTCATATTAAGCTAGGTGCATACAAAGCTTCGTATTTGATGAACGGGAGATCAGACAAACATGTTATTTAATTGGCCTAACCTCTATCAGATTGTATGTTTAAATCTAGCTTTAATGTAATCCGTCACACTGTTTACCGAATGCCAAAGATTGTTCTTTAACTGGATGGGTTTAAAAGATCTGGGTCTGAAACAGTATTAAGTTTTGAGAAATGTTGGTAATGGATGATTCAAGACTGCAATTCTATCTGAAATTGTTTGGACATCATATTTATTGGACATTAAAAAATTGATGTCTGAAAAGTTCTAGAGAATGGTCAGGGAATTCTTTTAGGAAGTTTAAGTTGATTTTTATGTCTGAACCTAAAGAAGCAAGAACAACTTCCATTTGGTCTGCAGTTCTTTGCATTAACATGTAGCGTAGATCAGTATATATTATATTTAACTCTTTGTTAAATTTGAACATCATCACGTGCCACAATGACAAACATTCTAATCCAACTCAATATTAGGTCTCTGATTATATTTTTTTGTAATCTTGTAGTTCAAGCCTGAAGAAATAACTGCCATCATGAATGACTTCAATGAGCCTGGTTCACTTGCTCCAACTGGCTTGTTCCTGGGTGGCGCAAAATATATGGTTATTCAAGGCGAGGCAGGAGCTGTTATCAGAGGAAAGAAGGTAAGGAGCTCACCTAAATCGTGTGCTGATTATTGATTTCAAGCATTGTATGCTCGAGAGCAGCATCACACCATTTGCTCGAGCCGGTCAGTCAGACCATTCGCAATCCAACGGCCGCAAAGCCATGGGGTCTACTTGTTTTTTTTTAAAAGCAATGAGACAGCGTTAAAAAAAAAAAACCTTTCACCATGTACCAATCACTGACTGAGCGACTCGGTTGGATTGACCGGCCTGAGCAACTAGTTAAGTACAGTGCTCATGTATGCATATGTTTCTGGAAATAGATACGAGATCGATCTGGTTAAAATTTGCATATTTTGGTTTCTTTGCAATATATTAGTCTAAAATACTGGTTAACTTGCACTATATTTAGTTGAAATTTTGATACTGTGTCTTGAACCAATAAGGACCTAGGGTCTCCTGATGTTGGTCTTCATTGGGGTCGGGCAGCTTAGGGTGTCCATGCTTTACTTTATTGATTGCTGAAAACCTGTTTACACTTTAATATACAGCATAATTACTCTGCCCAGCATGATTACTATTTCAATTATATTCTAAAGCTGTAAAGGGTTCACTTTAGAAATTCAGGCCCCCCTTGCCAGTCTAGAGATGTCCTTGACTATTTCAAATGTATTTCGAGAGCTCATATAATTGAATCACCTCTAGTTGATGATTAGATTGATATTTTAAAGTGGTCATTTATAAGTTAATTCAAATCCCTGCTTTCAACAACTGCTTGAACTTGTCCATCATCCCATTTATCGAGTTCTTTAAAATTGATTTTCTTCTTGTGTTTTTTTTTTTTGGGTTACAAGTAATATGTACTCCCTCCGTCCCACTTCAAGTGAGCCACTTTCCTTTTTGGTCTGTCCCACTTCAAGTGAGTCATTCCATAAATGGAAATATGTGAACAATGTTTTGGACATTTATACTCTCATAATGTTTATATATTTACAAAAAACCATTCATTATACCCTTATAATTTTAACATATTTACAAAAAAACCAATCATTAACTTACTATTCCTCCCACTCATTCTCTCTCCTATTAAAGTTTTTTAACTTTTACATTCTCTCTCCTCTAATCTTCTACCAACTTTCAATTCTTTATTCATTTTTTAAAAAATTTCTTAAGAACCGTGTAATGATCCCATGGCTCATTTGAAGTGGGACGGAGGGAGTAATATTTGGAGGGAGTAATATTTGCCGTTGAGTTCTTGGTTTCTTATGGTTTTAAATGATTGTGCTTTGATTCTCCGCTTCACTGGTTGACAGGGACCTGGAGGTGTTTGCATTAAAAAGACCACATTGGCTATTATCATTGGTATCTACGATGAGCCAATGACTCCAGGCCAATGCAACATGGTTGTTGAAAGGCTCGGTGACTATCTTCTTGATCAGGGTTTTTAATTGCCTTGGTATGTCTTGTTACTATATCAACATACTATTCTTGGTTACAATCCCAATTAAATCTAATGCCTCGTCTCTTTTGAAGTGTTTTTAGGTGGGAATTATACTACTAGTATTTCGTGGAAGAGCTCCTTGATTATTCGGGTTCGTCTTGGTGCTTCAAGAGGTTAATAGTTGTTGGATTTCTTCCTTGATTATTCGGGTTGTCTTGGTGCTATATGACTATTCAAAGTGGCTACTGATTTTGTTGTTTCATGTGTTTTTTATTTGATGGATACTTATAAATTGATTGTGTAATTACTGTGTTTGCTCGCTTTACTGGTTTATTTTTTTGTGCTTGCAAAGGCCTTCATTGCTACATACATTGATATAAATCTGAGGGCTTCCTCTTGTGCTTCCCCTTTCCCATGTAGAAATAATCTGTCTTTATCCAGACGATTGACCATCCGAAAGTACAGGATGATGTGAGGTGCCGATCTGGTCAGAGTGTGATCAAGATTAATTGTGTAACACGTAGGGTGGCCCACTTTATTACACATCCTATAATCGTGGGATGCGTGGCAAAATATTTTGCCACCTGATGTTGCAGCGCCTGCTGCAGCCATAAGGATTCCGTGTGATAAGCTTTTGATATTCAGAAATCGGCATCAACCCAGGAAGAATCAATTTTAGACCGGGGAGGCGGCTCGGGCATAGTGGGCCGAAAGATATATTCTTGGGGATCCTTCCGAGCTGTTTTGAGACATTATGGCTTTGGGGTCGACCAATACCCAAACTATACTGTGAAGTTATCACACCCCCGCCCTAACAAAGAAAATTGCACATTTACAACAAAAAGAACTGCAAATGCCGAGTACCATTTATGAAAAGAGTTGCGCTTTCATAAATGGAGCTACATAAATTACAACATTCCTATCTAGTACAAAGGACTCTAGATCTCCAAATATGATACCATCCATGGTTATCACACAAAAACTTGGGGGGGGGGGCGGAAGGGGTACGATACATTTAACTCTAGACGAGACGCCTTTACACATGCAACTTACAAAAAATATTTCCACCACCCTAGCCTTTACTTCAAAGTTGAAAGGGTACTCCTAAATCGAGTTTGTTCAAAGATTGCCACACTTTAGAAGAATGTGAGGAAAGACATTAATAGACCCGTTAGAAGAATGTGAGGAAAGACGTTAATAGAAAACCTGTGATCCATGTAGAGAACTCTCGATGATGTCCCGACGATTTGGAAGGGTTTGCGGTCATGTTTCTTGCAGTAGCACTTTTATTGCTCCTGAGAGAATTTGGGAAATGAACAGAATGAATAAACGCTACTAAAGTTAGCATGTTATAAAAACTTGGGTTAGTTTGACTTCCCACATACTAGGTTTGGTTGGTTTCGTCTCCCTTCCCCCCCCCCCTCTCCTTTTGTATGGGGGGGGGGGGGGGTTGAGACTTGTCCAAACATCAGGAGGGGTGGGCAGTGGAATTAACCAAAAAAAAAAAAAACATCAAAGATGGTAAATGCATACCCTGTTGTCATGTACAAGCAGTTGTCGTAACCTGCAGAAACGAAGAAATTAACTGATCAATTATTGGGAAATCAAATGAGAATATAAAGACATTATTTTACCACAAAAATACGTACTCGGATTCTTATTTGTTTTAACCCCAGTCCCTCCGAAGCTGCAAGCAATATCCGTAGCTCCATTCTGCTGATAATAACTATTGAAAGCAAAAGAAGCATGCGAAGCCAAATTATCCGGCTCAAAACAGGGCTGGCTAGGCTGAATAGCAGAACAATCCACATTCCCAGAACTACAAGCCCAGTTCAACCCATTCTCCAAGTCAGCTTCAGAGGCAGTAGATGAAGCAATACACCAAGTCCCATTCCCATTTGAGCTCGTATCATTTCCACCTGTGGTCACCGCCACCGGACTCCGGCCTGTAAAGTCAACATTATAAACACTCGTCGAGTCGGGATAAAATAAACCCCAGTTCCTCTCTGAGTCAAGTCCCGGCTTTCTATTTTCGTTAAATAACGAAAATATATACACATCCAGCTCCTCCCCTGGCTTTGCAGGAGTACCCGTATCATTAATAACATGTCGAATCAAATTTGTGTTATAAGTTTGGGCATTGTCTGGAGTTGCGACTGTTTCTTTAGCAGACCCTTTAGAAGGCCACCCTGTCTCAGTAACCATTATTTTGATTGTTCTGAAATTTAAAGCCGTCAGAGCAAAATAAATAGCGTCAATCTGTGCATCGAACATGTTTGTGTAGAGCAAACCGGTGTTTTGGTCAATAACTTCGGAGGATGACTCGAAAAGAGCATAATCTAAAGAAACGTTGTTTTGGGAATCTCTGTATGCATAATAAGGATACGTATTGACCATAAAGGGTGACTGATGTTCAGCAAGAAACTCTAGCAGGGGTTTCAAGAAAGACGCGTGTTTGCTGCTAAAGGCCCCTGCAGAAGGGGGGAAAGAACGTGACAAAACCCCTAAAGAATGGGTGCTCGAAACTTTAATTCTTCTCTGAAGACCGGCTTTTTTTAGAGCCGTGAAAACATTCTGCATTGCAGGAACTACAAGGGAAGAAACATTATTTGGGGCTTCTGTGACTTCTGCTCCTACAGTTATGTATGTGATCTTGGTGGCAGGGTAGTATGGAAGAATGCTGTTTTTTAGCCAGGTGTCGGCGTTTGATTGGAATTGGGCGAACGGCAATAAGTCGGAATTGGAAATGCCAATCATGAGTTCAATTCCGGTGTTGGCAAAGGCCTTGAGAACCTGGATGTTGGAATCGTATATTCTTACGTACTTGATGTTGTGAGCTTGAATAAGCTGTACTGCTTTGTCTGGGGTCGGAAGATCATCTGCATTTCTACCATAGCAAATACCAATTGTGCTTCCCTTGCATATACCTATCGAGTAAGTCACAAAATGATAATAGGAACGCAAAAATTATTACCCAAAGTACCTTCGTGT
Source organism: Adenophora triphylla var. japonica (assembly GCA_022495995.1). Taxonomy (NCBI): domain Eukaryota; kingdom Viridiplantae; phylum Streptophyta; class Magnoliopsida; order Asterales; family Campanulaceae; genus Adenophora; species Adenophora triphylla. The sequence goes on along the minus strand of JAFEMH010000130.1, from coordinate 526,609 downwards.
TACGTGTTACGATACCTACTTGAAAATGATAATAGGAATGCGAAAATTATTACCCAAATTACCTTCGTGTGTTACGTGTTACGATACCTACTTGATAAGATGTAATTGCAACCAGCCCTCTTGTCATAAATGTAACTTACGATAGAAAATTCAAAATACTAAGCAATGATTAGCAACCACAAAAAGGCATACTACTCCATCCGTCCCGTCCCAAATGATCTTTCCACTTTTTTGCCGTTAACACAAAGATACTTTTGAGTAATAATTTTAAGTTGATTCAAGTATCCTAATAAAAATTTGAAACTTGTTATCAATACACCATTATAAATACTATCAATAATAATTTTTAGATGTTCATTCGGCAAATTAAATCAACCTAAAATTATTACCCAAAGTACCTTCGGGTTAACAAAGCACCGACATTTGTTAAAAATGATTAGCACCGACAAAAATGGCATACTATTAGCTTATACAAATGTGATTACTTATGGCCTAAACTAAAGATTGAATCTTGCAGCATATAATTGCAAATTAATCCAACATTTTAGCAGGCAAAACGCCATAAGCATTCAATATGCAAAGAAACAGTGTGTGTGTGTGTTTTTGAAAGTGGGAAAATTGAAACATACCCAGAAGAAGCAAAAGCAGAAGAGAAGCTGTGAAAACCAGCTTGAACAACAACCCTCTTCCCATTTCCAATCCCCTCTCTCTCTCTCCCACTTCCTTCCACAGATTATTCACTCTTTCTTTATCCCAACAGCAACATTTCCAACCTCTCTCTCTCTATAGTATTTCTCTCTCTATATCTATATACAAACACACAGTAGTATAAGTCTGTCAGTCACTACTGGGCTCGAGCTCTTCTCAAAAGTGGTAATCGAGGGAGAGATGAAGGTTGAAGTGTGTGTTTTGGGGCAGAGTGTCATGTCAAGTCATGTCAGCAGCTAAGCTACAAAGACAAAGAAAGGGGTTGTGAAGCGGATTTGAAAGAGAAAAAGGAGATTTATGAAATGGGATTTAATTGACTGGCCTCGATTCCGGGTGGGGGTGGGGCTGGGGTGGGGTGGGGCTGGGGCTGGGGAGGGGGGTGGGTATTGAAATTCTGAAATGTGAATGAATGTGCAGTATGTCTGTCCCCTCCAGTTCTGTTCTTCAAGGAATACGAATATTTACACACTTGTCTGACCGCTATAAGCCAAACACAACGGCTCTCCAAGGCTCCAAATCAATTAAATTAAAAAAACAGGGATTAATTTCAAAGGTATCCATTCCTCCTACCAAATTAATAGGAGACATAATTTCTCGTTTTATTCGAAAATAAACAAAATTGTTACTACATAAAAATTAAGAAAAATGTATAATTTAATAGATATTGTAATTAGAAAATTTTATTAATTTAAATGTCTCATACGTTCTTATTATACATTATTATATTATACTGCATTATATATGCAGTATATAAAAATGATGATACAACATCATCAATGATGTCTCCTGCCATCACCATCGACGCCCGCTGCCGCCGCTCGCTATCGCCGCTCGCCGTCATCTGCCGCCGAAACCCGGTTGTCGGTTGCCGGAATCAGGTCACTGGTCGCCAAAATTCAATTGTTGACCGACGAAATTCTGTCAACGGTCGTCGACGCCACCTATTATCATCAATGTTGCATTATATGAATATGAAGTATTATGCGTTATCTTGAGTCATTATGAAACTTTTTAAAAAACTTGTGGGTCATTCTCTCTTGTAACTATGAAAAATGAGGTAGAAAAGAGAACGTGGGATATGTAATAGTAAGTGAATAATTATTGAGAGTATGAGAAGTGAATCACATGAATAAAGAATTATTAAAAAAAATCATTTGAGAATGTGTCTTTTTAAATGTAACACTCAAAATAAAATTTTGTACATTTTCGAGTAAGACATAGGGAGCATAAGATCACAGAATACTCCTTATCATATATAAAGCATATCATATAGGAGTATAAAAGATTAATCCAGATCAATATTTCAAATAAACCCCTCAACCTTATTTTATCACATCTCTCTCGCGCTCTGAAAAGACACACACTTTCTCTCTCAACCTTAACCATCACTTTATCTCTACCACCGACGGCTTCTTCAACTTATTCAACTGGCTCCGATCATCTTCTCAAGCCACTCTTCAAACTTCGATCATCGCCCCACCAACGCCTCTACCTCACCATCATCCTTCCCTCCTCTTGTCTCTGTTGTTTCCCCTTCAGATCTTAATAGATCTAGTCCAGATCTGAACAGATCTCCGTTGACATCGCTTCTTTTGCGTCATCTCCGGCCACATCATTGCTCTTTGCTCGATTTTGTGGACACAATGATTCATGATATGTACATTGTGTGCCAGATCTTCTAATGTGTGTAAATATTGATAAAATTGTATAAATAATAAATAGATTAATATTGTTATACAATTTGATATGTTCAATGCATTTTCTTGTTCAAAATAGGTCTTATATTCTATGTATAAAACTAATTTTAGTCTTATAGTTTAAATAATTTTATTTTGGTATAAGATTTTATTAAAATGACTCATATACTTTTGGTATAAGATTTTATTTGATTTTGTACTCAAAGTATAAGAGTCAGTTTTAATAATATATCATAGATTTTTTATTTATTTTCTTAAAAACTGAGAAAAAAGTGAAAAAAATGACTATTATACTTTTGATATAAGATTTTATTGTCTTTAAAAGAGCCGATATCATAGAATTTTTGTTAACAAAAAAAAAAACTAAGAAAAAAGTGAAAAAAATGATTATAATACTTTTGGAGAATGACTAAACGGACCAAAGTTTAGTGGATGTGTGTCAATCGTTTCATATATTTCAATTTTGTCAATTTAGGGTCTAAAGATACCAATGTTAGTCAGATATGAGTTTTTTGACGAAAATGTTAGAAAAATCTGTTTAAGTCATCACGTGACTTTAGGGGTGTAAGTGGTTCGGTTCAAACCGCGGTTCGAAATCGAACCAAACCAAACCACGCGGTTTAGTTCAGTTTTTCAAGCAATAGTGGTTTGGTTCGATTTCAAAAATTGTCAAACTGTGTGGTTCGGTTTGGCCTGCAGTCTGGACTCCCAAACCACGGTTCGAGACCGCGAGATCGAACCACCAAACCGTTAAATATTAACCATAGATATACATATATTTCATCTCCAACTCACATTTAGATTTGAAAATCCCTAATTCTATTTATGAATTTTAGCCCATAATCCTTTTTTCTTTTGATTAATTTTCCTGTAATAATTAATGTTAATTCATTATTTAGCACATATCATTACAAATACTCAAATGGTATGTAGTTATCATAAACATTGAAGAAAAATTTCAAGTTGTGTTTAAATATTAAATCTGTTTTGTATGTTATGTCTAAAAAAATCAAAACAAACATGACAATGAATTGTGTAGTCTCAAACCATATTCTAATTAATGGTTTAAGTAGTGTTCTATTTTATGATTTGAATTGTGGTTTAAACCGCGGTTCAAACCGTAAAATCAAACCGCAGTTCGAACCAATTTGGTTCAGCTCGATTCGACTTTTTTTTCAAATTTCGATTCGATTTGAAATTTTTTCAAATCGATAACTAGTGGTTCAGTTTGTAAATTCAGGGCCGGCCCTGTGATATTCGGGGCCCTAGGCCGGTAATTTTGGATGGGGCCTTTCAGTTTCTAATATAATTTCTTCTATGAGCAAAGGCAAATTCACTGTGGTAAGAATCACATACAGAAGTCCTAGAAAAATGGGTCAAAGTTGACTTCAAAGAACCAATATGGTTCAAAGCAGGAGCTCAAATCTTCTTAGAAGGTGGCCTAAACTAGTTAGGAAATCCCAACCTAGTACATGCTCAAAGCATTCTAGCAGTACTACGATTCCAAGTTGTTCTAATGGGACTAGTTGAAGGGTTCCGAATTAACGGACTTGACGGAGTCGGAGACGGAAATGACCTCTACCCTGGCGGTCAATACTTTAACCCTCTCGGTGACGCGCCCTGAACCGGAGACCAACTTGGTCCCACGTCGGAACACGTGCTGAAGACGCCTTTTTAAACAAAAATTTCGAAATGACCTTTCTAAAAGTTTTAAATTTCAAAACCTGTTTAACGTAAAGAACTTTGATAAACATTACAACTATAAGTAAAACCATTTACTTCTACTTTCAAAAACCAACTCACGCCACGTTCAAACCATTTACAAACCAACCACACTTATTTACAAAACCATGGAACGTAGTTCCAAATTTAAAAATATTTACAATCCTTTAAAAGTTCCAAAATAAGGATAACAGGTTATGGTCTCGGAATACTACCCAAGGTTATACATTTACGTAATGTAACCTTACAAAATATCTTCTTCAAATAATCCCCATCAGGCGCCCTCTCCGCTTAACGTAGCTTAGCCCCTGCCTCGGCTCTATCTAAGAAAGCAATAAAAGGACGGGGTGGGAAAAATCTCAGCAAGTTATTATGTATGCAGCAATATGATATGCAATCATAATGTGAAAGCATATAACAACAAATCATCATATATATATCACATTCTTATCAACACAAAGAAAGATATATACATAAACACATAAGTGCAATATTGTAACACTGAGAAGGATACTGAGCCAAGGTTTCATCCCAAATGGATATAACAATCACAAGTGGATATCCCAATCTGAGCAGCATCAACAGCTGAAGAAGCGGTCCCGAAACCCAATCCCAATAACATCAAACGGGTGAAAATGACACAAAGTCATACCCCGAAGTGAAACTAGAGCCTCACCCTTAAAGGGCCGAGCTAGTCCACTACCCAAACCATGATCAATGGAAGGGAAAAAGGGAACCAGCGTATGGATCATAATGAACTCGGCTCGGGTGCCATTATAATCCCATACCACTGCCCAAACAATCAAGTACCAGCTGGACTTTTAAATATAAGCACAGTAATAAATACTTGCCTAATAAACAATCCATGTATGATTCCAAAGTAGGGAACCATAACCAATATAGCATATCAAAATGATAGCAAACGATAACAAGTATCAATCACAAGTAGCACTAAGGCTAAACCATCCTTGAACCAATTCAATTAAACTTAAGATTTCAAAGTAGGGAACCCTAATCAATCACATCATAAAGATGTCAAACAAATTCAAAAGGTGCTACACATAAGAATATTAAACAAGTTAGGTTTCAATGATTCCAACCTACTTTACCCAATCATTTAAACATCTTTCAATTATCACAATTGGTATGTTACTACATCATCTTGTTGTTCATGCCTTATACTTTGATGGTAGAGTTCAATATATAACTATGAGTAACCGCTATAAAGGTTCAAGGTCAATTTACTAAGTTTGATTAACTTGGTTTAAGTTGCAAATCAAGTCTACCAACCATTTTCCGAACGATATTTAAACTTCTTCCACAATTCCATTTTGACCAAGTAAGACATCATTGTGTAGCTAAAGTGTTCTACTTTAATTATAGTTAAAGAGGGTTCAATTGTGTTCTAGGTAGATTAGGTTTATAATGCTTGAAAAATGATTCAGAGGCTGCAGGGCAGGGCACGACTCGTGCCCATTGTATACCCCATCAGATTCAGTCGTCCCTAATAGGGCACGACTTAGGCCAATCCTCAAGGGACGACTCGTGCCACAGGGCACGAGTCGTGCCCTCAGCCCAGAACTCAGAATTCAGCTGAAACATCAGCAACCAATAATCTCATATGCAATTACCCCAACATACTTTGTTTTTCAAGTGACCAAAACCAATATTAAACTCAGCAAAACAGAACCAAACCATTTTATAACCCTTCCACTACATTCCAAAGCTACCCACAATCATTTTATTACACAAACTTGGGTCCATTTTGCCATGCAACCATTTCCCTTAAGCCCTTAACCCATGAAATCAATTCTAACCATCATTATTACTACCACAATCACCACCCCATTACCAACTCCATTCAATTTTTCCCAACATAATTCCAACTCAAGAAAAATGTTCCAAAAACACCAAAACCCATTTATAAAACATCCATAACAACTATAATCATAAAATGAACAACTTTTGAAAGAAAATCATAATAACTTATCAAAATAGTGCGAAATAAAATATTTATTTTTCCGGCTCTACGCGCTCCCCTCGTCACCACGAATAAGAATATGCAGTCGAATTTAAAAACGGAGAGGTGATGAAGTCTCTATAATTTTTGGAAGAAGGAGTTTAGGTTTTTGATTTCCACGGAGGTTTTGGACAGAAGAAAGAGCTAAAGGATTTTTTTCTCTCAAATAAGGCTTTCCATGGAATTTTAAAGATAAACATTGACAACTTACACTTCACCTCCTTCAAGGATTAATCCACTACACTAACAACCTTAACTTCCAACCTTTACACTAAAGCACCTCAATCACTTTTCCAACTTTATTATTTAAACTTCAATTATTATAATTCCACTACACACTTTTCATATTTATTTTATTTAACAATAAATAATTAAAATTAATTCATTAACATCCTAACATCATACTCCCTCCGTCCCACTACAGTTGACACTTCTTTCCATTTTGGGCCGTCCCACCTCACTTGACACCTTCCAAAAATAACCAAGTTTTTATATTTTTATATTAATGGACCCCACCACTCATTTTCTCTCTTCATTTTCCACCACTCAATTTATTCAACCAACACTACTATTTACCCCACTCATTCTCTCTCTTCATTTTCTACCACACATTTTCTTTATTTTATTGTTTCTTCTTAGTTCCCGTGCCCACCCTTGAGGTGTCAACTGTAGTGGGACGGAGGGAGTATAAGTTATCAAGTATCAAAATAAACACATAAATTAAAATGCTAAACTAACACATAATTGCCACAATTAAAATGCAAAACAATAAATAATATAAATTGCACACCATATATTTTATCAAGCATATATCAAAATGGGACCTAGAGTTAGGGTCGTGACACTCGGCCTAGCGGATGATCCAACGACATTTGCAGAGTTAAAGGTTAAGGAAATCAAGAATGGACGGCTAGCAATGTTTTCCATGTTTGGTTTCTTTGTTCAAGCTATTGTTACAGGAAAAGGGCCAATAAATTCCAAATTCCAAGTTGTTCTAATGGGACTGGTCGAAGGGTTCCGTATTAACACACAAGTAACAATAGGTATTAGCACAAAATTACAAAAATATACACTAATACACACAAGTAACAATAGGTAATAATTCCAAAAAAACTAATATTACCAAATAAAAAAACTTTTTTTGGGAGTTAAATCTGCTCAAACTTCACTGCCTCAAAATTTATGAATTTCAAATAACCCAAAAAGCCAATAAATAATTCTAACAAATCTAATAGTAGTATTAGTATATTACCTTCAAGGCTTCAAATTGTTCAAAGTTCCAAGTTTCAAGTTCCAAGATAAGCTTAAAGCTCCAAATGTTATTTTCCTATACAAATTCCATCACTTAAATCAATTATTTAACCCAAAATTAAATGCCCTAATTTCGGATAAAACAAATTATTTAACCCTAAATAAAAAGCCCTAATCTAGGATAAAATAAAAGGAGAAGGAGTATTTTATTACGGAGAGAAATACTTAGGTCAGAAATCGAATCGAAGGGATTCAAGGCAGGAGCGGATCGGACGGATGTACGTACTAGAGGGGGGTTGAACGACGGAATTCAGAGGAGAAGGACCGAGCGCCGACCGCCGTCCGCCGTGGCCTTCTTCTTCTTCGTTCTTCTTCGTGCGGCGTCTCTCCTCTTGGCGAATTATGGGCAAATGGGTGAGTTGTGTAATTGGGTTGAGAAGGAGTGATTTTTTAATTTGAATCCTTTATATAGGTGATTTTTTGTAGAAAAGTTGAGAGGTTTTTTGTGTATTTTTTTGAGGGTTAAAATTAAAATTTTATAAAATATTCAAGGGTAAAATTGAAAACCTGAGGCCCCTCACTTCATGTATATAACCACTAAGTCCCTAAATTTGGGGGCCCCAAAAAATGGACAAAATTAGGGGGCCTAAGGCCCAGGCCTCACTTGCCTAGGCATTGGGCCGGCCCTATGTAAATTGGCTCAAACCAAACCAAATCAAACCATTTACACTCCCACGTGACTTGCAAGTGAGAAACTTTTAAGATTAATTTAGTCTTTTCCATTTAACCCTAAAACAGAATTTTTATAAAGTAGGGGTTAAAATTAAAAACATTAACACTACAATTAATAAAATCCACGTCCCCACCCCCTAGCCAAATAGCTTCTCACCCTCACCCTCAGTTTTAGAACCCATTTGAATTCTGAAACAAGCAACGACCACCGTCCTTAATCTTTTGACATCGCCGCCCCTGCTCTCACCCACCCCTCTTCTTCATTACCAACGGCCAAACCCCACCACTTCCATCCCTACTCCTTTTTGGGTCTGCTCCTGAGTTTTTAAGGGAGAGAAGAGAAGAGAAGAGAAGGGGAGGGGAGGGAATTCAATTTCTCTCTTGATTGCTCCCGAGTTTAGAAAGAAAAAGGAAGGAAAAAAGTTTAAATTACATATTTATCCTTAATAAAAGAAGAAGAGTGTTTTATTTTAAAGGGTAAAATAGGTATCAGAAAATTTCTTTAATGAAATTTTCTTTCCTTCCAATTCCTCCCACTTTTGGAAGGAATTGAAAGGAAGGAAATTTAAAAAGAATTCCCCTCCTTTCCTTCCACTTCCCTCCAAGGAAAACACGGGAGCACAACCAGGAAGGAAAATGATTTAAATTTCCTCCCACTTCCTTTCCTTTCTCTCCTAATTTAAACTCGGGAGCGCACCCTTTGCCATCTCCCTCCTCTCCCCTCTTGTCGTCCGCTTTTCTTTTAATCTGAAAAGTTGAAACCGTCGTCATCGTTGCTCCCTTCTCGTTGTTGCTCTCTTCTCGTCGCTGCTCTCTCTAGATCTCAATCTGATTCACTTCAGTTTCACATGTGTTCTCGTTTCTCTGCCTTGCCTGTGCCTCCATATCCTTCAAACGCAGCTTAGAGGAAGACGGAAACTCCCTTTAGATCCGTAAAGAAAAAGGCTTCTGAATTTGATTTTAATTTTTCTCTTGTTTTGTCTGATATTTAAATCAGATCTACAAATCTCCAACCCACTTCATTTTTCACTTTATTTCTTCAAATTTGTCATTGTTCATATCTCCAACCCACTCGAATCTTGCTTCAAAAATGAAGCAAGTGAATAGTGTAGCAACACTATTCATTTACTTCATTTTTTTAAGCAAGATTTGAAAATTGCTATTTAGTCCCTCAAATTTTAAAAGTTATATATTGTATATTATATAGATTTTAAAATATATTTATTATTTAAGTTAATTAAAATTATTGCTACATGACTTTTGAAGAAGTCATTCACTTAGATGAACTTCCCCCCTTCATGACAATGGTCATCCGGCATGGCTGACAAGTTGGCCAACCCACTTGCCAAAATAGCTCACAAGTCACCAAAAATATTTCCGTTGGAAATGGATATGTGAAAAAAAAAAAATCCAACGGCTCTAAAAAAAAATTGCAAAAGTCATTTTTTCTTTCTAAAAGAAAAAAAAAACTCCAACGGTTCTAAAAAAAAATTGCAAAAGTCATTTTTTCTTTCTAGTCTATAAATTGAGTTTAAATTTAATATACTCTCTACAATTTCTCATACATTTTATTTTGTTCAATATTAGCCATTTTATTCGTTTTAACTTTGTCCAAAAATTTTCAAATAAAACTAATAAATATTAATAAAATAATTAATTATAATAAAATTTATAATTAATCGTTTATATAGTACAATAATTAATAATTATATATGGTAGTAATAAATGTAATATGAATGAGTAGGAAAGAGAAAATATGGTGGGATATAGTAAAAAGTAGGAGAGGAAACTGATAACTTTTGTTATGAATGGAGATAAAATTATTTGGAGTTGTGGTTATTGATGACTGATGACGTGGAGATGAGTCGGAGAAGAGAGGGATGGCATGACACAACTTCTAAAAATCATGACTATGGATGCTCTTAACATTCTCACTATTCTTTTTTAAAATTTTAGTTTTACAAAAGTATAATGAACTATGAAAAAAATATCGAAAAAAAAAAAGCATTTAGAGACGAAGCTATTTGAACGCAACGTTCAAAAGTTCATTCATTTTGATTTTGGGACGAACAAAGATATTCAATTTGAGACAGAGAGGGAGTAGAACTGTAGAAGATTGTGTTTCTTGGATGATTAACAGAGCTTAGAAGCTGGAATTTCTGTTGTGAGGGAAAGTCCCACAGTGTCAACCTAGGAGTCTTTTAAGCTTGTTAAATGTCACTTGGTTGTCTCTCTAAGTGCTTAAGCTTTGGGAAAAGATTGTAACATAAATATGCAACAGAGCTCTTGTTTGACTAGGTTTTGGATTCAAGTCATCATGCTTGTTGCATTTCTTTCGCTCGCGCACTTGTGTGATTGGAAATTGTGGCACATTGTTTCGTTTTGTGATGCACTTTCGTTCATCTCACGGCAGATGTGAGGAAAAGTTTAAACTCTAATGTACGTTATTGGGTCCCTTGATCTCTAAAAGCTTAAACTTTTGGGATAGTTGGTAATGTTAACATCAAGAAGAATCAGGGGCGGAGCCAGGAATTGCCCCAGGGGGGGCAAGATTACATGGGGTTCGGGGGAAGCGCCCCGGAAAAAAAAAAACGGGTCGGACAAGCAAAAAATGGGTCTGATCCATGAAATACAATGTATTTTAGTTAAAAATATAAAGAATTAAGAAAGTTAACAAAAATGATAAAAGTAAGTAATTCAAAGAACGATTGAAATAATGTTGAAGTATTTAACGCAAACAATTTATTAAAATATATTACTCGTACAAAAAAGAAATTCAAATTTGCTAATTAAACTTGGGATAATAGGAAGAAAGACCTAAAACAAAAAAATGGGAAAAGCCTAACTAATTAATTAAGATTGAAAAAATGTGAGGAAATTAGGAGAAAGATGTTGGGTTTCGAGGGTCCATGCGCAGCGGAATAATGCAATAACTCGAAAAACCCGAAGCCCTAGAATCCGTTCTAGATGATTAATTAAGAAAGATGAAATAGAAATACCAACCTTGAGTGCTTTTATCGTTGATAAACTTGACCCAACTCCAGATTGAACGACCTTGTTAATCCTTGATGAACGAACGGCGAATCACGAACTAAAGATCTTGACGAGCGAAGATTCTCTATGTGTATCCACGCGAGGAACGAACCCTAGAACTCTTCTATGAGGATTGCTAGATCCTTTGATTGAAACACCTTTCAATCGATGAAGAAAAATGGAATTGGTTGTGTTTGATTCTCAATTCTCAATTGAAATCTCTCACTTTTGGTGTTTCTCTAAAGCCAAAACGTTCTTATGACGGCTAGGGCAACCAGGGGCAAGTATTTATACGTTACAAATAAAAGCCCTTTGCGAAAATCCTAAAATTAGGTCATTTACGTATCAGTCCAGCACCGACGGGACGACTCGTCCCCCAGGGCACGAGTCGTCCCCTTGCAACCTTCCACTGATTCTGGCGTCCCCATTAAGGGCACGACTTGGCTTTGCTCAGGTCACGAGTCATCCCTTTGGGCACGACTCGTCCCTCAGGACATCCCCTCTGAATCATCTGTCCCCCTTAAGGGCACGACTTGGTTCAGCCTGGGACGAGTCGTCCCCTGAGCCCAGAAAATCCATATTCTTCATTTTTGACAATTCGTTCGATGCGTGTGACCCCATAGGACTATACTATGTTGGCAATGAGTCCGATCACATCGATCCTCATAAGACATGAGCGGACTCTAGCAAGCCACCATGCCTACCCAAATAGTATAATATCAAGTTCGATTTTCCTACATAGAACATATCACAATCCCATTGTCACACGATGTTATATTGAACATGAGTCATGGTCCACGTCAACTCATATTGTTCAATGCTTTCTCGTTACCAAGTAAATTGATTAATCGAATGATATTAATCACATTAATTCATTCGGGCATGGCCATGCACTACATCAATCTTACTTACGAGTGGCCTAGCAAACATCTCTCTTTACGAGGGACAATTTTCCATCTTGACTTATCATTCTTCCCAACAAGAATCATACCATGCCAATGATAGCCCTTATTGTCATCCGGTTAAAGACAACGTTAAACTATATCAAACATGATATTCATCGAGCGGAAGACGATGCTAATCTCAGGTCAAAGGATATCAATGATATAACTATATGAGATTTATTTATGACATATGACCATGATATAAATCTCATAATGGGTCAAGTCCAGTACCTTGTTCTCTAACAAGTACCCATGAATCTAATGTGCATCTCCATGCATATAATCATCACATGATTATCCATTAGACTTCATACTAGTGCTTCATAAGTACTAGGGACACGATTATTATAACTAAACATGCAAACACATATAATAATCAAAGAAACATTCTCTTATATAAATGAACAATGACATTACATAAAGGTCTATCTCTATAGCCCTAGGGCACTAACACCTACAGTCTCCCACTTGCACTAGGCCCAATCATTCATGTATCTTATACCCATGGACCTAACATGACCATCATGTTTAGCTTGTGGTAAAGGCTTGCTGAGAGGGTCCGAGATGTTGTCATCCGTTGGTACCTTGCATATCTTGACGTCCTCCCTTTCACATATTTCTCTAATGAGGTGGAAACGTCTCAAAATGTATTTGGATCGCTGATGTGACCTTGGTTCTTTTGCTTGGGCAATAGCACTATTATTGTCACAATAAAGCTCTATCGGGTTAGTGATACTGGGAACGACTTCTAAGTCACTAACGAACTTCTTGATCCAAACCGCCTCCTTAGCCGCATCCGATGCTGCTATGTACTCGGCTTCAGTCGTAGAATCAGCAACAGTGCTTTGCTTGGAACTCTTCTAACAAATAGCACCTCCATTTAGCATAAACACAAATCCAAACTGCGATCTATAGTCATCTTTGTCGGTTTGGAAGCTTGCATCTGTGTAACCCTTTACAACCAGATCATCTTCCATTCCTCCAAATACCAAGAATACATCCTTAGTCCTTCTCAAGTACTTAAGGATATTCTTGACTGCTATTCAATGGTTCTCACCAGGATCAGATTGGTATCTACTCGTTGCGCTTAGAGCATACGAGACATCGGGTCTGGTACATAACATGGCATACATGATAGACCCAATTGCCGAAGCATATGGAATATCATTCATCCTCTTTCGCTCATCATTTGTCTTAGGACAATGATTCTTGCTAATAGTAATGCCATGTCCCATTGGCAAGTTCCCTCTCTTAGAATTTTCCATGCGGAATCTTCTAAGGACCTTGTCAATATATGTACTCTGACTCAAACCAATCATCCTTCTTGATCTATCTCTATAGATCTTGATACCAAGGATATAAGCCGCTTCACCCATATCTTTCATTGAGAAACGTTTTCCTAACCAAGACTTAACAGTCTCAAGTGCAGGAACATTGTTTCCAATGAGCAAGATGTCATCGACATATAACACTAGAAATAGAACTATGCTCCCACTTATTTTCTTGTATACACAAGGTTCATCTTCGTTTTTTATGAAGCCAAACTCTTTGACTGATTCATCAAAACGTAGATTCCAAACCTCCGGAAGCTTGCTTCAATCCATAAATGGATCTCTGCAACTTACACACTTTATTAGAATTCTTTGGATCGACAAAACCTTCAGGCTGTATCATGTATACATCTTCAAGTAGGTTTCCGTTAAGAAACGCTGTTTTGACGTCCATTTGCCATATCTCATAGTCATAATATGCAGCTATGGCAATTAGGATTCTAATAGACTTAAGCATTGCTACGGGCGAAAAGGTTTCATCATAGTCAACGCCATGAATCTGCCTATACCCCTTAGCAACAAGCCTAAATTCCTTTAAAAGTATTTACCTTCTCATCCATGTCGGTTTTCTTTTTGAAAACCCACTTGCACCCTATGGTTTTTACACCTTCGGGTGGATCAATCAAGTTTCAAACTTGATTATCGTACATGGATTTGATCTCGGATTCCATGGCTCCTAGCCACTTGTCCGAATCAGGAGTGGACATCGCCTCTTGATAGGAAGTAGGTTCATCATTCTCAATGATTTCCACTTCGTTACTTTCCGTCATGAGAAATCCATATCTCTCAGGTTCGGATCGTATCCTATCCGATCTGCGAAGAACTTGTGTATCTTGAACCGGTTCCACAACAGCTTGTGAATTTGGTTCCGTCTCTACTATTGGCTCTATGTCATTTTCGGGTTCTTGAATTTCTTCAAGATCAATTTTACTCCCACTAGTTTCTTTATAGAGAAACTCTTTCTCTAGAAAGACACCGTGTCGAGCAACAAACACTTTGTTCTCGGATCGGTTGTAAAATTGATATCCTTTCGTTTCCTTAGGATAACCAACGAAAATACATTTATCAGATCTAGGTGCAAGTTTATGTTCAGAAACCAATTTCTTTACATAAGCCTCACATCCCCAAATCTTCATGAAAGATAAGCTAGGCTTTTTTCCATGCCACATCTCATGTGGAATTTTAGGAGCCGATTTAGTAGGACCTTATTAAGTGTGAAAGCAGCTGTTTCCAGTGCATGTCCCCAAAAGGAAATAGGAAGGTTAACTTGACTCATCATCGATCGAACCATATCCAATAGAGTTCGATTTCTCCTCTCAGACACACCATTCCATTGTGGTGTTCCTGGTGGAGTAAGTTCTGAAACAATTCCACAACTTTTAAGATGATCGTCAAATTCTTGGCTCAAATATTCACCACCTCGATCGGATCGAAGTGTTTTAATAGTTTTGCCAAGTTGATTTTGTACTTCACTTTGAAATATTTTAAATATCTCAAACGCTTCACTTTTGTACTTCATCAGATAGACATAGCCATATCTAGATAAGTCATCAGTGAACGTTATGAAGTACCGAAATCCTCCCCTAGCAATGCTATTCATTGGTCCACATACATCAATATGTACAAGAGCCAACAAATTACTAGCCCTTTCACTACTCTTAGAGAAAGGTGCCTTAGTCATCTTGCCCAATAAACAAGATTCGCAAACATCATCATATGATTCATAATCATATGAGTCTAAATATCCATCTTTATGGAGTTTAGAGATGTGTTTCTCGTTTATGTGCCCAAGACGGCAATGCCATTTATATGTGTCATTCACATTATTTGGTTTGGATTTCTTATTTACATGATAGATATTATCAACATTATTTTCAACATCCAAGACATAAAGGCCATTAAAAGAATGAGCAATACAATAAAGTACATCATTCAAATAAATGGAAAATTTCTTATTCGCAATAAGAAAATTGTAACCCTCGTTGTCTAAACAAGAAATGGAAATAATGTTTCTGCTCAAATCCGGAACATAATAACAGTTATTCAAAACTAAAATTAATCCGCTAGGTAAAGTGACTTCGTAAGTCCCTACGGCCAATGCAGCAACTCTTGCTCCATTTTCAACCCGTAGATCTACTTCACCCTCTTTGAGCGACCTTCTATTCTTTATTCCCTGCACATTTAGGCAAATGTGAGATCCACATCCGGTATCTAATACCCAAGAACTAGAGGTAGAAATTAAAATATCTATCACATAGATACCTGAAGTCATGACAATCTCATTGCCCTTCTTCTTCAGTCCTTCCTGATAAAGCTTGCGCTACGCCTCCAATGCCCAGCTTCCTTGCAATGGTAGCACACCGCATCCTTTTGGGATTTGGGTTTAGGTTTCTCAAAGAACGGCAACCTTTGCCTCCAGGCTTAGCAACTTTTTCTTTAACCTTGGGTTCAACCCCTTTCCTTTATTCACCATCAACACTTGATTGGTTTTCTTGGTAATATTGTTCTCTGCATTCTTTAGCATCCCATGCAATCGACAGAGATTTATTCATCCCATTCATGTTATAATTCGTAACAAACCGATTATAACTTTCAGGGAGTTAATGCAATATCATATCCGTAGCGCCTCTAATCGGATAGGATATCCAAGCCTCTCAAGGTGTTCGAGGTGACCCTTCATTTTCAACACATGAGGCCCAACGGGTTGTCCTTCAATCATCTTGCATGAATGAAGAGCCTTCATAGTGTCAAACCTTTCCGTACGTGCTTGCAATCGAACATTTCCTTCAAATGATTTCCCAAATCATAAGCTTCCATGTGTACAAGGTCCTTCAAGGGCCTTACACATGGTAGCAAGCATCAAGCAACCAACATCAATAGAATCATCCGCATGCTTCTTATGTTGGTCCTTTTCGCTTTAGTTGCATTAGCCGCAGCTCGGGTGGAAACGGGTCCATCAAGAATGTACAACTTCCTTTCCTGTTTGAGAACAATTCCCAAACTGCGGATCCAATCCACATAGTTGTTGCCATTCTCCTCTAACTTGTCCTTCTCAAGGACTGATCGCAGTGGCATGTTTTGATTAGTGTTTACAGCCATTGATCTACAAAGATATGCAACATATAAGTACCAATTCATTTAAGAGATTAATTAACGTATTTCACAAATACTCCCACTAAATTATATAACCTTCTTATACAAACATGCATAATATAATTTAATAGGCTAAGATCCAACTTTAATTTAATTTCAAGTCGGCTATGGCACGATCGTCAAAATTAAACTAAAAAGGTAGATAACATTTATCAATCATATCTATATATGACTCTTAGATCATTATGAGATTATAGACATCACATGTCACATGTTTCAATCTCATCTTATGCCATAGGCCCAAAACTGTTTTGATAGCCTAATTGAGTTCAACCATGTTAAACGTATAGCAATCACCGTTTGCTCATCTTGATCATACAAAGATAGAATCAATGTACCTCGCTGTGGCGTAGCCTACATGAAACTATTCGTGTACTCACAAGTGTTTAAACATGGGTGGCATAAAACAAACTCAAATTACAAAGAAGGTTCAATTTTCATGTTTATCAATTAACATGCCAAGGTTGATTCATGAAAACTATATGAGCATAATTATGAACATGGAATGATGCAACACAAATCACATTTGGTCAGTAATTACTAGTACGCGGCCACGTGCTCCAAATTTATCCCACACTTCCATCGAAGTGCCTGTGGGGAAGGTTTTGGTGTCCAACCAATATACTAAGTAACACTTCACAAATATCCTAGATTAATCACATTAATCATATTAATGAAATTGACATCCCATAATCTAGATTAATCATATTAATCATATATTTCAATTTCATAATCATGGTATATCATTATATACAATTACTTCACAAGCAAAACTCATACAATTTCACATTCTAGATCATGTACATCGTGAAAATTAACATAATCACATTATCTAATTATCATGATTTTCTAATATAAACATCATGAACGGGGCTCTGATACCACTGTTGGGTTTCGAGGGTCCATGCGCAGCGGAATAATGCAATAACTCGAAAAATCCGAAGCCCTAGAATCCGTTCTAGATGATTAATTAAGAAAGATGAAATAGAAATACCAACCTTGAGTGCTTTTGTCGTTGATAAACTTGATCCAACTCCAGATTGAACGACCTTGTTAATCCTTGATGAACGAAAAGCGAATCACGAACTAAAGATCTTGACGAGCGAAGATCCTCTATGTGTATCCACGCGAGGAACGAACACTAGAACTCTTCTAGGAGGATTGCTAGATCCTTTGATTGAAACACCTTTCAATCGATGAAGAAAAATGGAATTGGTTGTGTTTGATTCTCAATTCTCAATTGAAATCTCTCACTTTTGGTGTTTCTTTAAAGCCAAAACGTTCTTGTGACGGCTAGGGCAACCAGGGGCAAGTATTTATACGTTACAAATAAAAGCCCTTTGCGAAAACCCTAAAATTAGGTCATTTACGTATCAGTCCAGCGCCGACGGGACGACTCGTCCCCCAGGGCACGAGTCGTCCCCTTACTGACCTTCCACTGATTCTGGCGTCCCCATTAAGGGCACGACTTGGCTTTGCTCAGGTCACGAGTCGTCCCTTTGGGCACGACTCGTGCCCCAGAGCACGAGTCGTCCCTCAGGACATCCCTTCTGAATCATCCGTCTCCCTTAAGGGCACGACTTGGTTCAGCCTGGGACGAGTCGTCCCCTGAGCCCAGAAAATCCATATTCTTCATTTTTGACAATTCGTTCGATGCGTTGTAAGTACCCAAATCTGGCTCATGCCTTCCGGTTAAATTTCCCGGCAATTTCGGTAAGTTTTCCGGTAATTCCCCAGACCTTCCCAGCGTTCCGGAAACATTCCGGAACTGTTTTTAATTAAATAAAGGCTGAAGGGAATCCTTCCTAATTAAGAAACACGTTTTTTAATTAGGAGGGAAGCTTCTAGAATAATGCCACCTTGCATGGTTCTAGAATGCTGAGTCACAATGGATAAGCCCGCACGGCCTCATTTGCAAAGAGCCTGCAGCCGCACGGCTTCATTAGCCTTATCCAGACTGCCTATAAATAGAGCCCTCCTCTACCCATTTTAAGCATCCACAAGAAGCATAATACTCTCATAATACGAAGAAAATTCCCCAAGGAGCTGCTGGAAGTCCAAGAAAGGTGAAGAAGAAGCTCAAGAAGCCATCTCCCTCCTCCTTGAAGACCCAAGAAGAACCTCTCCTCCTAGCTCCGTCTGAAGAAGCGAAGGAAACGATTGGTAACCTCGCACGCCCTAACCTTGCATTTTAATTGATATACTTGCTCATTGCATTCATATATCTTGCTTGGGACTTGGCATTTATTCATAAAGATCATATCTTTATCACCCCCTTTCCCCTTTGCATGCATTAAGACCTCATTTGTCATAAAAATGTAGTCTTTTTCATAAAGGTGCATCCTTTGCACCTAAAATCCCTATTTTCCAATAAAAATGTCATCTTTATGCATCATTTGCATATAAAGATCAAATCTTTTTCAATAAAAATGCATCCTTTGCATCAAAACCCCTTTTCCAATGTATCATTTGCATAAAAATCAAATCTTTATGCATCATTTGCATAAAGATCATTTCTTTAAATCAAAAAGCATCATTTGCAACCTAAAAATGTCATCTTTTCATTAAAGAGTCATTTTTTTATCATGCATTCCCCCTTTCCCCAACCTTGGAACGGACCGGTGTAAAAGTTCTCATCTTTGCATCGTTCCTTCCATTAAAGGTTCATGATTTCTTTAGGAAAAGGATAACCTTGAACCCTATATCTCCGATTATCGCTTAAGAATGAGTATGAAGCCTCTATACGAGCTCGACCGTCTTAAAGCGTAGGATTGATGGGCTAAGGACATTCCTTCCTAAAGAACCTCATCTTTGACCCTAAAGAGAGTCATTCTCTCGATCACGCAAGTCCCGAGGGTCCCAAGGCTTAAAAATGCGATGATCATAAGTCATAAGATGAGGACGGGATCATAATCCCAAATACATAAATTCCAAGGAATCCCGAGCGACAACCAACAAATGGTTTGTACGTCCGGAAGACAACTTGGGACATTCCCCCCCTTATTTTCAAACACATGCACACAAAGAAAGCACGCAAGCAAACACGATTAATGAAATCTAGGGAGACTTGCTCCGGCAAGGCACTTTGGGTGAACGCCAAACGTTCTTCCCAAGGGGTAACTTAACCTCCGAACCCATAAAAACCTTTTTTTCAAAGTTTTGAGGTAATCAAAATGGCGTGGCGACTCCGTTTTTCAAATAACTCGGATGTCTTCAAACTCGCGTGAATTCCAATGAAACAAAATTTTGGGCACACATTCACAGTTTGGCGACTCCGCTGGGGATACCCAAAGGAGAAAAGCTTTATTTTCAAAACAAAAATCGATACTTGGTATATAGGTGGACCCCACTTACCCTTCCTGTATCGCTCCCTAACCCGGGGCTTGGGATAACAAGGTGGTTTAACAATCCCACGTACCAGTATCCCTTTTTCGAAAAAAATAATTTTAAGAAAAAATATAGAAGAAAGCTTTTCCCTTTGAGCGGGTTAGACTCCCATCGCCGATTTCATTAATCGTGCTTGCTTTCTTTACCGTGCATTGCATCATTTGCATCTTGGAATCTGTGCATACTTTGAACGGGAAACAACCCGAAAAATAGCAAAAGGAGTGGAACCTGGAAAATTGATCCATGCAGTCGTACGGCTCAATCCTCATTGGATTCTCGACCAGGGCGACCTCGGTGGCAATTCCACCAGGGGAAAAATCATGGTTAATCTGGCGATCCTAGCGGCTTGGGGCTACTCGGCTCCACGATCGACCGGGGCTCCTTAAAATTTACGTGCTTACGTGTTGCATTTTCCCCCGTCCCGAAAATCATTCCTTTAAAACACATTTATGAAAATCTCTGTTTTAACTCAAAAAGGAACAATTTTAGGAGACCGCACACTACGCGCACCTGATATATCCTGTACACTTTTGCACGCACGTCCCTCAAACCCGAGGGTGGTTCCAGCTGCAGTCACGGACCTCTTACGATGCTCCCGGGCGCGCACGGAATCATCCCAACCTCCCCATGGCAGCCAGTGTCGACCAATGCACAGTCCGTGTCACACGTTTCAAAAATCCGTGACTTTTGGTTGGTTTTTGGTCTAGTCCGTGTCATATAGCCCAGTTGCATACCCTCGTAAAGGTCAAGCCTTAGCTCATAACGGAAACCAAGATTTTCGCTCAAGCGAAATTCTGCCGAAATTCCGACAAGGAAAAATCGGTGGGATCTTGACTCCGACATTGACTATTGACCTTGACCCGCACGAAATGCGTAAGAGTCGAGACCAAGTCTTTGCCAAAAAATCAAAAGATCTTTCGCTCAAGCGAAGCTCTGCCAAAATTCCGACAAGGAAAAATTGGCAAGATCTTGACCCGGCATTGACTTCGATTCCGACTCGCGCACTGCGTATGCAACGAAGTTCAATGTGACACTGTGTCATCCGGCTTTTGCCGCCCGACCCATGCCTATTATATTCTCGGACATTACCGAAAGTCAAAAACTGTCATTCGCTCAAGCGAAACTCTGTCAAAGATCCGTCGAGGCAGAGAGACGAGACTTTCACGGTATTGCCTTGACTATAATCCGCATCGCTCGTGCGTTGAAAGGTCCTATGACCCGCTAGACCCGATAGGAGCGTTCTTTACTCTCGGTCGGTGGGATCCGCGTGCCCTATAGGACCCTCGCCCGGGCCGCCCACCCTGGGAGGTCGAAATACAGGTGGAATACGAGGGGCTTATAGACGTAGTGACGGAACCCACTGATCCAGGATCTAGAGTAGTTGCGAAAAAAGAAGGGCAAACCCCCCCTTTTCCAACCAAATAGAAATAAATAAAAGACAGTGTTTTAAGTAAACTTGAACAATTAGTGTAATCATAATTGCATTTTCCTATCTCTGATATCCCTAATCGAGACCTCCTCGGTCCGATCTCCGATTTTCCATCTCGACCTTTCGCGGTCAAATTTCCAATCGCGACCACCTCGGTCCGATCTCCGATTTTCAATCCTGACCAATTGCGGTCAAATCTCCAATTGCGACCTCCACGGTCCGATCTCTTATTTTCGATTCTGACCTTTCTCGGTCATTCTCCAATCGCGACCTCCTCGGTCCGATCTTCGATTTCCTATCTCGACCCTTCGCGGTCAAATTTCCAATCGCGACCTCCTCGGTCCGATCTCCGATTTTCTATCTCGACCCTTCGCGGTCAAATTTCCAATCGCGACCTCCTCGGTCCGATCTCCGATTTTTCCATTTCGACCTTTCGCGGTCAAATTTCTAATCGTGATCCCCTCGGTCCGATCTCCGATTTTCGATCTCTACCTTCCAAGGTCCAATCTTTTTCGATCAATTAGGCTTAGGAGAAAAATGTGTTTTGAGTAAAATTTAAGCAAATAAGTGCATGTTACTTGAGCCTTCAGCCTAAACACTTACCTCCGAGTCTAAACCTCGTTTACCCCGAGTCTAAACCTTGTCTATCCCTTTCCTGAGGCGAGAAAGAAGTAGGTGAGAATACCGGGTCAGCGACTTTTCAGTACAGAAAACCCTAGGTTCAGACAGTTCAGCAGAATCGTCAGCTCAGAGAGTCAAAATGACAGATTTGACAAAAAACAGTGAGGGTACAGGAAATCAGATGGTTAGGAAGGAAGAGTTAGTCTGGGCTTTGGAAAATGCCCATAAGGTTCATGAGGAACAGTAAGCCAGGCTTATTGATACACTCCGTCATCATGGAGTTCAGGTAGCAGTTAAGTCCAATGGTTCCCCAGTTATGGTAGAAGATGAGACTCCAGAAGCAGCCATCTCAACTCCCCACCCTATAACCAATACCTTCCTCCACCCACATATGATCCCTTGCGAGGACCACTCCCCTCGCCCTTTCCAACATCCCAGGCCATCGTGGCTCCAACACCCTCGCCTCCTCGTATAAGACCCACTTTGAATCCTCCCAAATGGATCCCAATATCCTCAAAGTCCTCCTGTGTTCACTTCCTTCCATCAATATGCTCAGTCAACAAAGTTCGTCCCCGTGACTTTTCCGACCCATTTCTTTGGGCAACTTGTACTTGCTCCAGCGGCTCCATGGCCTCAGATCTCTCCACTTTCACCAGTATCATGGGCATGTAACGGATCACTGCCTCAGTTTGCGATAGGGGATTCAGAAAGCTAGCAGAAAAACGAAAAGCTCAAGTGTCCTGGCAGTCCAACCAGCGAAGAGTAGCTAGGCTAGGGGTTATCTATCCTTGAGCAAGAGAAAAAAAAGAAAAATAGTCTCTCAGTCAACCTTCGTAGGTTCTAGTACTTTTATCTTTCAATCAAGTCCTCCTCGGACATTGTAATAAATCTTCAATTTTCTATAAAAGAGTCTTCTTCTTTTCTTGCTAGACTTAAGACATTATTTGCACACCTACATTACATTTAATGAAATGGTTTTATTTTATATGATCACTTGCATTGCTCAACAAACAATCTCTCGAAATAATTCACGTTCCGATTAATCAGTGTGAGAAAGTCAACTAATGCCATCAAGCCATACACTTTCCTTACCCCACAAAAGGCCTTCATCAAAGCCATACACTTTCCCAAACCATGTCCTCACCATCACCTTGACCAAGTCAACGACGGCGGCATCAAGGAACGACAAAAAAGGCCACTCAGCTTCGAAAGATTGACCCCGTGTCGACAACAACCTAAGAGCTTTCCAAGAATGTTCAAGCAGGGGCTTGCCTTGGCCCTCAGGTGCTTCAAAAAAAAAAAAAAAAAAAAATGTAGTGCAAAAAGAGTAATACCCGGCTAGGCCGAAAATCCCAAAAAAGGGTCACAAAGGAAAAAAATCTTAGTGCAAAAAGAGTAATGCCCACTAGGCCGAAAATCCCAAAAATGGCAGCCTAGGCAAAAACGGGGTTGCACATAAAAAAAAAAAAAAAAAAAATGAGGCCAAGGACCCAAAGACCGCCAATCAAAAGCTTGACCAAGCAGGACAAAGTCAAAGCTCGAAGAACAAAAGTTGTCGATAACAATGGGGCGGTCGAAGCAAAAGCGAAGCATTTCATAAGCCTTTAGGCATATGCAAGTCCTTTCTCCCCCAATGAAAGACGAGAATCGAAAGCTATTGAAGCTAGTCCCAAAATGACTTGGTCAAGGAATCATCCCGAGGCCCATGCCTCATCATCCAGTCTTTTCATCCGAGCCTTTTCACTAAAAGGAACCACAAATCCCATTTCCCAAAGCCAAACACAGTCCGGCCAAGGCCGAACTACGGCGACCTGAGCTCCTCATAATGAGGGGAACGTAGGCAACCAGCAATGGTCCGGTCATAAACACATTCAAATTCCCGAAAATCCGGTCTCATCAATGACCTTTCCCATAAACATATCCAAATTCCTGAAAACCCGGTCTCATCAATGACCTCTCTCCCATGGACACAGTCAAATCCCAGAAAACCCGGTCTCTTCAATGACCTCCTTATACACAAACCTTTCTTTCACACCCAGCCAACCTTGATCCGCGACATTGGTTGACTTTCTCCTCATGATTAATAAGAATGTTTGTTCATATCGAGATTAGTGGTTGAATAACCCGAACATTAATGAAGGGTTTTAAGCAATCTTGTGATCATTGTAAATAAAACAAGTTTTCAGATGTCTTGACAAGTCTTCCTTTTCTACATCTTAGGAAAGATAGCGCTAAACACTGATTTTCTGTCAGCAGGGGCTTCCATACACTTTTACCAACCTTTCTACGCTTATACTCTCTCAAAAGAGTCAAACCCAAAGCGAGTTTTGTGCCTACATCGAATAAGGCCATCAAAATAACACAAAATCGGGATTATTCCCACCTTTTGAAAAATATACCCCTGCATGTACATATCTTCCTAAAATTCTTCTCTTTGTCTGCGTCTCCTTAAGGTTGGTTGGTTGACTAAAAAAAATAGAAATAAAAAAAAAAAAGAGAGAAAAGGATAGGTTTTCCCTCTTCTGCTACAATTCGCATTAGGCCGCCTCGAAACTCTTTCGCACGGGGCTTTGCCAAGTCATTCCTTTAAACCGGGGCTTCTTTAGCCATGTTTAGGGTTCATATCGGGTTCTTCACTAGGTCCCTAGATGGATTCAGCCTTGGTCGATCAATTTCATAATCACGTTCGCAATACCATTCAGATTGGGATTTTTGTTAGGTCACTGTGACCGGGCTTCGCCAAGTCACTTCGCCTACTCGCTTCATTCAACCGGGGCTTTGCCAAATGAAAGGATCTTTCCTTGCTTTAGTAAGACATGGGGCTTTGCAGAAAGTTTTTCCTCAGACTGGGGCTCCGATAAGTCACATCCATCCCTAGAAGAGAGGTTTGGTCACTTCAACATCTGCTTTGGTTATAAAAGCCTGTCAGCATCAGCTTCAAGCGCTAGAGTGTGAGAAAAGAACATTCACCGATACCCGAGGTTCAAACCCAGTCTCAGCTCAAGAGGGAATGCTAGTCCACGTAGACAACATCTCAGCAACAACAGCAGTTTAGTCCGCACCCAAGGGATACAACCCCACCTGCTTGAAACCCGTCTTAAACACATTCCATATGTACATCCAGACCCAGTCTCTACCATTGTTTCCAAGAAAAAAATCACCCCCAGGCTCAAGTAACGTGCCAATTGCTAAAAAATAACATTTTCTCCCAAAAACGCCTCCGTTACTTCCGTTATAACGAGATAACGCTAGGCGACAGTTTCCTAATTGTCAAAAATCCAACTTTGGCTACCTCTATCACAGATTGAGAAGTATGCTCAAGTTTTCCAGTTATAGCTGCCTCTATCTACTCGATAGTGACGTAAGCTTTAGCTTCCTCAGGTGACGACCTCCACTAATCGTCAAAACCTCAAGAATCCTAGACATCGTTCCTAAACTGTCTAGGTAAAGTTTGAACTACGATCAAGGCTTGATTCCTCCGGGATACGTAGGTAGCCTTTCATAAAGGTTCAGCCATCCGACCACATTGGTCACCTTTTCCCTTCTCCATTCTCCAATGGTGCGTAAGCTTTTCATAAAAGTCCAATTTTATGACCATATTGGTCACCCCTTTTGATTTGGCACATTCCTTGTAGGATCGGTTGTTTGACCTCCTAGGTCACCCCGTTTCCATCCTTATAGGAAGGGACCAAATATCTCTTTGCCATTGTCCCAAGAAGGCCAGATAAGTGATCTCTTTTGGTCACCCAATTCCAACCTGTGTCTGCAATTCCATTCCAGTTCCAAAGGCATTAAAAAGCACAGTTCAGGCTTACTAAGTCGCGCGACATACTAAGCCTCTGTGGCCTGTTTTTACAATTTTGCCCCTGAAGGCTCAATTTTACGATTTTATCCCTCATAGGCTTCTTTTACCCTTTTATTGCCCCTGACATTTTCAATCACTTTCAATTCAGTTTTCCCTCTAGTGCCCCCGAGGCCTATTTTACAATTTTACCTCTGTGATTCAGTTTATTTGCCCTTGGCATTTTCAATTTTATTTTTCAAATAATCAGAATACATCCCAGTTTTCTTTACAAAAAATTATTCGGGTGCGTCCCACTTTTCTTTACAAAAACTATTGATTCCTTCCAACTTCTCTACAAAATCCAACCTTTTTCGCAATCTCCGTTATTCCGTTATAACGGGATAACGCTAGGTGACAACCTCCGAATTGTCAGAACTCTAAACTTGTGCTACCACTATCCGCGAATAGTGAAGTATGCCCAAGTCATTCCAAGTCATTTCAAATTGTGCTACCACTATCCGCGAATAGTGACGAATGCCCAAATCGTTTCAAATTGTGCTACCACTATCCGCGAATAGTGACGAATGCCCAAATCATTTCAAATTGTGCTACCACTATCCGCGAATAGTGACGAATGCCCAAATCATTTCAAATTGTGCTACCACTATCCGCGAATAGTGACGAATGCCCAAATCATTTCAAATTGTGCTACCACTATCCGCGAATAGTGACGAATGCCCAAATCATTTCAAATTGTGCTACCACTATCCGCGAATAGTGACGAATGCCCAAATCATTTCAAATTGTGCTACCACTATCCGCGAATAGTGACGAATGCCCAAATCATTTCAAATTGTGCTACCACTATCCGCGAATAGTGACGAATGCCCAAATCATTTCAAATTGTGCTACCACTATCCGCGAATAGTGACGAATGCCCAAATCATTTCAAATTGTGCTACCACTATCCGCGAATAGTGACGAATGCCCAAATCATTTCAAATTGTGCTACCACTATCCGCGAATAGTGACGAATGCCCAAATCATTTCAAATTGTGCTACCACTATCCGCGAATAGTGGTGTATGCCCAAATCATTTCAAATTGTGCTACCACTATCCGCGAATAGTGGTGTATGCCCAAATCATTTTAACTTGTGCTACCACTATCCGCGAATAGTGACGAATGCCCAAATCATTTCAAATTGTGCTACCACTATCCGCGAATAGTGGTGTATGCCCAAATCATTTCAACTTGTGCTACCACTATTCGCGAATAGTGACGTATGCTCAAGTTTCCCAACTTAAGTTACCTCTATCTCCGTCATAAAGAGATAGCGCCATAAGCTCTAGCTTCCTCAGGTGACAGCCTCCGAATTGTCAAAATCTCAAGGATCCTAGACATCGTTCCTAACTATCTAGTGATGCTTGAACTACGATCAAGGCTTGATTCCTCCGGGATACGTAGGTAGCCTTTTATAAAAGGTCCAGCCATTCGACCACTTTGGTCACCCTGTTCCTTTGTCACTCCTCAGTGATAAAGCGCCCCTCATAAAAGTTCAAATATTCGACCACTGGGTCACTCCTAGCATGTCCCAGTAGGATCAATTGCTTGACCTCCTAGGTCATTTTCTCTTCTATGTCCCTGAAGAGACCGGTTTCTCTTCTTCCTCCCCCGGCGGATCCTAATTCCGAACTACGGCCCGGCTTGATTCCTCCGGGATACGTAGGTAGCCTTCCAAAAGGTTCAGCCACTCGACCACCTCGTCACCTAATCCGTCTCGGCATTCGCCGATCGGATCCTTTTCTATCGACAACCCCACTCGCCTTGCAAGTGACGTTGCCGAGGGCTTCGTAAGTACCCAAATCCGGCTCATGCCTTCCGGTTAAATTTCCCGGCAATTTCGGTAAGTTTTCCGGTAATTTCCTGACACCTTCCGGCGTTCCTAAACATTCCGGAACTGTTTTTAATTAAATAAAGGCTGAAGGGAATCCTTCCTAATTAAGAAACACGTTTTTAATTAGGAGGGAAGCTTCTAGAATAATGCCACCTTGCATGGTTCTAGAATCTTTGAGTCACTTGATGGATAAGCCCGCACGGCCTCATTTGCAAAGAGCTGCAGCCGCACGGCTTCATTAGCCTTATCCAGACGCCTATAAATAGAGCCCTCCTCTACCCATTTTAAGCATCCACAAGAAGCAACAACACTTTCATAATACGAAGAGAAATTCCCCAAGACGTGAAGAATCCCTTTGGAAGTTCAAGAAAGGTGAAGAAGAAGCTCAAGAAGCCATCTCCCTCCTCCTTGAAGACCCAAGAAGAACCTCTCCTCCTAGCTCCGTCCCGAGAAGCGAAGGAAACGATTGGTAACCTCGCACGCCCTAACCTTGCATTTTAATTGATATACTTGCTCATTGCATTCATATATCTTGCTTGGGACTTGGCATTTATTCATAAAGATCATATCTTTATCACCCCCTTTCCCCTTTGCATGCATTAAGACCTCATTTGTCATAAAAATGTAGTCTTTTTCATAAAGGTGCATCCTTTGCACCTAAAATCCCTATTTTCCAATAAAAATGTTATCTTTATGCATCATTTGCATATAAAGATCAAATCTTTTTCAATAAAAATGCATCCTTTGCATCAAAACCCCTTTTCCAATGTATCATTTGCATAAAAATCAAATCTTTATGCATCATTTGCATAAAGATCATTTCTTTAAATCAAAAAGCATCATTTGCTACCTAAAAATGTCATCTTTTCATTAAAGATTCATTTTTTATCATGCATTCCCCCTTTCCCCAACCTTGGAACGGACCGGTGTAAAAGTTCTCATCTTTGCATCGTTCCTTCCATTAAAGGTTCATGATTTCTTTAGGAAAAGGATAACCTTGAACTCTATATCTCCGATTATCGCTTAAGAATGAGTATGAAGCCTCTATACGAGCTCGACCGTCTTAAAGCGTAGGATTGATGGGCTAAGGACATTCCTTCCTAAAGAACCTCATCTTTGACCCTAAAGAGAGTCATTCTCTCGATCACGCAAGTCCCGAGGGTTCCAAGGCTTAAAAATGCGATGATCATAAGTCATAAGATGAGGACGGGATCATAATCCCAAATACATAAATTCCAAGGAATCCCGAGCGACAACCAACAAATGGTTTGTACGTCCGGAAGACAACTTGGGACATTCTCCCCCCTTATTTTCAAACATATGCACACAAAGAAAGCACGCAAGCAAACACGATTAATGAAATCTAGGGAGACTTGCTCCGGCAAGGCACTTTGGGTGAACGCCAAACGTTCTTCCCAAGGGGTAACTTAACCTCCGAACCCATAAAAACCTTTTTTTCAAAGTTTTGAGGTAATCAAAATGGCGTGGCGACTCCGTTTTTCAAATAACTCGGATGTCTTCAAACTCGCGTGAATTCCAATGAAACAAAATTTTGGGCACACATTCACATGCGTGTGACCCCATAGGACTATACTATGTTGGCAATGAGTCCGATCACATCGATCCTCATAAGACATGAGCAGACTCTAGCAAGCCATCATGCCTACCCAAATAGTATAATATCAAGTTCGATTTTCCTACATAGAACATATCACAATCCCATTGTCACACGATGTTATATTGAACATGAGTCATGGTCCACGTCAACTCATATTGTTCAATGCTTTCTCGTTACCAAGTAAATTGATTAATCGAATGATATTAATCACATTAATTCATTCGGGCATGGCCATGCACTACATCAATCTTACTTACGAGTGGCCTAGCAAACATCTCTCTTTACGAGGGACAATTTTCCATCTTGACTTATCATTCTTCCCAACAAGAATCATACCATGCCAATGATAGCCCTTATTGTCATCCGGTTAAAGACAACGTTAAACTATATCAAACATGATATTCATCGAGCGAAAGACGATGATAATCTCAGGTCAAAGGATATCAATGATATAACTATATGAGATTTATTTATGACATATGACCATGATATAAATCTCATAATGGGTCAAGTCCAGTACCTTGTTCTCTAACAAGTACCCATGAATCTAATGTGAATCTCCATGCATATAATCATCACATGATTATCCATTAGACTTCATACTAGTGCTTCATAAGTACTAGGGACACGATTATTATAACTAATTAACATGCAAACACATATAATAATTAAAGAAACATTCTCTTATATAAATGAACAATGACATTACATAAAGGTCTATCTCTATAGGTCTAGGGCACTAACACCTACAAAAGAGAAAAACAAAACTGTTAAGACAAAGAAATAGAGAGAGAGAGAGAGAATAGCAAAGATGGAGGACAAACAAAATTAATTGAAAATGTAGGTAGCAGGGCTCGAACATGGATTTGAAAGGAAACACCAAAGGCTTTAACTTCACCCCTTCTACCGCTAAACCGCACCACTCACCAGTGTTAATCTTGAAGTTAATTATATATAACAAAAAAATATGGGGAAGGGGGCAAAAAAAAAAATTTCACTGCACTTCCGCCGAGGGGGGGGGGGCAAGTGCCCCCTCCAGCCCCCCCTGGCTCCGCCCCTGAGAATAATTAGAACCTATCATTACAAAGTCATATGGCATTGATACTATAGAGGATTAGGGTTGAGTCTCACCTTACTCAAGGTCAGGCGTGTATCCAGAATTTTGAAACTGCGTGGACTTAGAGTCGATGAATTAGGTAAAAACAATTATTTTTTTTGAGAAATTTTGAGATTTGACGCGGGCCGGAGCCCACGTCAAAAGTGGCTTGATCTGCCGCAGTCAAGGCTTTCATATGAATGATACCAATAAAGTCTATCTTAGGGTTAGTCAATTTAGCAGCTATATTCTTCATTCTTGCCAAAGAGCAAATCTTGTCTCACTGTATTTCCTTGCACTCTCGTTACCTTTTGTATTTCCTTGCACTCTCGTTACCTTTCGCAGTTCATATTTTTTCGTCTTAGATTACAGCTACGTATGCATTGATTCTTTGATGTATATGCCACTTGATCACTTATAAAGAATTACTGTCTGATGTGATCATAAAAAATTCAACAGAAAATACGATACGCCTAAGAAGCAAAATGAACATACATATATGTAAAAAGTATACAATATTATGGGAATAAAATAATCATTATTAATATAAAGACCTCAAGGTTCAATGGAGAAAATAGCAGCCCAAATGGGCTGAAATGGGTCGAAATTGGCCAAATGAACTTTAGGGCTAAAAGCCCATCCCTACTATAAATATAACAAAAGCTTCTCATTTCAGGGGATCCATGTTCACTCTCTCTCTCTCTCTCTCTCTTCCTCCTAAAACCCTAAATTCTCTCTCTAAAATATTCACTGCTTATACACTCAAAGAACAACTTAATGATTCTCACACCGGAGAGTTTTTGGGGAAAAGAACCCCGATTGTGAGGGTGTGCAAGGAGCCCAATTGCACATGACCCAAAATTTTAGAGGGCCTCATATTTTTCCCACTTTAAAAACCTAGCCCAAATGCTAGTAATCTATAGTATAAATGGTAGTGGTTCTTGCTACAGTTGAATGAACAGTACCAAGTGGCAAATTTTCCATTTTGCCCTCATTAAGTTGTCCCTTTTCCATTTTGCCCTTAAAAAAAAATTAAATTAAAAAAAAATGTGTCCTCGGACACGGGCTTAATTAAAAAAAAAAAAAAAAACCGTATATTCGGACACGGGCTTTTACTAGTAATATACTCCCTCCGTCCCACGTTAGTTGAGACTTCTTTCCCTTTTGGGTCGTCCCACGTTAGTTGAGACTGCCCAAAATGGCAAAGGAATCTTCACTATTTACCCCACTCATTCTCTCTCCTATTTCACTTTTACACTCACAACATTCTCTCTCCTAACTATTCCTCCCACTCATTCTCTCTCCTATTTAATTCTTCATACTCACAACATTTTCTTTCACTTTTTCTCTCACTTACTTTTTCTTAATTGGTGTGCCCAAAAAGTTAGTCTCAACTAACGTGGGACGGAGGGAGTATAAATTTAAACGTGATAATGTAATATGTAATGCATTTAGCTTGATTGAATAACTTTATTTTTATGTTCCTTGAGGTGCTGGGATCAAATCACCCCACACAATATTTATGTTTCTTTCTTTCCTTTTACTTGTTTCAGGAAATTTTACTTTTATTTTTTTATTTTCTTATTTTATTATCAAAACTAAATTATTGTGTACTGTTTTATTATATGTACTCCCTCCGTCCCGCTAATATTAGCACACTTTCCTTTTTGGGCGTCCCGCTAATATCCGCACACTCCCAAAAAGGAAACTTTATATTAATAAAATATTCATCCAACCCCACTCATTCTCTCTCCTACATTATTTTAATACTCACAACACCATTATAATTTATTACACCCTCCACTCATTCTCTCTCCGCTCATTCTTTTACACTCACAACATTTTATTAAAATATCATATTCCTTAATTCCCGCGCAAACAGTGTTTGTGCTAATACTAATGGGACGGAGGGAGTATATATTAAGGGCATCATATTCACATTTGACACAGGACCCCTAAAAATATTGAGACGGTCTGCCTAACGGTGTCTTGTTTTCTCAGATTGCTATGGGAAATTCAACACCGTGGATCACCATTTACAATATCCAACATGAAAATTCTCGATGAGCATATTTTTTGTAGCATCAGGAAATGGTGGTGTTGTTCAACTGGTTCGAAATAAATGGGTTGGAAAGTTGTTTGCTTTGAAGGTAAGAATGTAAGATACACAATTTATCTGATTCTTTTAGATTAATAATTAGTAGTTTCATTCATATGATGTTTTGCATCTTTATTAAGTGAATTAGGTCCATTTCGAAGTCAAGTAGTCTCAAGAAACAGATAGAGATGGCCTTTAGTAAATTATCTGATTTTTCCCTTGTGTTACGTTTCATCTTGGGAATATGAGCGGGTACAAAAATGAATATTCATTTTGGGACGGATCGAGAAGTCTGAGCAACTTACCATACACCAGTCGATAAGAATGAATGGGAATGGTGACTATTTTGGGATAGGAACCGACCCAAGTCACTCCTTATCTTATTTCCCCATTTTCTGGCACCATTTGTGGGGCTCAAAAGGTACCTACCTTAATTACTTGCACTTTTTGTGCTTTATGGGAGAATATTTTTAATTTTTTATCATTCATTTCTTCAAGAATAAATTTTTTTTATTATTTTTTTAAACAAAATAAAAAAAAAATTAAATGAAAATGACTAAGGAAAACGGTCAAGCTAATAGATTAACAAATGAACTATAAAGAAAAGATTAATACTCCCTCCGTCCCGAGAAATGTGTCACCATTTTAGGTTTGGCATGCAAATTAAAGAAAAAAATGGAAAGAAAAAATGTTGTGAGTGTAATTTGAAAAGAGGGGAGAGAATTAGTGGAGGAAATAATAAATTTAAAAAGTATTGTGAGTGTAATAGTGTTTTAGGAGAGAGAATGAGTGGAAGAAATAGTTAGTGGGATAATAGAATATTAATAAAACTTTTCCATTTTAGGAAAGGTGACGCTTCAAACGGGATGTCATTTTGGATAAAGAGTGACGAATTTTCTGGGACGGAGGGAGTATATTCTTATTCCTTTCTGACTTTATGATTTACCTCGGACCCTTACCAATAAAACTAAAATAGCAGTGTTTGTCTGTGTCTGACACGAATACGATTAGATAAAGCACATCAGAGTTTGAAATTATTATTATTATTAAGTTTCTTTTTCTAAGTTAACACCACTCTTATTCACATAATACTTAATACTCGTAATTATTTTTCACGTGAAGCTGATTAGGCAATTACTTGGATGGCCTTCTGATCATAACTTATGATCATTTTTCGTGGCTCAAAATGGTTTGCCATGCCTCACATGGGAATTCTTATTAAAAAAAATGGAGAGAGAAACTCGGATTATTATACATGATTACATGTTTATTTTACTCAAGCTATACATTAGGGGTGTAAATGGTTCGGTTTGGTTCGGTTTGGACAAATTTAGAGACCAAACCGCTAGTACTCGGTTTGGAAAAATCCCAAACCAAACCGAACCATGAAAAATTTCAAAACGAACCGAACCGAACCACCTCGGTTTGGTCTCAAACCACGGTTCCATTAAGTGGTTCAAACCGCGGTCCGAACTGCGGTCTAAACCACGGTTCGAACCACAAACCTGTACAAACTCAAAACGTTACCTATTTATATAAAAGACATATTAAAATTACAAAACCACAACTTAAGTCTTAAATTACAAAACCACATATTCATCGCCTCATCGGTATCAGGCAGGTGTATCACATTCACACCAAACAAAATCAAACTACCAACATACATAATTGTATCAAAAGGAAGAAGAGGACGAGGCCGGAGATGAAGGGTTAGCCGTGAGGTGAGGACGAGGACGAGGACGAAGGAAGAAGAGTAAGAGGGAAAGCCTTCGTCTTCGTTGATGAGGCAAATCGGAAATGGCGGAGATTGAGAGAGGCGAGAAGCTGCGCCATGGACGAGGACGGGACGAAGGAAAAGAGTAAGAGGGAAAGCCTTCGTCTTCGTTGATGAGGCAAATCGGAAATGGCGGAGATCATTGAGAGAGAACCGAGAAGCGGCTGCGTGAAGAGTGAAAAGGAAGGAAATGGAAAGGGTTTATAACTTTAGGATATTTATATTTTGTAAGCTGATTATTAGATTAGGGTTTCAAAATCTAAGGGTGGAGATTAAATCAAAAATAATCAATGGTTAATATGACGATTTGGGTGGTTCAGCTCGGTGGTTTGGTTTGGCGGTTCAGCTCGGTGGTTCGGTTTGGCGGTTCAACTCGGTGGTTCGGTTTGGCGGTTCAGCTCGGTGGTTCGGTTTGGCGGTTTAGCTCGAAATGGTTCGGTTTGGTTCGGTTTGGTTTGGTTTGGAGGAGTCAGACCGCAAACCAAACCGAACCGCATGGTTTATGGATTTTTGGAACCGAGCTGAACCGCGAAGGCATAAAAACCAAACCAAACCACGTGGTTTGGTTCGGTTCGGTCTCAAACCGCGGTTTGAACCGAACCGTTGACACCCCTACTATACATATAACCAATCTCCTATATTCTCCCACATCCTTTTTTTTTTAAAAAAAAAACAATAAAAAATTGGATTTTCAATTTTATTAATGATAAATAAAATATCACCTGCAGGCGCATATCCAGGATTTTGAAACCGCGTAGACTTGATATTTAAAAAATATTGTAAACAATAATAACAGTGAAAAATAACTTCATATATAAAAAAAAGTTACATATAGTCGGTGACTTAGATAAAAAAAAAAAAAAATCAAAATTCTGAGGTGGACTGGAACCCACCTCAAATACCCCTAGATCCGCCCGTAATCACCTCACCTACCTACATCAATTGACCTATAAATACGTTAGTACATGTTCTTAACAGGATTCAAACACTCTATCTCCATTATGAAAGCTAATATCGGATATCAAGTTAAAATTGTACTAAAGTCGTTTTCTTATTTAGAAATGTAAAACATATTTTGATATTAAAAAAACATATGTGACACTTATTATACAATGGAATATAAAGTTAACTTGGAAACTAATATTTACATTAATTAAAATCTTTCCAAGAGATAATAAAAGACAAAACTCTATTAATTAAACAACAAAAATAGTTCTTTGGAATTTTAAATAAAAAAAAATGGGTATATTTTGTCAAAACTTTATGGGGGCAAAGATGCCAAAAATATAACTTCTGTCCCTAAATGGTAAATATTGATGACTCAGATATGGATGTCTTCAACATATGGACCTTATCCTCTATCTTTCCTAGTACTATGGGAAAGCTTTTAGACAATTTCAAACCATGTAGCAATAATGCTGACAAATCCAAGGATAAACCATCCTATTTAATACACAATAAATAATGGCCTTATTCCTAGTCATAATCTACAATGCTTCATTTTCAACCATATATTTTTCATTTCCCACAAAATTTTATTCAATCTAATCCCATTATTTTATATAGTTAGTTATTTAACTCATTAAAACCATACCCATATCTATATCATGTATATATATGTTTCCTAAACACTACCTTCCTAGATATCTATCTTATGTTGTTGCATTGTTGACTAGATAAGTATTACCAAGAACTTGATCATAGCAATGGGTGAAACAAAGGAGATGTATCAAGATGGGGGTGTAACAAGGCAAGCTCAATGGGTGTTAAAGGAAACTGAAAATGACCATGATCGTGATCATGATTTCGAACTAGTCGATTCGGATTTTGAGGAATGCTCGGATGATTCACGTGAATTAGAATCGTCGTCTTCTTCATCATCTTCATCTTCTTCCTATGGTCCTTTATATGAACTATCAGAGCTCATGGCCCAACTCCCAATCAAGTAAGTTTACAATCAAATTTCTTATTGCCACATCAATGTACAACCATCTCTGCATATGGTACAACATGAAAATGAAGTACTTGTTCTGGCAATAGCCTAAATGTTGGTTCAAACTAATGTTGACCTACTTTGATTTTTGCAGAAGGGGACTTTCAAAGTATTATCAAGGGCAGTCACAATCATTTGCATCTCTAGGAAGTGTGAAGAGCCTTGAAGATCTTGCAAAGAAAGGGGATTTTATTTCTTATAATAAGAGAATGAAAGCTGGTAAGAGTTTTGGAGATAGTAAAAAATATGGCCCTAAACCCACCATAGTCAAGAAGACTTCTAGGGCAAAAAGGGAAATTAGGTCTTCCCTACAAAAGCACTTCTAAATGTGATCAAGCCTTCTAAACTAAACTTAGTTTATCCTTTTCTTGTTTTGCTAATTTTTCGTAATTGTATTGAACGCGAGACCTTTTTGTGAGAGCTTGTTGTAAGAGATTATCGATTCTATAAAAGTTAGATTTAACAAATTTCGCTTATTTTCTTGATCAGTATATGTCATAAATTGAATGTCACATTTTTAGTTGGTAAGAGATTATCGATTCTATAAAAGTTAGATTTAATGAATTTCACTTATTTTCTTGATCAGTATATGTCATAAATTGAATGTCGGAATACCAACTGAAATAAAATAAAAGTTTTATAAAATTCTTAATTGATTCTGATTTTGGTCTTTTTCGAAAAATAAGTGCAGATTTACGTTTTCTGAATTAAATCTTTTACGCGAAAGTGTTCCATTTTCATAAGATCTTCTTGACTGTTATTCAAAAGGTCTAGTAATGTATACTCCCTCTGTTCCGCTACAAATTGCACACTTTCCTCATTGGGCGTCCCATTACAAATTGCACACTTCCTAAAATAGCAAAGAATCTTTACTAATCCCTTCACTCATTCTCTCTCCTACATTATTTTAATACTCACAACACCATTATAATTTACTATTCCCTCCACTCATTCTCTCTCCTATTTTAATTTTACACTCACAATATTTATATCATTATTTTTTTTCTTAATCCCCGCGCAAACAGTAACTGTACGATTTCTACCGGGACGGAGGGAGTATGTATTATACCTTTTAAGGCAATTATACACGCTGGGTGGCAATTCTGATTGGTCAATAAAAATTTACACGCACACGTACTTAATATCGTGCACGCGCGCGACTATCGTTAATGTGCGGCATTAACGAGGGCTACCCTTCCCTGCCTGTTCACCACCGGTATACTCGTATGGAAGCTCAAACTTAACAGAATTACAATCCCGTAGTTTAAGTTCAATGCAAGTATATTCACCGTATGGAGCTACAGTATAGGTATAGGTATAGCTTTGAGTGGGACACGAAGGCTGACCTCCACATTTTTAGCTGGTAAGTCGATTCTATAAAAGTTAGGTTTAACGAATTTTACTTATTTTCTTGATCAGTATACTCCCTCCATCCCAATAAGTGCTTCATCCTTTTGGGTGGACACAAATATTAAGGAAAAAGTTGGAAAGAAAAAATGTTGTGAGTATAATTTGAAAATAGGAGAGAGAATTAGTAGAGGAAATAGTAAATTTTCTTTGCTAAAAAAGGAAAAGTGAAGCTACTAACGGAACGCCATTTTGGGTAATTAGTGAAGCTTTTATTGAAACGGAGGGAGTATTGATTAATTGAATGTCACATTTTTTGATTCTATAAAAGTTAGATTTAACTGAATAATTGGCTTCATTCAAAAACAAGCCACATAATAATTCATCACTAGTTTCCATGGCCGTAAAGCTAAAATATGCAAAGAGCTATCAGGATCATGTATATAAATTACAAGATCAAATTTTGTAAACGGGGGTAATTCCTAATATGTGAAAGCATTTTCGCATTACAACTGCGGTTGCCTCGCACAAAAGAAGTCGACTCGTCTCCTCGGCAGAACCGACCACCTGCCCAATAGTTTAACAATGTTAACGAGATCATAACCGTGGTTAATCATTTGAAATCAAGTTACATTCAGAAACTTATAATGAAAACCACTTCGAGCTCCATGTAGTACTCTTTAGTTACTTGTACATAATGCGTTTCTGAAACGTGTGTGATGAATGGGCTATTAGACGAACTTGTCCATGTCCCATAACAAGTGTCAGCGCTTTTATTTTTGATCCGTCCTAAAATAGGTGTCGCATTACTATACGGAAATAGTCTTTTTGCAATCTTACTGTGGTACAAGCAATGTACAAACAAGTAAAGCACATTCCTTAAAAAATGGACAAGTCAATTGCAACACTTATTATGGGATTGAGGGAGAACATCTCTGTGAAATGTATATCCCGTGGTGTCCACAAGGTGTAAGTGGTTCGGTTCAAACCGCGGTTTGAGACCGAACCGAACTAAACCATTCGGTTTGGTTTTCAAGTATGGATGGTTCGGTTCGGTCTCAACACTCTCATATCCGTATCCAAAAGATAGGCAGAGGTCAGAACTTGACATTTCGTGCACCACATCACATAATATAAGGCATGAAGATTTGAGTCCTACTCATATGACAATTATTCAAGAAAGTATCTGTTTTTCCATTGCGTACTGGTAGCAAGATGTGTAAACCGGTGGGAATGTGATGAACTTACGAATGTGTTTATGCTTCCCAAATGTTTTTTTAAAACATTTGTAATGAATCATTCCCACTACACGCCGAGTGTTTATCAATAAATTATCAAGAAGGTTGCTACTCTCTCTGTCCCAGAATAAATGTCACACTTTTGACTCTTTGGGTCAACTAAGTTGAATTTTGACCAACATTTAATAATAAATTATTTATCTTCATGAAAAGTTAAAAATAGTTATCGATAATGTATTAATTTTTGCATCAATAACCATTTTTAGAATAATTAAGATAATCAAATTTTTAAATTTTTTTGGTCAAATTTCAACTTAGTTGACCAAAAAAAGTCAAAGTGCGACGTTTATTATGGGAAAGAGGGAGTAGCATTATGCAAGAATGCCTTATACTTCACAAAGGTAAAAGTATCAGTGTTTATGGAAGAATCTAAATAATGGGTAACAAGCACAAATTTTGAGAGAGAGAAGACCAGTACCTGACAGTTGGAGTAGAATTTTGTGAAGTTTTCGGATAAGTTATATAGGTATTCACACAATACATTTGGCAGTAGATTGGTGCAAGCATCTTCCACAACCTGGAAAGAAAGAGGGTAGGTAAGTAAACTAGCCTCAAATAACTACTCCCCTCCGTCCCAAATTGACTGTCCAGAAAATTTTCAAATTTGCTCTTGATCAATGAGTAAATTTGAACACTTTTTGGACATTCATTTTGGGACGGAGGGAGTAGTATTCTGTTCCATATGCTATCTTACCTCCGCAAACTGGAGCAAATGAAGTCCTAGACCACGTTCATCAGGATGAGCCAGTACAATCTCTCCCCCCTGGTCAACAAACACATTCAAGAAAAATGATATGTTGAGAATAAAATATCTTTGAGAAAGAGCATAGTCACAAACATAAAGAGATTCAATGAAGGTACATTCCATTAACATTGCAATGATAACTTTTAATTCAGAAAGACATATTACCTTCTTCAACTCGTCTATGTCTTTACCAGATTTCCGGATAATTGAACAGATACGAGCATGTGCATACAGCAAATATACTGCAGTATTTCCCTGAGTGGGCGGAAAAGAGCGAGACACAATATATGACAATTATCATAACGAATAAACAGGCTGACGGGGCTAAAAACTGGGAATCGGTAAATTTTTTGAAGTAAAGAATTTCACGAATTCTTTTTTATAAAAAAGGAGATTGCAAGAATTAAGAAGAAAGCAGACATGATAAAGAGTTCTCTAAGGACATCATTCATTAAATAATACCAAATACAATAGCAGCTGCTTTTCCTTGAACTATATATGAACTGGATAGTGGAAAAAAGTATCAATAACCACACCTTATCATTAAGCATCTGATCAAAGTTAAATGTGTAATTTGTTGATCTGTTGTTCTTGAGGTCTGCATACCTAATACCAGTAAAACAAACAAAAAGATGAACAAATTAGGAACCTCTCTGTCCATTAGAAAGGAAAAAAAAGAAGAGTTCTATCAATAAGATGAAATTGGTCAAAAAGTCAAACTGTTTAAATCCATTCAACCTTACTTCTGGCACAGTGAGGACCTTAATCCTGATCACACCAAAAAACATATGCATATACCTTACATCAAAGACACCAAGTAGCGGGAGTGGACATGAGCCTTTTATTCATTCGGCAGATAACTATTCCCCCATTTTATTTCAGGGTTGTTAGTCAATTAGTAAGCATTTTGCAGATGGACTTTTTTCTTGACCCAGGTCTAGTGTGCCGGCATTTTTTTTTTAAATACAGTACTTAATAACAGGGTAATTTTGTGATCAGACGCTATTCTCCTCCACTGTCTAATTTTTATTTAATACAATAATAACAGCAATAAACATGCTAACGTAAAGGAACCTTACTTAACAGCGCCGTATCCAACAGCTTCAGCAGTTTCCTCAAGCTCCTCCTCTGTCCACTCCTTATCCTTGCCTGATCAAGTATGGTAAAGAAAAATTAGCATGTTGAAGTTCTTCCACGTCAAGCCCTCCAAAAGGATGGAAGCAGAGGTAGGAGAAAAAGAAGAAAAAAAAAGAACTGAAAAATTATTTTAGTATTAAACCTCGTTCCACTAGAGCTGCTTTACAACGGGTCTTTGCTTCATCGAGCAAATCAACCAATCGTACAACTTCTGTACTGCGGGTTCGGAATCTCTTTCCATCGACACCAAGAACCAGACCAAAACCAACATGGCTAACTCTAGGGTACTTGCTGTCATCAGCTGGAAGCCACCCTGCTCGTTTGGCAGCCTAAAAGAAGAAGAGGCAGACTATAAGCTTCAATAGCAGTGTCCTTGATCACTATAGCATCAGTTTGTCTTTTAGCCAATTGTTTTCACCACTGCACCGGGGAGTACAGCTATTTTTTATTCTTACCGAGAAAAACATTTCGAAATGCTCTCGCTGACCCACATCAGTGAGGTATATAATCCATTCAGCCTTCTCTTCATTAAGTCTATACCTGCAATTTGCAGGCAG
This sequence comes from Adenophora triphylla var. japonica, assembly GCA_022495995.1. NCBI lineage: Eukaryota > Viridiplantae > Streptophyta > Magnoliopsida > Asterales > Campanulaceae > Adenophora > Adenophora triphylla. The sequence continues at coordinate 485,238 of JAFEMH010000130.1, read as the reverse complement.
CAAGTTTCAAAAAGGGAGCATGCTAACTTATGTTCGCAAAAAGCACTCATTTTGAATATATGTTTGATAATTTACATCACATGTTCAATTGGAAAAGCCTGAATCATTCGCCTAGCAAGTTGGTTAATTTTTGGCTTAGGACATATCAAATGGAGATATGAGGTTATCTATAGACCAAGAACTTAAAATATAAATAAGCTTTGATCAAGTGAATGAAGAAACAAACCAGAGAGCCGCAAGATCAGTTGAAGTATAGTTGAAACCTCCATCTCGCTTCACAACAATAATAGGTACCTTTTTCCCTTCAATAAAGATCACACGTGCTCCTTCACTGTCCTCAATCAAGTCCTTCAACAAATCTAGAGTCCCGGGAATGTGTGGATTGTAAAAGCTTTCTCCCTGTAAGCAATGACAATCAAATTAATGTATCTAGCCTCACAGCTAACAGTAAACAAAATAAGCTTGTGATTATTATAAACATAATTTTATTGGGAGTTCAGGACCCAAACTAAATAAGAGCCAAACAGTCAATCAAAAAGCTGATCCATACTTACTCTGCAAAACCCCACTAATTGTGTTTACTGGCTGTGCACATAATGGGGTGATTCCAGAAAATATTCTCCCTCCGTCCCCCCAAAAAAGTCACACATCCCTTCTTTTTCCCAAAAAAAGAGGAAAGAGAGAGAGAGACATACTTCCAAACATGGAGAATATAATTAAAAGATATCCCCCCAAAGACTCTAAAACAAATTGTATCTTGGAGGAAATAATTAAGAGGGCAGTGTCTAGAAAGCAAACAAGGCAATTTAAAAATATGTGAAAGAAGTGTTCAAAAAGTTTTTGTAAAATGCAACTCTTTTTTTTCTTTGGGAATGGAGTACATGTTATCTTAGAGGAGCACTTCTCCATTGACAAGAGCTATGTCAAATGCCCACTTAATCAGAACATGGATAAATGTGTTTTCTGCTCACTGAAAAAGCCATGAGTATTATATTAATCTTCCAATCAGTAATGACTACAGTGAATGCTTGGAGTTCAGAAACTACTTCCTTCATCCCTACATGAATGTCCATTTTTTAAATGTAAATGAATTATAAGAAAGTTGACATCTAAGCTTTTTAGTAGCATATATACAAAAATCCCCTTAGTGATCTCACCAAGTAACATTACATTACGAATACATGTATAAACTAGAACATGATAATTGGTAAGGAGGATTAAGTAACAACAATAAAAAATGAACATTTCGGGATGGAGGGGAGTATAACAGGAGTTTTGAAATAGCATCAGTAGTTTCAATGAAAGCTAGAAAACCATGACACTCTTAGAAAGTGGAGAGTTAATATAAGTATTATATATTAGGCAAGTTGCCGTGTGACTTTGGAGTCACGAGTTCGAGTCCCAGAAGCAGCCTCTTGCATTTATGCAGGGTGAGGTTTGCCTACATTTAACCCTTGTGGTGAGGATCCTTCCCCGGACCCTCGCTATGGGGGGATGCTTTGTGCACCGGGCTGCCCTTTATATTAAGATACGAGATCTTCTTAGTGCCCTCTAAGTTAGCTCCAAAGAAGGATCACCTTCCATTAAGCTCACTGAAAGAATCCTTTGAAATGGTTGATGTTGTGCTATATTAAGTGCATTATCATCATCATCATAACAACAACAAAGAACACAGCATAAAGCAAAATGCAAAAGCAATTTCAGATAGTTGAACACTGCTAATTGGCTTCACCAAATCAGTCTATTTGCTGAAAATCAGAAGAAATCACCTTTTCTTCTAATTTGACTCCGAGTCGCTCATAAACTTTTCCATATCCGGTGCGACTTATTTCACATATCTGTGCCCAGGCCTTCCGATACTTTTCGTCACCTCCCTGTTTTTTCAGGCAACAGAACAAGTAATGATGTCAAGAGAATCATCAAATTTATTGGGAATCCAATGCAGAACAATCATAACCTAAAAGCTAATAAATGAGAATAACCAGCAGCAGAAAGCAATAATGAGGGTTACGTCCAATATTATTATTTTTTAAAATAGCTTTTCCGGGCTAATAAGTTAAGCTATTTACCTGGAGACTGACCACTGCCCGTTGCGCCCTTTCCTTGAACTCAGCATCGCTATCAAATCTCTGCTTTGAGGCCTTGTAAAATGCCTAACAAGGAAGAACACAATCAACACAATACAATTACTTGAATCAAATTGCCAGAGAGCATAATATATAAACACACTTTTTTTACTCTTTGTATACACTGCACACAATAAAGAGCAGAAGATGTCTACGCCTTCTTTTGAATTCTAGAGGTAAACTATAGTATCTACTCCCTCCGTCCCACTACAAACTACACACTTTCCTCATTGGGCGTCCCATTACAAACTACACACTTCCTAAAATGAAAATGTTTTATTACTTTAATATTAATGAGACCCACATGTCATACTCACAACAACAATTCAATTATTATTTCTTACCCTACTTTCTCTCTCATACCTCACTTTTCATACTCACAACACCTACTCTCCGCTACACTTTTTCTTAATTCCCGTGCAAACAGTAACAGGGTAGAGATATTGATAGTTTGCTACCAGAGAGAATCTATTAATCTAAGCTTGGGAATACATAAGTAAGATAACGGCCACCACTGTTGTCTCTGACATGATGAATGGCCCAAAGCAAAGAAAACAAATCGCTTTTTATGCACAGATGTATGTTCAATGACACAGTAGTATTCTGTGTATCAGTATCACATCTCAAGTAGTATAGGTAAGAATATACAGATTCAAAATGGATATGTAAGCCGTATGTAATTCAGAAATTTATTTACTCACCTCTAGATCCCCAATAGCTTGATCATTAGCATTTTCCCAGTTTGGGAATTTTTCAAAAAGGAACTCAATCAACATTCCAAACTGCAATCGCACATATACCATCTGTTGTCATCTTTACACATAAAAGTAAGGAACCAAAAGATTATCGTTGCCAACTTTTCCAAACATAAACTAATATGACAGTACTAATAAGTAATTTCTTCAGGTTTTCACCTAGACAAGTGGTTACGAAAAATAAAATCTGGGCAGGGTGTCAAGCCATTTCTCTTTACAAAATGAAATGGCTCAGTGACCACAAGAACTGTCTCCTTTTTCAAAGAAAAAATTGAATCACTCCTGCTTCAAAGATAAGCTTATTGGACCAATTATACATAGAAACCATTAATAAGACCAATAGGAGAAAAGAAGACATTCATCATCATCAAAACAAAATTCATTTCAACTCAATAGGACATGAAATCTAAGCCGTGAGCAGTTCTTATACCTCATAAAAAATAAAAGCTTCATCAGCTACTAAGAACAGGCAGACAGAACTGTAGATTTAGTGGTTCAAAATCACATATACCTGTGTGCCCCAATCACCAACATGGTTTCTCCTAAGGACGTCAACATTTGAAAACTCAAGCATACGTGCTAGCGTATCTCCAATGATAGTAGATCGTAAATGACCCACATGCATTTCTTTTGCTATATTGGGAGAGGAGAAGTCAACCAATGCCCTTTTAACTGGAAGCTTAGGAGCCCATGTGTCAATACCCTTTACTAGCATTTGTTTGATACACTGCAAAAACAACAATAGCATTGTGGTAAACATGACATTCACAAAATACAACTAATTGCTAAAAAATATAAAAGGAGCAAACACCTCTGCTATCCACTCCCTTGACAGTTTAATGTTCACGAAACCAGGACCAGCTATAGAACATGATTCTACCATATTCGATGTTGGAAGATTTCGCATGATGGCCTAAACAATGGAAGACCAAGAACCATATTAGGATGTGAACTCGTAACCTCATAAAAGGAACATCATAACATTCATGTCAATAGCATTTTAAACACTACATAAATCATTTCAGCTATCATTGTGTTTGCTTCTTCACTCACTTTTTTTTCTCTATTTTTTAAAAATAATAACACACACTAGAGAACTCTGGAAATAGAGAATATCAACACTACCTGTCCAACAGGCTGCGGACCTTTAAAGGTGGTACCTTTGTCTTTTATTTTAGTCCACAAGCTCATGGCATTATTGCTGTTGGCAAACGAAACTTCCTGGTTAGTAATTCTAAAATAGGAAGAAAATGGATCTACAGTTGCCAAAAAAACCGGCATTTAATGCAAGAAAAATTCAAAACATCAGTTCCAAGTACAAAATCCCCAAAATGAAGTTCCAAATTAAAAGGGACAAAAAAAACACTAAACACGTAATAATCCTTTACCATTGATAATCACCAAATCTTGGGTTGCAGGCAACAATCAAGGGTTCCAAGTCTGTCTCGTCCGGAACTGTTACCTTGAGTGCTGTTTCAAATAGTTTTGCCAATTGTTGCTTAAGACTTCCGATATTTTCTTCATCCTGTCCCAATAGCATATAATCACGAAATTATTGATACACGACGCCTCAACAACATACTAACATGTGGAGACATTAAGCATGCACAAGGCTTACAATTTACCAAACCCTATAATTGAATGTAGGAACATATGAGATGATGGACTTACAGATGCCATAGTTGATAATTGATGTGCCCTGGTAACCAGAATAAATCTTCTAGATGTTGCTCTGAGAATATCTGTCTAGTTTCACAACAAAAAAGGAGTAAGAACTTCAAAGCTCATGGCACAAACAAAGTCAAGTACTCCCTCCGCCCAAAAAGAAGAGGTGAGTATTCCTTTTGGGGACATTCCAACCAAAGAGTACCATTTTCCTTTAAAGAAACATCTTTACAACAAATTGACTATATTAACATTCATTTCCTGCCTAGTTTGAATACAAATATTGCCACATAGTTTAAATTCAAATAATTCAAAGGGCAATTCAGAAATAACTAGGTTTCAAATATTTTCTTAATTTGAGTGTGTTGTCATAGTGACTGACTCTTCTATTGAACGGAGCTACAATACAAGAAAAGCAAACTCCAATTCTAAAACTTAAAGCATCTCAATTTACATGTAAGCACATATCCTACCAGAACAAGATGATAAACTCAACAACAAAAGCAGTGTATAGAACTGGAAAAGGAGCAATCCTGTTATTACGAAGCGCAGCACTCAAAATGTAGCTTCATATATGTTCATAACTAAAACTCTTTTCCCTCCAATTCCAATTCTAAACCATGGCATTAGAAAAATTCTCCATCATATTTACCCACAATCGTCGGAAAACTGCATTTTTTACCTACTCCTTTGCTAGTATCACTTACAATCAATCAATTAAAATCGAGAATTAAGCCCTAACATGCATTCCTAGTTCCTAACCAATAAAAAACACAATCAACCACACAAAAGCCGTGACAGCAACCAATAACTAACATGTTTTAGAGTAGAAACAACTAAGCTACCTACATTGAATCTAGTAAAAGATAATATAACAAATTATTCATAAAGAGAAATACTAAGAAATTTGGCTTACAAATAAAGCTACGGAGGAGGAGGGGTATAGAGAGAGATTAGGGCTTACGGGTGGCGGGAGAGGGAGGCGGATAAAGGCGGAGGAGAGAGAGAAATTGGGGTTTTGAAACCGGCGGAAGAAGGTGTGAGATTTGGAAAACCCTTGTATATTATTCATAAACTTTCAATATTTATAAAGAGAGAGAGTCACTTTTTATTCTAAATGCAATATAAATATTTAGTTTCCTAAATTAAATACATGAGAATATTGATAAAGAATAATCTAGAGAAAATCAAACAAATAACTTTAGGAAACTTTTGAAGGAGTTTCCTTAATATTCTTAATACGCCTCCGCAAAATGGACGATCCTTGGAGAAGATCAATCATCTTGGAAATGAGTTGATCGAAGCGTAGACGAGATAGCGGTTTTGTCAGAACATCAGCAAGTTGGTCATTACCAGAAATGTGCTGCACACGGAGAGACCCAGACTGAACCTGTTCACGGACAAAATGAAACGAGAGAGCCACATGTTTCATTCGAGAGTGAAAAATCGGGTTTGCGGAATAAGTTGTGGCACCAAGGTTGTCACAGTATATAACCGGCGGAGAAGTAAGAGAAATACCGAGCTCAATAAGCAGGTTCCGAACCCAAGTAATCTCAGCAGCGGTGTCAGCAATAGCACGAAAATCGGCCTCACTAGTATAGCGGGCAAGAGCACGTTGCTTACGGGAGGACCAAGTAACCGGGTTACGGCTGAGGTAAACAAAGAAGCCAGAGGTGGATACAAAGTCATCTTTGTCACCAACCCAATCTGCATCACAAAAGGTATGAAGAGAGGGGGGAGACGTAGAGTAAATCTGGAGACCCAAGGGCATAGTGCCATGAAGATAGCGGTGGAGCCGCTTGAGAGCAACCCAGTGAGATGATTGGGGATTCTGCATGAACTGTGAAAGCTTGTTCACTGAGAAGGCAATGTCAGGACGAGTGAAGGACAAGTATTGAAGACCACCAACAATGGCACAATAGAAAGTGGGTTCAACATCGGGAGTGGTAGTGGATCTCACAAGGGGTGGTGATGTGACCATAGGGGTGGGGAGCGGTTTACAGTCAATCATGTTGTGACGGGTGAGAAGATCATGGATGTATTTTATTTCGGAGAGGAGGATACCATTGTTGTTGGGGACAACCTCAACGCCCAAGAAATATGATAGAGGACCGAGATCCTTGAGAGAGAAACGATTGGACAAGCTAGTGATGAATGACCGAAGGAGTGAAGGTGACGGTCCGGTGACAATGATGTCATCAACATAAACCAAAAGAAAGATAGGGGTTGGTGTTTTGTTGAGTATAAAGAGGGAGGGATCGTCTAAGGAGGGGTGAAAGCCATATGTGGTGAGGTAGGTTTTGAGTTCTTGGAACCAAGCACGAGGGGCTTGCTTGAGACCATAGATGGCTTAGGAGAGATGACATACATGAGAGGGGTTAGTGGAGTCCTCAAAGTCGGGGGGTTGTGTCATGAACACAGATTCGGAGAGTGAACCTTGAAGAAAGGCGTTGTTGACATCAAGCTGGCGAAGAGGCCAGCGGTTGGTTGTGGCAAGGGAGAGAAGGAGCCTGACTGTAGCGGGTTTGACAACAGGACTGAAGGTTTCGGTGTAATCAACACCTGGTTGTTGGTGAAAGCCCTTGGCTACAAGCCGAGTCTTGTATTTCTGAATTGTGTTGTCAGGGTTGTACTTGATGCGGAAGACCCATTTGCACCCGACAATGTTGTGGGCTGTGGCAGGGGGAACTAAACTCCAGGTTTTATTTCGAGTGAGAGCCTGAAATTCCTCGATCATGGCGTTACGCCAGTGTGGAATAGAGAGAGCTTGTTTGGTGGTGGTGGGAAGGCTTGTGGGTGAGGGGAGTAGGGATAGGTTGGTGTATTTGGGGTTGAGTTTGGTGATACCATGGGACAGCCGGGTGGTGATGGTGCGGGTAGGAGGGGGGATGGAGCTGCTGGGTATGGGGAGCGATCGCGCGGGAGAGGGGGGGCGATCGCGCGAAGTTTCTGGAAGGGAAGAGCGATTGCGCGAATTAAGGGGGCGATCACGCGAAGTCACTGGAATGAGGGGGCGATCGCGCGGGTTTTCTGGTTCGGTATGGGTTGTTTCGGGCTGGCTGAAGGGTGATGGATGGTTAGGGGAGGGAGGTTTTGAGGAGGGGTGGGTAGGGGAGGGGTGGGGGGATTGGGTGGTGGTTGAACGGAGGGTGTAGTGTTTAGGACGGGGAGGAATAGAGTGTGCCAATCGGAGAGAGGGGGAGCGGAAGCAATGGGAGGAATAGAGGTAAGGGAGGTGTAGGGAAATGTGTTTTCAATAAAACGGACATGGCGGGAGGTGTAGACTCGATGGGAGGTGGGGTCAAGGCAGTAATACACACTTTGCATGGGTGAGTAACCAACAAAGATACATGGAATGGATTTAGGGGCTATCTCGTGGGGGGTATAAGGGCGAAGCCAAGGATAACAGAGACAACCAAAGCTTTGTAATTTGGTGTAGTTTGGAGGGGAATGGAACATTCGAAGGTATGGGGAATCATTGTTGAGGGTGGGGGTAGGCATTCTGTTTATGAGATAGGTAGCAGTGGTGAGGGCATAGGGCCAAAAGGTGAGGGGTAGGTTGGCATGCGAGAGAAGGGTGAGACCATCCCAGCTAGTCGTGTGTTAACTATTTCAGGTCAAACAAAGCCAATGGATCAACCTAATTGCTAGATGTAGGCTGATCAACATGTTCCCTGCAACATCAGTTTTGTTTCCATTGTCGGGAACGAAGCTTATTTGACCTCAAAATCCTAAATAAACAGTAACAATGGTATCTGATGGGCACACCGCTACCCCCTCCACCGAAAACGAACAAGAAAACACCGGTAGAAACATGGACACCGGTGCCGGAAATCGTAACGCTAATTTGCCTCCTCCCCAACCACGCCAAGTTAGAAGAGCGACCCGTTCCAATAGTGTCGCTGATGGAACAAGCTTGCAGGATAATAGAGGGCAAAAGAGGCCTCTGCTCGAGCAAGGAGAAGGCCAGCAACCAAAACGACTACTAGTAGGTCGAACTGTTGCAGGCGACAATCCGGGTCACTCAACTAATCACCTCAGTAGGAAAGAGATTTTGATGGAGCGGGCTAAGTTGCTCCAAAGTTTGTTAGAAGTTCACAAAGAGTTGCTCGACATGCCAGAATCTCCTAAGGGTGATAGGAGATCACATCTTCTCCGTTTTGTAGGGTCACCGCTTCACCTCAGTTTGAAGACACCGGTTTATTGAAAAACGGAGTCGCCACGCCATTTTTATTTCCTCAAAACTTTGAAAAAAAGGATAAGGGTCCGGAGGTTAAGTTACTCCTTGGGGAGAACGGATCGCGTTCACCCAAGGAGCCTTGCCAAGGCAAGTCTTCCTAGATCCGATTTTTGTGCTTAGTTTGTGCTCTCGTGTATGTGTGTGTGTGTTTTGAAAAGGGGAGGGAATGTGCCAAGTTATCTGCCGGACGTATAAACCATGGGAGAAGGTTATCGCTCGGGATTACTTGGATTTGATGTGTTCGAGATTTTGATCCCGTACTCATCTTGGACTTATGATCATCATTAAGTGACCTTTTTACCCTCCTGTTGGAATAATCAACCATAGTAGGCATAAAAGCCTTGGTGTATCTTAAACCAACGTTCTTCGGGACTTGGCCATATGTGATCGAGAGAGAGGGACACCTTTTATAGTCCAAGAATGAGACTCTTTAGAAAGGAAGAGTCTTTGCCCATCAATCCTACATCTTGAGACGATTGAGCTTCGTAGGGACATTTATGCTCGTCTCAAGTGATGATCGGAGATATAGGGGCTAAGATTCGTCCGCTTCTAAAGGGACTTCGACTATGGCATTTTAGTGGCGAAAACGATGTAAAGATGAAGTCTTTACACCGATCCACACCACGGGATGCTTCAAGTACCAAAGGGACTAGGGGGAGGGGTATAAAGATTGGATCTTTATACTCATCCTATGTCTTTCGTGCCTTAAAAGGTCACTAGACAATCCTTGAAGAGTGATCCAACCTAAAGGGACATGGGGGAATGACTTTGGAAAGTAAAGTTATGTAATAAATGTAATGAACATCATAAAAACTAAAGACATTAATGTAAAGGGAAGACCTTTAAGGCTTTCCTATGTCCTTTAAGAACCTTATGAGGAGGACAATCCTTGGAAGCAAGGTCAAGGGAAGGGGAAGACATTATAAGAGTAAAGATAGCATTTTTATGTGTTAAAATGGAAGCATTTCACATCATCATGTGGTGAATCCTTCCTATAATAAGCCACGTGTGGACCCTTGTTCATCCTTGGGAAGGGATTCCCCATGAATTATTTGTGTAGGGGGAAAGGGGAAGATGATGTTTACATGTTAAAGATGATAACTTTATAGCAATATACCAAGATAAATTACAAGTAAAGGTAAAGTAAATGACAAGCAATTAAAAGAGCAAGGTAATAAGAGTATTTTAAGGGGAAAGGAAGGAGAGATTACCAATGGCGGTTCTCTCTATCTCCCTTGGGGGTTTTTCTAATGTAGGAGTGGTTTTGGGAAGATTTATGGAAGAGGGAGGTGATTTTTGGGAGGTTCAAGTCTCTGGAAATTCGTGGAGTAATTTTGGCAGAGTGACAATGCTTAATTCTTGTTATTAAAATGGGTAGATGAGGCCTCTATTTATAGGCTGCAGTGTGTTTCCTAATGAAGCCGCCCGGCATTAACCTCTTGCAAAAGAAGTCGTCCGGCGTTATCCATCGATGACTCAGCCTGCTTCTAGATCCATACAAGGTGGCAACTAGAAACCTCTTTTCAGTGAGGGACTACTTGGAATTTTAATTCCTAGCAAGTCCTTCCTTCCTTGGAAAGTTTGGAAAAGTTTCAGAATTGCCCCTGAACTTTAGGAAAGTTCGGGGAATTGCTGGAAAACTTAACCGGAAGGCATGAGCCAGATTTGGGTACTTGCAGAAGCCCCTCAGCAATGGCACTTGCAAGGCAAGTGGGTTTGTCGATAAAAAGGATCCAATCTGGCGAATGGCCGAGATGAATTGGGTGACCAAGGAGGTCGAGTGGCTGAACCTTTGGAAGGCTACCTACGTATCCCAGAGGAATCAAGCCATGATGGTAGTTCGAAATCTACTGGGGAATGGCGAAGAGAAACTGGTCCCTTGCTATGAAGATGGAAATGAAGTGACCTAGGAGGTCGAATGGCTGATCCTACGGGAGATGTGCCAAATGAAGGAAGTGACCACTGCGGTCGGATGACTGGACCTTTATGAAAGGCTACCTCACCACTGAGGAGTGATGAAGGGAAAGGGCGACCACTGCGGTCGGGTGGCTAGACCTTTGTGAAAGGCTGCTTCACCATTGAGGAGTGATGAAGGAAAGGGGGCGACCACTGTGGTCGAATGACTAGACCTTTGTGAAAGGCTCATGCACCATTGAGGAATGGTGAATGAAAAGGGTGACCAATGTGGTCGGATGGCTGGACCTTTATGAAAGGCTCATGCACCATTGAGGAATGGTGAATGAAAAGGATGACCAATATGGTCGGATGGCTGAACCTTTATGAAAGGCTCATGCACCATTGAGGAATGGTGAATGAAAAGGGTGACCAATGTGGTCGGATGGTTGAACCTTTATGAAAGGCTACCTACGTATCCCAGAGGAATCAAGCATTGGTCGTAGTTCAAGTACTCACTAGATAGTTAGGAACATGTCTAGGATCCTTGAAATTTTGACGATTAATGGAGGAGTCACTTTATTTGATTTGACAATTAATGGAGGCTGTCACCTTATTTGGTTTAATTCTAACAGAGATAACGGAGATTTTTGGGAGAACTTTATACAATTTGGGAAATTTATACGGTCTTTTGGACCGGGTAATTTAAAACCTTCCGGGCTACGGATAATGATTTGGAAAATTTAGACGGTCTTCCGGACCGGGTAATTTAAAGCTTCCGGGCTACGGATAATGATTTGGGAAATTTATGCGGTCTTCCGGACCGGGTAATTTAAAGCCTTCCGAGCTACGGATAATGATTTTGGAAAATTTATACGGTCTTCCGGACTGGATAATTTAAAGCCTTCCGGGCTACGGATAATGGTTTGGGAAATTTATACGGTCTTCCGGACCGGGTAATTTAAAGCCTTCCGGGCTACGAATAATGATTTTGGAAAATTTATACGGTCTTCGGACCGGGTAATTTAAAGCCTTCCGGGCTACGGATAATGGTTTGGGAAAAACGTTATTTCATTTGGAGATAACGGGAAATTTTCCGGAGGAGACGTTATCCCATTTGGCGATAACGGAGGATTTTCCGGAGGAGATGTTATCCCATTTGGCAATAACGGAGGGTTTTTCGGAGGAGACATTATCCCATTTGGCGGTAACGGAAGGTTTCCCGGAGGAGACGTTATCCCATTTGGAGATAACGGAAGGTTTCCCGGAGGAGATGTTATCCCATTTGGCGATAACGGAGGGTTTCCCCGAGAAGACGTTATCCCATTTGGCGATAACGAAAGGTTTTTAGGAGACAACGTTATATCCATTTGTATATAACGGGAAATCTTGGGAGAAAGCGTTATTCCATTTGGAGATAACGGAAAAGTTGTGGGCAAAAGTATTTCCTACCGAGGTTATTTCTCTTTGTGCATGTCACATGAGCCACGGGCTGACTCTTTTGTGGGAAGGCAATGTGAAGGATTTGATGTATGTAAGGAGGTGTTGGGGATGTGTTTGGATGTATGAGTTTGGGAACTGTTTGAGACAGGGTTTCGAGCAGGTGGGGTTGTATCCCTTGGGTGCGTACTGAACTGCTATTGTTGATGAGATGTTGTCAATGCTGCCAAAAGGCGTCATGTGGACCAGGATTCCCTCTTGGGCTGAGATCGGATTTTAAACCTCGGGTCTTGATTAAAGTTCATTTCTCAAACTCTGGCACTTGAAGTTGATGATGACATGCTTTTAGAACCAAAGACTAAAGCAAATGTCAAAGTGACCAAACCTCTCTACTGAAGATGGATGTGACTTATCGAAGCCCCGATCTGAGGGAAAAATTCTGCAAAGCCCCAGGTTCTATTAAAGCGAGGAAAGAACCTTTCATTGGCAAAGCCCCGGCTTGAAGAGATGACTTGGTAGAGCTCCGACTGATGGTCTGATCCAAGATAATGGCGAAACACCAAACTGACTGGTCATCCAAAGAGAGAGTCATATTTGAAGCGACCTCAAGGAATCCATGAACAAAAACTTCTCTGAATGACTTGTGAAGCCCCCGACTTGACAAAGTATCATGGGGAAAGCCCGAATGTATTGATTATAAAACCAAACCGGTTGGTTGACCATGACTGATCTCAAAATGCACTTAATGCAGCCCCAATCCGTTGAAACATTACGTTATGCAGCGTGAAGCCCATCATGGATTTCAAGAAAAGGTTCTCATTCTGGTTGGTGCAAAGGGGTCTGGTAGACTCGACTTCCAATTTTGGATTTAAGGTCATAATTAAGCCCCGATCCTGACACCAAAGAATTTATTCGTGGCAGGCTTCCAACAAACAAAACTTCCCTTTGCTTGGCAAAGCCCCGGTTTGATGAATCGGGTAGGCGAAGTCTAGATTTTGGAGAAGTGGCTTGGTGAAGCCCCAATCTTGAAGAGTTTCAAGGCAGCCCTAATGCGAATCGTATCAGAAGAGGAGAACCTATCCTTTTTTATTTTCTTTAGTCAACCGTAAGAAGATGTGAAAGAAAAGAATTTTAGAAATTTATACATGCAGGGGCATATTTTTTCGAAAGGTGGGAATAGATCCTGATTTTGTATTATTTTGATGACCTGATTCGACGTAGGCACAAGAACTCGCTTTGGGTTTGACTCTTTTGAGAGAGTATAAGCGTAGAAAGGTTTGTAAAAGTGTATGGAAGCCCCTGCTGACAGAAAATCAGTGTTTAGCACTAATTTTTCTAAGATGTATAAAAAGTAGATTTGTCAAGACATATGAAAACTTGTTTTATTTACAATGATCACAAGATTGCTTAAAACCCTTTATTAATGTTTGGGTTATTCAACCACTAATTTCGATATGAACAAACATTTTGATTAATCATGAGGAGAAAGTCAACCGATGTCGCGGATCAAGGTTGGCTGGGTGTGAAAGAAAAGTTTGTGTATAGGAGACCGGGTTTTTTGGGATTTGAATGTGTTTATGGGAGAGGCCACTGATGAGACCGAATTTTCTGGAATCTGAATGTGTTTATGGGAGAGGCCATTGATGAGACCGGATTTTCTGGAATTTGAATATGCTTATGGGAGAGGCCATTGATGAGACCTGATTTTTTTGGAATTTGAATATGCTTATGATCGGACCATTTATGGTTGCCTACGTTCCCCTCATTGTGAGAAGCTCAGGTCGCCATAGTTCGACTGAACTGTGTTTGGCTTTGGGAAATGGGATTTGTGGTTCTTTTAGTGGAAAGGCTCGAATGAGAAGGTTGGATGATGAGACACAAGCCTTGAGATGATTCCTTGACCAGTCGTTTTGGACGGCTGCTTCAATTGCTTCCTGATTTTTTTAAAGCACTTAAGGACGGAGGCAAGCCCCTACTTGAACTTTCTCGATGCACATGAGGGCGATGGCAATCTCCTAGGTTGTTGTCGGCAAGGGGTCAACGTTTCGATGTTGAGTGACCTTCTGTTGTTCCTTGATGTTGCCGTCGTCATTGACTTGGTCAAGGTGATGGTGGGGACATGATTTGGGAAGTGTATGGCTTGATGGAGGCCTTTTTGAGGTAAGGAAAGTGTATAGGGAGAGCATTGGTTGACTTTCTCACACCGATTCATCAGAACGTGAATTATTTCGAGAGAATATTTGTTGAGCAATGCAAGTGATCATATAAAATAAAACCATTTCATTAAATGTAATGTAGGTGTGCAAATAATGTCTTAAGTCTAGCAAGAAAAGAAAAAGACTCTTTTATAGAAGATTTAAGATTAACTACAATGTCCGAGGAGGACTTGATTGAAAGAGGAAAGTACTAGAACCTACGAAGATTGACTGAGAGACTGTTTTATCTTTTAATTTTGTTTAAGGATAGGTAGACCCTTGCCTAGCTACTCTTCGCTGATTGGACTGCCAGGGCACTTGAGCTTTCCTTCGTCGATCAGCCCTTGGACTTCTTTCTTCACAGTCAGACACTTGTCATAACAGATGTGTGCCTTTGGCAAAGGAGTTGGGTCTGAGTTGATTGGCCTGCTTCCCACTCCATGACACTCATGTTGGCATTGCTTGGGGAAAGATTGTTAGATACACGCAGGCATTCAAGCGTCCCATCTTCTATGAGCTTCTGGATCTCATGCCTCAAATAGTGGCAATCATCAGTGTCGTGTCCGTGGTACTGGTGGAAACGACAATGCTTAGACTCATCCAACCAAATTTTAGGGTTCTTGGACTTCCAATTCTCCAGTGGCTTTATCAGCTTTTCTTTCACTAGTTCTTCCAGCATCTTGCTTAAAGGCATCTCCACATCGTCATAATGAAGGGAGCAGAGTTTTCGGGAGGCACTGTTGTTCCCAAGACTCGGATTCCCATTGTGCAGTTGGTTCCATTGTTGGATCTGTCTAAAAGAGGTTGTGACATTCTTTCCTTTGTGAGGAATTGATGCTGAGTTGGGTGCGATTCTTTGCCCAGTGCCGATAGTACTGGGTTATGTTCGAGGCTGGTTGGGTCCTCAGACTTTTCTCAAGCTTAGAACTGGCATTGGCCAAGCGAGTTCCGGGGCAAGTTGTCCCATCAGATTCTCTCACTTCGGGCATTTGGGTTTTGCAAGGTAGAATCACTTCTTTGTCTGGTTCGACATCTTGGGTCGAGGGAGTACTGGTACTCATCATGAGATCAAGCTTTTCTTGCATTCGTTTCACTTGTTCCATCAATACTGCCACATGAGGGTCAACGAAAACACTCGAGTTACTGGAACTCGCAACAAGACTTTTACCAGCAGAGGGAACCACAGTAGTAGACCGGTGAAACTGACGGGTGAATTCACTAAGTCCGGTGGACGGCAACGGAAAACTTGAGCCATCCGGATTTTCTTTTAGCAACTCATGATCGTATTCAGATGGGTATAGGGGTCTCAGAACATAGCCAAATGGCTCAAACTGATTATGTGAAACTGGAGCATGAACTGGCAGGTACTGCTGAAACTGAGAAACAGGTGTGATGAGGCTCAATTTGTTCTGAGGAGCTGAGGGCGATGGAGCCCTGATGGCCTGAGATACTGGGAGGAACTGGAGGGCGTTAGTCCTTGGTGGGGATCATATGTCGAAGGAGGAGGGCATTGGTTATAGGATGGAGGGTATTGGTTATATGATGGAGGGTATTGGTTGTAGGGTGGAGGGTATTGGTTATAGGATAGAGGGTATTGGTTGTAGGACGGAGGGACTGAGATCACTGTTTCTGGAGTTTCATCTTCAACCATGACCAGATAACCATTTGCCTCAACTGTTACCTGAACCCCATGACGGCGGAGAGCACCGATGAGCATGGCTTGCTGCTCTTCGTGAACCTTATGGGCATTTTCCAAAGCTAGGACAAACTCTTCATTTCTAGTCATCGGATTACCTGTACCATCACTATTTTCTGTCATATCTGCCATTCTAAACCCCTGAGTAGACAAAACTGATGATTCTGCTGAACTGTCTGAGCCTGAGGTTTCTGCATCGAAAAGCCACTGACCCGGTATTCTCACCCACTTCTTTCTCGATACGGAAAAGAGATAGGCAAGGTTTAGACTTGGGGGTAGGCAAGGTTTAGACTCGGGGTAAGCAAGGTTTAGACTCGGAGGTAAGTAAGGTTTAGACTTGGAGGTAGGTGAGGTTTAGACTTGGAGGTAGGTGAGGTTTAGACTCGGGGGTAGGTGTTTAAACTGAAGGCTCAAGTAACATGCATGTACTGCTTAAGTTTTGCTTAAAACACATTTTCTCCTAATCCTAATTGATCGGAAAAGATTAGACCTTGAAAGGTCAAGATCGAAAATTGGACCGTGAGGGTCTTGATTGGAGATTTGACCGTGAAAGGTCGAGATTAAAGATTTGACCATGGAAGGTCGGGATTGCCTATTTGACCATGAAAGGTCGATATCGGAGGCTGGACCGTGAAGGTCGCGATCGGAGATTTGATCGTGAGAGGTCGAGATCAAAGTTCGGAAATCAGACCGTGAAGGTAGCGATTGGAGATTTGACCGTGAGAGGTCGAGATAAAAGATTGGAGATTGGACCGTGAAGGTCGCGATTGGAGATTTAACCGTAAAAGGTCGAGACCGAAGATCGGAGATTGGACCATGAGGGTCTCGATTGGAGATTTGACTGTGAAAGGTCGGGATTAAAGATTGGAGATCGAACCGTGAATGTCGCGATTGGAGATTTGACCGTAAAAGGTCGAGATCGAAGATCGGAGATTGGACCATGAAGTTAGCGATTGGAGATTTGACCGTGAGAGGTCGAGATAAAAGATTGGAGATTGGACCGTGAAGGTCGCGATTGGAGATTTGACCGTAAAAGGTCGATATCGAAGATTGGAGATTGGACCATGAGGGTCTCGATTGGAGATTTGACCGTGAAAGGTCGAGATTAAAGATTGGAGATCGGACCGTGAAGGTCGCGATTGGAGATTTGACCGTAAAAGGTCGAGATCGAAGATCGGAGATTGGACCATGAGGGTCTCGATTGGAGATTTGACCGTGAAAGGTCGAGATTAAAGATTGGAGATCGGACCGTGAAGGTCGCGATTGGAGATTTGACTGTAAAAGGTCGAGATCGAAGATCGGAGATTGTACCATGAGGGTCTCGATTGGAGATTTGACCGTGAGAGGTCAGGATTAAAGATTGGAGATCGGACCGTGAAGGTCGCGATTGGAGATTTGACCGTGAAAGGTCGAGATCGAGAATCGGAGATCGGACCGTGAAGGTCGCGATTGGAGATTTGACCGTGAAAGGTCGAGATCGAGAATCGGAGATCGGACCGTGAAAGGTTGGGATTAGAGACTCCAGAAATGGGACCATGCAATCGTGATTCCATTAATTGTTCAAGTTTATTTAAAACAATGTCTTTTAATTATTTCTATTTGGTTGGAAAAGGTTGCCCTTCTTTTTCGTAACTACTCTAGATCCTGGATCAGTGGGTTTCGTCACTACGTCTATAAGCCCCTCGTTTTTCACCTGTATTTCGACATCCCAGGGTGGACAGCCCCGAGCGGGGTCCTATAGGGCACGCGGATCCCACCGACCGAGAGAGAAGAACGGTCCTAGGGTCTAGTGGATCATAGGAATTTTTAACGCACGAGCGATGCAGATTATAGTCAATGTCAAGGCCGCGAAAGTCAAGTCTTTTAGCCTCAATGAAATTTCGGCAGAGTTTCGCTTACGCGATAGACGTTTTGACTTCGGCATTGTCCAAGGAAAATAACAGGCATGGGTCGGACGTTAAAAGTCGAATGACACGGTGTCACATTGAGCATTGTTGCATACTTCGTGCAAGTCAAAAGTCAATGCCGAGGTCAAGATTTTGCCAATTTTGCCTAGCCAAATCTCGGCATGGCTTCGCTTGCGCAAGGGATCTTGACTTTTTGGCACGGACACGGGCTTGACTCTTACATACCCCGTGCAGGTCAAAGTCAAAGTCAATGACGGGGTCAAGATTTTGCCAATTTTTCCTTGACGGAATTTCGACAGAGCTTCGCTTGTGCGAGGGATCTTGACTTTTGGCATGGGCTCGGGTTTGACTTTTACGAGGGTATACAACGAGGCTATATGACACGGTCTAGACCAAAAACCAACCAAAAAGTCACGATTTGCAAAAGTGTGACACGAACTAGTGCATTGGTCGACACTGGCTGCCATGGGGAGTTTGGGATGATTCCGTGCGCGCCCGGGAGCGTCGTAACACTGTCCGTGACTGCAGCTGAACAACCATCCCGGGTTAAAAGGACGTGCGTGCAAAAGTGTACAGGTATATAGTGCGTGTAGTTTGCGGCCTCCTAAAAATTCCATTTTGAGTTTAAATAGAGATTTTCATCAATGTGTTTTAAAAGAATATTTTTTGGGGACGGGGGAAAATGCAACACGTAAGCACATAAATTTTCTGGAACCTGGCCAGACTTAGGACTGGATAGCCCCAAGCTGTCATGGCTTCCAGATTAACCTCAGAAAGTGTCCTGGTGGAACTGCGAATGAAGTCGCCCGGCCATGATCCAGGCAGATCAGGCCGTCCGGCTGGATCCAACAGTTTTCCAGGTTCCAATTTTTTCATTTCCAGATTGTTCCTCTGAACATTTTTGGCAACTTTCAGCTTCAGAATGACCCGCGTTTATCATTTCAGAGTATGCATAAACCAAAAAGAATGCAAAAATGCATGAGAAAGAAAAAAACATGTAAGCACAAAAATCGGGTCCGCGGCGGAAGGCTAACCCTCGTAAACGTTTCCAACGCTTCTTATGGAAAAAGAAGTTTGGAAACATTTATATGTCCCCAGCGGAGTCGCCAAACTGTGAATGTGGGGCCCATCGCGGGTTGAACCGTTTTGTTGGTCACCGCTTCACCTCAGTTTGAAGACACCGATTTATTGAAAAACGGAGTCGCCACGCCATTTTGATTTCCTCAAAACTTTGAAAAAAAGGATAAAGGTTCGGAGGTAAAGTTACTCCTTGGGAAGAACGGATCGCGTTCACCCAAGGAGCCTTGCCGAGACAAGTCTTCCTAGATCCGATTTTTGTGCTTAGTTTGTGCTCTCGTGTATGTGTGTGTGTTTTGAAAATGGGAGGGAATGTGCCAAGTTATCTGCCGGACGTATAAACCATGGGAGAAGGTTATCGCTCGGGATTACTTGGATTTGATGTGTTCGGGATTTTGATCCTGCACTCATCTTGGACTTATGATCATCATTAAGTGACCTTTTTTACCCTCCCGTTGGAATAATCAACCATAGTAGGCGTAAAAGCCTTGGTGTATCTTAAACCAACGTTCTTCGAGACTTGGCCATATGTGATCGAGAGAGAGGGACACCTTTTATAGTCCAAGAATGAGACTCTTTAGAAAGGAAGAGTCTTTGCCCATCAATCCTACATCTTGAGATGATTGAGCTTCGTAGGGACATTTATGCTCGTCTCAAGTGATGATCGGAGATATAGGGGCTAAGATTCGTCCGCTTCTAAAGGGACTTCGACTATGGCATTTTAGTGGTGGAAACGATGTAAAGATGAAGTCTTTACACCGATCCACACCACGGGATGCTTCAAGTACCAAAGGGACTAGGGGAAGGGGTATAAAGATTGGATCTTTATACTCATCCTATGTCTTTCGTGCCTTAAAAGGTCACTAGACAATCCTTGGAGAGTGATCCAACCTAAAGGGACATGGGGGAATGACTTTGGAAAGTAAAGATTGCATTTTTATGTAATAAATGTAATGAACATCATAAAAACTAAAGACATTAATGTAAAGGGGAGACCTTTAAGGCTTTCCTATGTCCTTTAAGAACCTTATGAGGTGGACAATCCTTGGAAGCAAGGTCAAGGGAAGGGGAAGACATTATAAGAGTAAAGATAGCATTTTTATGTGTTAAAATGGAAGCATTTCACATCATCATGTGGTGAATCCTCCCTAGAACAAGCTACGTGTGGACCCTTGTTCATCATTGGAAAGGGATTTCCCATGAATCATTTGTGTAGGGGGAAAGGGGAAGATGATGTTTACATGTTAAAGATGATAACTTTATAACAATATACCAAGATAAATGACAAGTAAAGGTAAAGTAAATGACAAGCAATTAAAAGAGCAAGGTAATAAGACTATTTTAAGGGGAAAGGAAGGAGAGATTACTAATGGCGGTTCTCTCTATCTCCCTTGGGGGTTTTCCTAATGTAGGAGTGGTTTTGGGAAGATTTATGGAGGAGGGAGGTGATTTTTGGGAGATTCAAGTCTCTGGAAATTCGTGGAGTAATTTTGGCAGAGTGACAATGCTTAATTCTTGTTATTAAAATGGGTTGAGGAGGCCTCTATTTATAGGTTGCAGTGTGTTTCCTAATGAAGCCGCGCCGACATTAACCTCTTTGCAAAAGAAACCGTCCGGTGTTATCCATCGATGACTCAGCCTGCTTCTAGATCCATGCAAGGTGGCAACTAGAAACCTCTTTCCAGCGAGGGACTGCTTGGAATTTTAATTCCTAGCAAGTCCTTCCTTCCTTGAAAAGTTTGGAAAAGTTTCAGAATTACCCCTGAACTTTAGGAAAGTTTGGGGAATTGCCGAAAAACTTAATCAGAAGGCATGAGCCAGATTTGGGTACTTACAACAATGTGACGGTGACGAAGTTCGGCATACCCATTATGTTCAGGAGTGTGAGGTGGAGTGGTGAGATGAGTGATGCTGTTTTGAGCCAGAGTGGGTGTGAGTTTGAGGTATTCACCCCCGTTATCGGAGTAGACTTGGATGATAGGACGTTGGAAGTATTTTTCGACTAGTGTTTTGAAACGAAGGAATGTGTTGTAGGTGTCATATTTGTGTTTTGGTGAAGTGGTCGACAAAGATGACATAGTATTTAAATTTGTCAAGGGAATAAACTGGAGAAGTCCATACATCAGAAAATATAAGATCTAGAGGAACATGTGAAATAAGAGAAGAGGATGCAAATGGTAGTTTGTGGCTTTTATTGATGAAACAAGAATTGCACGGAGATAAACTAGAGGAAATAGATAAATGGAACTTGCTATGTAGAAGACTAAGAATAGGGAGAGCGGGATGCCCTAATCTATGATGCCACAATTGTGAAGAGATGACGCTTGAATGAGCTTGAATGGGCGGAGGGTGTCAAATGTAGACGCCATCCTCAAGGTGTCCGTGGATAGGGGTTTGGCTCGTAGCTTTGTTCTTAATGAGAAAAGAAGAGTGTGAGAATTCAATAATGGCATTATTGTCATGACAAAATTAAGACACAGAGAGAATGTTATGAGTGATAAGAGGAACATGTAAAACATTATTGAAAAGAAGAGGGGGAGAGGATGTGGAGAGAGAGAATGAACCTATGTTAGAGATAGGAAGAGAGGAACCATTTTCGATAATGATGTCGTCACTGCCATTGTAGGGTGTGTGTAAGGCTAGGTTGGAGAGGTCATTGGTGATGTGGTTGGTGGCACCGCTATCAATAAGCCATGAGGGAGGGGGAGAGGGAGTATGGTGGGCGTCTGAGTAGGCTTGGGGTTTTTGGTGGTTGGGGTTTGGGATTCGATATTGACGAGGTTGAGAGGAGCAATTTACGGTGGGGTGGTCACGTTTGAATTGACGACATTGGGAGAGGACATGCCCAATGGTACTACAATATTAGCACTTGCCCTTGTAGGGGAGGGGTGAGGGTCTATGGGAGGAAGGAGAAGGATTGGAGGTATGGTAGGAGTTACGGTTGGGTGATGGGCGGGCTTGGGCGGTGAAGGCGGTGGTGGGAAGGGTATTGGTGGGGGTGGATTGTTTTATGAGGCCCCCAAGAATGAGGCGATCTTGGCGAGACAATGTAATGGCGGCCGAGTTAGGGATATATGTAGTGGTGGCGGGTTTAGCCGGTTCATCGTCGGTTTTAGCGACGACAGGATTGGCGGTGGTGATGTTGGGGATGGTGGAGGAGGGGGGGGGGGGGCGGCCATGGGAATAGAGGGGAGGGGTTGCCGAATTTTGAAGGGGTTTAGGTTATGAATCTTTGTTGCTCTGATACCATGTGAGATTTGAAAAACCCTTGGTTTATTATTCACAAACTTCCAATATTTATACAAGAGTAAGAGTCCTATTCTAATAAGGAAAAGGAACCTCCTATTCTAAATACAATACAAATATTTAGTTTCCTAACTAAATACATGGGGATATTGACAAGGAATAATCTAGAGAAAGTCAAACAAATAACTTTAGGAAGAGTTTCCTTAATATCCTTAATAGAAGGAAGCTGCTGAGTGAGGTGCAGCTGCACATTATATTTGTTTATTAGATTCTATGGAGCCGTTACTGGGCTGAGCTTCGCGCTACTATGTGCCGTCTCGCCGGTTGTGCCAGTGGCGTTAGGGTTTTGGAGGGATTAGATACTGTGCACGGTTCTTTTTTTGGATGCCGTGTTCTACTCGTGATAGCCATTTAGAAATTGACACGTGGAGAGCTGGAGTAGTAGGCCAATCGAGGCACGTTGTATGCTCATACCTATACCTAAGGTATAAGAATATAATCTTAGGAATAAAAGTATTATTTTTTTTTATATTTTTTTATATTTCTTTAAAAAAATAAATATATTTTATTCAAAAATATACTCCTATACCTACGGTAAAAAATAAAAATAAAACTATTTATTTAAAAAATAAATAATAACATGTCTCTGTTTTATATCTAAGGTATAATCAAATGTTTGTTGGATTTATCAGAAATTTTGATTTGAAAATCAGGTATATGTGAACTTTAGTAAATTATGCAAATTTTTATAGATTTTGGTTTGCGCCAAGAGAGACTCAAGGAATTAAACAAGACTTCTCAAGGGTCACTCATCCTAATATCATTCTTACCCAAACACAATTAACTGCGATGTTCTGATGAGATACGGTGCATTATTAGTGTTGTTATGATCGCACTCGTTGTCTTTCCACCTCTTTATTATTTTGTACTAACGACCACCCGCGCGCAGTCCATTGCGCAATACCCAACTCCATTGCGCAATACCCAACTGAGACTCGCGAGCGTCTCCCGACAGCTCCCACCGCATGCGCGAGTTTCCATGCTAATGTTCTCTTGAAGTGCGACAATCGCGTGAGCTAAATCATTAAAATACAGTACAAATGTTAAAATGCTAAAGGAAAAAAAAATGAATTTCATTTCAAAATAGTTGTTGTTTTTCAATTTCTCAAAATTTTATAAAAATACAATGATTATTACTATAATTTAATGTTAAAAGTATCAATTTTACCATTATTTATTATCTCCCTACATTATTTCTCTTACTATACTGATTATTCAATTAATAGAGTAAAAGAGTTTTACAAAAATAAAATCGAGATTTAAATGCTTTTAAATCAAAAACAACATTAATTCTAAATCATATTATTAATAAGAAAAATGACAACTAATTCTTAACCGGAGGAAAGGAAGTACAATTTTCTACTTGAAAATCACAATTTACTACTTTAAATGTTTTTTTTTTTGACCCGACGGGAGTGAGGGTCAGGGGTGGTGGTGGTGAGTAGAGTCGGGTGGGGTAGGGAGTTGTTAAAAATGAATTTTAAATGATTAATTTTTTTTTTGACCCGAGGGAGGGCAGGGGGTGGGGTAGTGGTGGTGAGTGGGGTGGTGGTGGGGTGGGGGGCAGTGGGTGGTGGTGGTGGGGTGGGATGGGGTGGGGTGGGTAGCGTGGAGTGTATGAAAAATTAGGTGTGAGTGAGGGTGTTATCATTTTTTGAAAAATGTTTTAGTTAGAAAAAATTTATAAGTTATTTTACGACAAAAATGGTGAAAAATATTTTTCAAAAAATATTTTTCCCATTTTTCGATGCCTACCAAACATCGAAAAATGAAAAAAACATCTTCCAAAAAATATTCCAAAAAATATTCATAGCCTAAAATTAATATCGCTTTGTTCTTATCCATTACTCTATGTCCTTGTCAGGGTCACATGATCAGCCAACAGTACCCCTCCAATTATTATTTTTATTAATACCATTTCGTTACCATTTCCTATCATAAACCCTCTATAAATCCATCACGTACCAATTTATTGTTAACCTACCACTTCTTCACTTGTTGCATACCGACAAAGCGCAGATCGGAGATGAAGAACGGCGGAAAAACTCCCAAATCGATCGGTAAACCGGTGCAGGAACTTCGAAAGGACAGGAAATCAGCCACAGGCATGATCGGATCGCCGAAGAAAGGAGGTCACGGCGGAAAATTTACTTGGTCCGGCGACGGTTACTCACACGCCGAGCTCGGAATGATTGAGAAGGATGCTGTTGATGCTAATGATCCTAACTTCGAGGAAGTCGCCGCCGGACACGGTCAATGAGGAAGTCTCCGATCGGTAATGATAATGATGTAAATAGCCCTAAAATAATGTGTGGGAATTTTACCTTTGGATTTCCACTGCTAAGTAAGATATATGAGTATGATCATGTGGTTTGATTTGAATTTGATGTAATGAAATTAGGGCTTCGATCCCTTGGAGATCATGAATGAGCATTTAACGATTGGAAAACTTATGTGGATGGTGAATTTGATTTTGGATCTTAAACCTGATTGTGTTTTGCATCGTTAGATATTTTGAATCATCTAGATTCATACTTGGGGTTATGCAATTTTACTTACTGTTATAAAAGTCTTAGGCTCAGTTTGTTTTTGGAAAAATATTTTTCTTCTCATTTTTCGATGTTTGGTAAACCGGAAAATGAAGTTTAACGGTTTTTCGATGTTTGGTAAACCGGAAAATGAAGTTTAACGGGAAATGTTTTTTCCATTATCGAAAAATGAAGTCAACTGAAACATTTTTTGGAAAATGTTTTGATTGGTCCACCGCATTCTTCTTATTTACACTTTACTTTCTGCATATTTCTCACGTCCATTTAAATTTCAGTCAATCGCCGTTATCACTTTCTTTTTCCTACCCTATCCCACCGGAAAATTAACAAACCCACAAATTAAGTAGATTCATGTACATCAAACTAAAGGACAAAGTGTGACTTCAAAATGCTACCTCCTTTTGTTTGGTTTTGAGGTAGGAGAAGGAGAGGAGAATTTGGACTCAAATGTTACCCCACCCATTGAAACCTAAACCACTACTCTCTCATCCCATAATTGATCTCTCAAACTCATCGTCGCTCAATCTTGTTGAACTTTTCAATCAGACTACTGCTAATCAAAAGACTTTAGGAAAAATAGTAGAAAACTTAGATTACATTAAACATCAGAATAATCAAATTATTGTAGAATTAAGAGAATTCGTAAACATATACCTACAAAACAGGATTTTCAACATATTAGTTATTTACTAGAAAACTTTAAGCCGCGACAGATCTTAGAAGCTAAAGACCTTATACAAAAAGTAGAAAAACAGGTAGTCAATTTAGAACAAGTTATTTCTACAGTTAAAAGTATAGTTGAAAGCTAGAACTGGAACTGTCTACAGAATATTCACAGGTCTTAACTGACGCCAAAAGATATAAAGCAGAAGATAATAAAGAAGAAATTATTGGGTTTACGTCTTACACAGGTACAAGTAAAGCTGATAGGACTTATCCCATTTTATTTAATTTTATTATAAGTTTGTTGTTACAGATCATCGAAAAATTAAATAAGTTATTAAGTAACATTGATAAGCCACAACCTAGTTATCCTACAATAGATAACGACCTAGATAGAATAATTAGTGGAATAAATAAATTAAGTCTAGGAGAAGAAGTTAAAATTAAAAGAAAACCTATACCATATACCTACTGGGTACCAAGAAAATGAACGACCAACAAAATAGGAGTTTCTTATGAAGAAGTCGGACAATATAAGAATCTAGAAATTCAAGTAATAGTATACAAGATGATATTACATCAGACAGTTTTATTAATAAAATAATAAGAAGAGGATCAGGATCCAATAGCAACCAACAGACTATACAGTTAGAAGAAGAAATAGATTTAGACAGAAACATAAATTTATATAATCAACATCGTCTGGATATATTAAACCCAAGAATATTATACCAAACATGATTATTAAATATTAACACAGTCTTAATACGTAGTAGTAGAGAAGAAAGCCTTAGGGTTGTTAACGAAATAATTACTATAGATTTATTTTTACCAGAAACAATACGAAAAATTAAACAGTCTGGAAAATATTTAGCACATACAGGATTAGTAGTAATTAGCATAAAAGCATTAGGAAG
The DNA here is from genome assembly GCA_022495995.1 of Adenophora triphylla var. japonica. NCBI lineage: Eukaryota > Viridiplantae > Streptophyta > Magnoliopsida > Asterales > Campanulaceae > Adenophora > Adenophora triphylla. Next base: position 458,809 of record JAFEMH010000130.1, on the reverse strand, counting down.
AAAAAAATTAGGAACAATGTTATTAGCCTTATTAGTAGACAAATCTTGGAAAAAAGAATTAAAGAAAGCCATTATTTCAGGAATGGAAATAGACCTAAGCCAAAATACAACCTTATTTTACTGTACACCAGGAATATTAATATATATTAAAGACTTGCAAAATATAAAAATTGATTTACAAACTAAAGGATATGATAATTATGAAGGAAATAATATTATAAGTATTGAAACACTAGGAAAAGCTAGTAACAGATCAGAGATGAAATACAAAGTTAATATAGACGAAAGAGTCCATTTTGGGGGAAACTTGTTTCTCCATAAGTTATAAAAAGTCCACTTTCTAATTTTGAGTTTCGAGCGTAAAACATTGAGTTTCGAGCTTAAAACACTGAGTTTAGACGTTAAAATACCTAGAAGTTAAAACATCGAGTTTAGGCGTTAAAACACCGAGTTAAGGTTAGTAACTAAAACATCGAGTTTATGTCTTAAAACATCGAGTTTATGTCTTAAAACACTGAGTTTTTGCCTTGGATTTTTTAAAAACAAGACTTTTTATAAGTTTGGGGGAAACAGAGTTTCCCCAAAATTTTCGGTAGACGAAATTGTTAACACAATTGTCTCAAAATCTATACAAATGATAGACCCAATCAAAATAGACCCAGAAGAATTAGCAGGACTTGAATGGTCGCTGAACGATCTACTAGAACAGGATAACAGTATATTAGTACCAAAACAAAGCTATATCTATGAAGGATTAGATGGAGCACAGAGTTTAAGGTTCATTAATTTTAAGAAAGAAACACCTATGCATAAAGATAATTAAACAGAATCAGAATACAATTTCATGAATATAGAATATGATACAGAACCTATTTATGACACATACAGTGATGAAAAGGAAATAGTAATAGGGTTTGATGAATTTGAACAAGAATAAAATGATTTTAGCATGATAGATTATCTAGAAGAAGAACCTTTTACAGGCTTTAAGATAGAAGAAACCAGTAAGACATTTGAAGAAATTATTAATAAAAAATTTACTGAGTTAAATATCCAGGAAGAAGTAGATGACATGATAATAGAATGCATCACAGAGTTAGAAGATATACAACAAGGTAAAACAATGATTTCTGATTTTTATAAACAAGAAAAAGTTTTTATGGATCAAAACATGCCAAATGCGCGAAAAAGAACTAAAATGGAATGGACAGAACCAGGTACATCTACAGAAGAAGTAATCGGAAGAGAGAACTGAACCTTCCATCAAAACAATACACAGGAGAGTCAAAATATGTTAGTCAAGGAACGAGATTACCAATAGAAAATTTATATAGTGCTAACATGTTATTATTAGAAAAACAAAAACCACAGCTTTGGGGTGATAAAATATTAATATGGGAACAAACAGTAGTACGACGGTGGAAAACAAATAAAAGGGATAGTATGGACATGTTTTCATACTTAGAAACCACATTAGGCCCAATAGCCTTGGAGATATGACAAAGCAAAAAAGTCTAAGACCCCGATGAAATAAACAGACTTAAAGCCATAGAAGATAACCCCTATAACTTCACTAGTCAAATCAGGACATTAATATTAGGAGTAGATCCGACAAAAAATACTACTCTAATACAGGATACAACTATTAGAAATTTAGAATAATTAAGTATAGCAGATATGAAATACATAAATGAATTCACATTAGATTTCACTAGGTTGTTATCACAAACAGGACAAGCTATGAATGATGATTTATGTGATAAATATTTTATTAAATTACCCGGCAATCTAGGAAGAAATATTCATGAGTCATGGAAACAACAGTTCAGTGAAAGAAGAAATCTAGGTATTGGACCTAGAATTACTTACACATTCACTATATTAGAAGATAAAATGTAAGGAAGTAACTTTACAAGAACAATTAAAAAAGAGTGCTTATGCTTTTTGTATATGGCCAATATAGCAAACCAAAAAAAAAAACTAAGGAAAAGTACAACATATAAAAAAAATATAAACCTTATAAAGGAATTAGATATATTAAAAAGCCCCAAACTTGAAAATGTAAATGTTTTATCTGTGGAGATGAAAAAAATCTAGCTAATAAATGCCCAAATAAAAATAAAAATACAGAACGAAGTAACTTAGTAGAACAATTAGGTGAATATGAAATAGAACCTTTAGATATAAACGAGTCAGTTTATAGTATCTACAGCAGTGATGACAATAGTCAACTTACCAAGATTACATATACATATATGAATACAAAAGAAGAATATGAACATAACTGGATAAGTAAAAGAGGAAATAACTACATAAAATGTTTTAATTGTGGCTATTTTTTTAGTATAGAAAAAAGATCACATTGTAATATATATTTTAAAGAAATTTGCTATTTATGTTTAAAAACATTATATAAGCAAAGTATAAATATCTAAAGAGATTGATCAAAAAAGATAAACATAGAATTAGTCATATAAAAATGGATAAGTTAGAAATAGCAAGTGAGTTACTTAGTTTAAAAATTAAAAATATCGAAGATAGAATCTTACATATAGAAAATATCGTAAATAAGAATAAACAGAAAATTGAAGATTCTTTAGAAAACATAGATCTCACCAATATGTCAGCAGAACACTCTAATACAAATAAAAAATTATAACTAATATGATAAATTTACAGTGCAGATTATGGCTGGACAACAATGAGTATTTAGACCTTACTGCCCTTTTAGACACATGTGCTACAAAAAGTGTAATATCACATAGTATGGTACCTAAACAGTTTAAAAAAGAATTATCATATAAATTAGTTACTAGGACTATAGAAGATCATTTAATGACAATTACACATTACATTGAACCTATAGGAATACAGTTTATCGATTTTTCAGGAAATTATAGCTTTAAATATGATATTCCCCAGGTAAATATTAGTCCAAAATACGTGAAATCCAATGACTTTATTTTAGGCTTAAATTTTATACTTGGATTACTAGGTGCTATTACAATTACTAAAAATTATATTACATTAAGTAAACATATTTATAGCATACCAATCTTACGTTATAATCAGACATCAGAGTTAGCACAAAAGCGTGGTGGACTTGGTAACCTAGAATTTTTACAACAAGATAATCCGAAAACAAAGTTACATATAAAAAATGAAACATTAAGGGGCCGTTTGGTAGCCCTTCTTACGCTGGATAGAATTATTAATCCAATAAGTTTGGTGTTTGGTACATTAAATGCAACCACTGTATTATTTCTAACAACCTGGATAGTAATCTCTTATCCCCTCTTATCCCCTTCTTATTAATCCAAAAAAAAGGGTGGTATTATTAATCCCCTGATTAATAATTCTCTCACTATTAATACAGGCTAATCCTATCGGCCTACCAAACGAGCCCTAAGCTTACTAACAAACATGTTAACACATGAACTGGAAAAAAGAATGGATGTAACAAAAAGTATTAATCATCCTATTATTTTACACTTAGAAAAAATTAATATGATTGATAGGAGAAGACATTACAAATTCGAAGGTCACATATATGTGTCATTTCAATATAAAAAACCCGGATATTACAATTAGGACAACAAATATTGAGTACAGTCCTTTAGATAAAGAGGAATTTAAAAATCAAATTCCTGAAATGATAAAACAAAAATTAATTAGAAAATCAGAAAGTCCTCACAGATCAGCGGCGTTTATAGTAAGAAACCACAACGAGATAAAAAGAGGAAAAGCTAGGATAGTTTATAATTATAAAAGACTCAATGATAATACAGAAGATGACGGGTATAATATACCTAATAAAGATTCGTTAGTAAATTTAATTCAGAGAAAAAAGGTATTTTCAAAATTTGATTTAAAATCGGGATATAACCAACTTAAATTAGAAGAAAATTTTAAACCCTGGACATCCTTCACATGTTCCGAAGGAAAATTCGAATGGAATGTTTTAAGCTTCGGGCTTAAAAATGCACCTTCGATTTTTCAAAGGTTTATGGATAACATATTTTGAAAATATGAATTTTGTATGGTCTACATAGACGACATTTTAGTAGTCAGCGAAACAGTACAGGAACATGAAAATCTTTTAAAACATGTGTTTAGCGAAATCAAAAAGCATGAAATAGTAGTATCAAAAAGAAAAATGGAACTCTTTAAGAAAAAGATATCCTTTTTAGGATTAGAAATAGGAAACGGGAAAATAGAACTACAACCCCATATTTCAACAAAGATTATTGAGTTTTCGAAAAAATTGAAAACCTAAAACAAATACAAGTCTTTTTAGGATTAGTAAATTATGCTAGAAAGTTTATACCTAACTTATCAAAACTAGTAGGGCCACTCTATAGTAAAACGACAAAGAATTGCCAACGTAGTTTTAATAAGGAAGATATTAAACTAGTAAGAGAAATAAAAGAGGTAGTAAAAAGAATTAAACCTTTGGAATTACCATTAGTCACAGACTACATTATTATAGAAACAGACGGCTGTAAAGAAGGATGGGGAGCTGTTCTCCTTTGTAAAACAAATAAATATGCGCCAAAAATTAGCAAAAAAGTATGTGCTTATTCCAGCGGAAATTTTAATAAAACAGGCTTAAATTGGACCAATTTAGATTATGAAATACAGACTTTAATAAATGCATTAGAAAAATTTTAAATATTTTTAAATAAAGAATTTACAGTTAGAACAGACTGTGATGCCATAGTTAAATTTATAAAAAATGATCAAAGTAAAAAGGTTAATAGAACTAGATGGATTAACCTACAAAATATGATACAAGGAAGCGGTTATGTTATAAATTTTGAACATATTAAAGGAAAAAATAATACTATTGCTGATATCTTATCAAGAAATTTGAACAGGTTGTTCCATGGATAAAGGCGACAAAATGAAAAGGATTCTACATCCTCAACAGCAAGGGAAATCTACAACTATGGACAGTTCTTCTGACAACAAAAGTGAGAAAATAGAACAACAGGAAAGATACAGCATGAAAAACCTAATTGGATATTCTCCATCTGTAAAGCCAACTTTTTTAAACAAACATTTTTCACAAGCTGGGCCGAGTTCTTTCACAACCCGTACTAACAAAACTTTTATACCCAGCACCCAACATAAAACCATTACATTTGGCCCAAGCACATTACCAATCTGTACAGAAGAAAATAAAAAGTTTAGGCCCATTTGTGGACTAAATTTGACAGAAAAGCAACAGTGCCTTCTTGATAATCTGTGGCATATACATACCTTTCCAAACGAGGCTACAAAAAAGGTACATGTTCTAAATGCTCAGGGATATTATTTTCTTGAATTATCCCAAAAAACTCCAGAGAAAAACATAACAAAAAGATTTTCCCATTATGTGATTTTTCGAGGAACAAAAATTGGTATTTTCAACAAATGGGAAACAGTAATAAAATACATACAGTGTACTGACCCTGTATAAAGGGTTTCACAGCTTCACGAAAGCAATAAATATGCTAGAGAATATTTCGGGCTTAATACATTTTTTATCGAGCCAGAAGAAGTAAAGACATTTTCAAAAATTGCAAAGGAAAATCCAGAACAAATCATTAAGAAACAAGGGGAATTGATTGCATATCTGCAAAAACACCTTCTTAAAAAGGGAAAAGACACCCAAATAACACAGTTACAGATGGAAAAACAAACGTTATTACAATAGGTAGCTACTCTTGAGGAAACATTACCGTTACAAGCTACAGTCAAAACTGAGCCTACACATTACAAAAATTTCAACAGTTTTAAAGCTCGTGTCCTTGATATTCCTTGGAGGCAAACATTACAGCCAGTCTTAGACAGCGGCGAGGCACTCGATGACATTATCTCGGAGAAAATTTGTACAGGATTCCCCGTAATCTTGTATAAATTACAGCAAATGATCGTACAGATTGTCTTTCGTGAATTGAAATATATAGGAGTAAAAGTGACAAAAAGAATAAATAGTGAGGGAAAAGACACAGGAGTTTTACTGTTACAGATAGATTTATTCAAAACAGACATGCCACAGGAATTAATCACTCAATTTTACCATTATGGTATGATTGACTATATTAAATTCCGATTAACACCTACAACAGATAAAATCACTAACAGTTTTGGAGAAAAATTCACACTGGCAGCAGGCAATATTGCTATACAATCCTATCCACAGGATGTAGGATGTAAAATTTTCGCATCTTTTCCAGAAGCTGACAGCCACACGTACATACCAGCAAGAAAGCGTATATTTGTCAGCAACAAACTCAAAGATCAAGAACTTCTTGAAATGGCAGTCAAAATCGAAGACCACATTGATTTTTCTAGTCTCTTTTGGCTCCATGAACACAACACTAAAGCATTAACAGAATACTATAAAGGGGCGTTTGGTTGGTGGTAAAGTGGGGGAATGGAATGCCCAATTCCATTCCCCCAAAACCTTTGGCCTGTTTGGTTGAAGAATTTTTAAAATTTTCATTCCAACGAAATGGCCAATTCCTTCCTTGGAAGGAATTTGCCATTCCTTCCATATATGGGAGGAATGGCCAATTCCTTCAGGAATGGAATTTTTTTTTGACCAAAATACCCCCAAACCCAAACCACCCCTACCCCCTACCCACCCACCCACCCCCACCCAACCCCTGCCCTACCCCACCCCACCCCCACCCCCACAAATTTTTTTTCCCCTGCCTACCCCCCCCCCCCCATCCAGCCCTGCACCACCCCCACCCCCACAAATTTTTTTTCCCTACCTACCCCCTCCCCCCATCCAGCCCTGCCCTACCCCCCACCCCACGCCCACAAATTTTTTCCCCCCTGCCTGCCTCCCCCCCATCCAGCCCTGTCTCACCCCCCACACCCCCCACCCCCATGATTTTTTCCCCTACCTACCCCCTCCCCCCATCCAGCCCTGCCCTACCCCCACCCCCCACGATTTTTTCCCCCTGCCTACCCTCCCATCCAGCCCTGCCCTACTCCCCACCCCACCCCTACCCCCCACCCCCACCCCCACCCTCCCCCCAACCCCCCCATCCCACGGCATTTTTACTCATTTTGCATACCCCCTACCTACCCCCTCCCCCAAAAAAAAATATTTTTTTTTAAAAAAAAGGGTAAATTGGACATTTTATATGCTTTCATTCCATTCCTATAATTTGTATTTTCAAACCAAACATGATTTGCCAAGGAATTGAATGACAATTCCATTCCAATTCCTTAAGGAATTCAATTCCATTGACCATTCTATTCCTTCACTTTTTTTCCACCGAACCAAACGGCCCCTAAGGACGTTATAAAAGATCAACAGAAAACACCAAACCTTCCAAACTTTTTTCCTTGGCACAATTACAAATTAATGGCGGAAGGTCATTACACTCAATTTGGGTTAAAAATGACAATATTGTTTGTAGTACTACGGTAAAAATGAAATAATTTTGGGTCTAAATAACAGATTTGAGTATAAAATGACACCATTGTTTTGTAGTACGATGGTAAAAGTGAAGCATGCCCCAAAGTACCATGGACAAAAATGAAGTTTTCCCTTTTTTTTAATAGCATTTTCATTCCTAATTAATAAATCACTGTGATTCTTCTGTTGTGTTCAGGTGTTGAGGGTGGCAAATAATAACAGTGATGCTGAAACCTCTGACCAGCCTTGGGCCTTATCCAGACCATCAAACAAGCAAAATACTAAAGCAGATATAAGAAGGAATGTCAATATGAAGTACAGAGTTGATGAGCTGAATGAACCTCCTCCCCGTTTTCCGGGCATACGTTCGTTGCTCCCATTACCTGGGGGCGATTTATTAACAGGGGGTACTGACTCGAAGATACGTCATTGGGACCACTGCAGGTTTCACTTGCTCCCAGTTTTTCTCTTTTTCCAATTTTTTTTAATCACCACTCTTTGGCATAACTGACCTTGTCTCTTCCGCATTGCAGCCCGGACAGAAGTTATTGCATTTGTGGTCCATCAATGAAAGGAGTTGGAACAGACGAGTTCTACGAGACGAAGTCTAGCTTTGGGGTACAAGTTGTGCAGGTATTTCAATATTTTAAACAAGATATAATATACGATCAAGAACAAAAATGGACATACATTTTTGTCGTAGCTGTGCCCATTGAGCCAATCTGTATAACTAAAGTCTAGCTTTGGGGTATTTGGGGTACAAGTTGTGCAGATATTTCAAATATTTTGAACAAGATCCCCCCTACTTCTCGTAAAGATGTTCCCACTTAAGTAAATTTTTAAGATTTGAGTGAAATGGATGTGGATGATGGGCTAAGATTAGTGGTTATTTATGTGTTATGTACATTACGGGATAGTAATGGACAGAAAAATATATCACTAAATTGTTTGAAAAATCAAATGGGAACATCTACACGAGACGGAGGGCGTATTATAATATACAATCAAGAACAAAAATGGACATTTATTTTAGTCCTAGTTGCGACCCTTGGGCAAACAGGTTGACTGGAAAAGCGGTTCTTGCAGCTGCTGCTACAGATTCTGCTGGTTGTCACAAGGACTCTATCCTCTCTTTGGCTTCTGTCAAAATGAACCAGAGATTACTATTATCAAGCAGTCGAGACGGAGCCATTAAGGTTTGGAAGTAAAGGGCCGAAATATATCACAACCAATTTGCTGTACATATTGACAGAAGTTATAGGTAAGAATTGTACATTATATACAAAATTAGTTGAGGTTGAGTTACCATTAGATTAACAAGCTCCATGTTTATACTTTTCTAACCATAACCAGTAACCACAGGTTCTAAATTGTAGTAGGTTGCCCTGTTCAGGGGCGGATCCAGGATTTTGAAACCGCATGGGTTTGGTATTTAAAAAATATTGTAAACAATAATAACAATGCGAAATATTAATCTTTCTTGACCCTTCATGAGATGTTAAAATCCACTCTTTTGTATACATAATCTTATTATCATCTTAGCAAATACTCCCTCCATCCCATTAAGCTTAAGAAGATTCCATTTTGCGCGGGAATTAAGGAATATTATTATAGTATTAGGAGAGAGAATGAGTGGAAGAAGTGTTGTGAGTGTGAAAAATTAAATAGGAGAGAGAATGAGTGGAGGGAATAGTAAATTATAATGTGTTGTGAGTATTAAAATAATGTAGGAGAGAGAATGAGTGGAGAGAATAGTGATTTAAGGTTTCCTTTTTGGGATTTCTTAAGACTTATGGGACGCCCAAAATGGAAAGTTTTTTTAAGACTTATGGGACAGAGGGAGTAGATGAAATCCACTCTTGTGTGGTACATGGGAATTCAATGGATTGAATTCAAGCCAATCCTTAGTCCTTGTTTGATACTCCTCTGTAAGTTCAAATTTCCCGAAAGGTTGTTTCTCCGTGTTACTCGAAAATTCAAATTTCCCAAATTTGTCTCACCCGAAAGTTCAAAATCCTAAAATGAAAAGTTTTTATTACTTTTTTATTTGTTGGTCTCACATGTCACTCACAAGAAAACTATTTTCTACCACACTTTCTCTCTCATACTCAAATATCTGCGCTCACAATACTATCCTTTTTCAATTTTTTCTTAATTTTCGAACCCTTTCATTTTTTGAACTTTCGAATGGAATGGGCATAGAGAGTAGTATATAGGAATTTAAGTCAAGAAATAGGTATTTGTTTTCTATATAACACTTAATTTTGTTTTCTATAAAAATGATTGAATTTGAATCCGGCTCCAATAGCTGCTGCTGAAACGCTAAAACGCATCCGGAGGGAAGTGTCGCCGTACTGTATGGGCAAATATTCTTGTCTTAGAAGACGATCTTTCTACTCCGTCGCCGTCTCCGACGCGATTCCACTCGCAATCTCTCGCTCTCTCTCCACTACTGCCTCCTCTTCCATTGATGTAACCATTCCAGCATTTCCACCATCAGAACATTTCTCTAACCTTTGCAACAAAGGCCGTCTCAAGGAAGCATTCAACGCCTTCACATCAAAAATATGGTCAGACCCATCTCTCTTTACTCACCTCCTCAAAGGCTGCATCACCATCAATTCACTCCCTCTCGCCCAGCAGCTTCACTCTTTAATCATCGTCTCTGGCTCTTCCTCTATAAGGTTCGTTTCCAATCATTTACTCCACACATACTCCAAGTTTGGACAATCAGATATCGCCCTGAAGCTGTTCGACCAAATGCCCAACAGAAATACCATGTCTTGTAACATTTTGATTAATGGGTTTGTCCAAAAAGCCGACTTGGATAGTGCGCTTAACCTGTTTGACGAAATGCCTAAACGGAACATAGCTACTTGGAATGCAGTGGTTGCGGGTCTTACCCAGTTTGAGTTTAATGAGCATGCTTTGGGTCTTTTCTTGGAGATGCGCATTTTGGGTTTTTTGCCTGATGAATTTACTTTAGGTAGTGTTCTTCGAGGTTGTGCTGGTTTGAAGAGCTTGAATGCAGGGCGGCAGGTTCATGCTTATGCTATAAAATCCAGACTTGAACTCAACTTAGTTGTTGGGAGCTCGTTGGCTCATATGTATATTAAATCTGGAAGTATGCGAGAAGGTGAGAGAGTGATTGAAGCTATGCCTATTCGCAATGTGGTTGCTTGTAATACTCTTATTGCAGGGAGAGCTCAAAGTGGGTGTTCCGAAGGAGCTTTAAATCAGTTTCATATAATGAAAATGGCTGGTTTTAGACCCGATAAAATCACTTTTGTCAGTGTACTCAGTTCGTGTTCTGATTTGGCAACGTTGGGGCAAGGCAAACAAATTCATGCCGAGGTCATAAAAGCTGGAGCTACTTCTTCGCCTTCTGTTATCAGCACCTTGGTAAGCATGTATTCGAGATGTGGGTCGTTGGAAGATTCAGTTAAAGCTTTCTCGGAATGTGAAGTGCTGGATATTGTGGTGTGGAGTGCTGCAATTTCTGCATATGGTTTTCATGGTAGAGGAAAGGAAGCTGTCGAGTTGTTTAATCAAATGGAACAGAAAGGGTTGCATGCAACAGATGTTACATTCTTGAGCTTGCTTTATGCTTGTAGTCATTCCGGATTGAAGGATCAAGGGCTTGAAATATTTGGTTTGATGAAAAATAAGTACGGAGTGGAGCCTCAACTTGAACATTACACGTGCATTGTTGATCTCCTGGGACGTTCAGGTCGTCTGCAGGAAGCAGAAGAATTTATAAGAAATATGCCTGTTAAAGCAGATGCTGTAATATGGAAGACTCTTTTATCTTCCTGCAAAACCTATAAAAATGCTGATCTAGCTAAAAGGATTGCTGAACAAGTTCTTCGGCTCGATCCTTTGGACTCAGCTTCTTATGTGCTACTTTCAAATATTCAAGCTTCTGCTAAAAGATGGGAGGATGTTTCTGATGTGAGGAAGGCAATGAGAGACAGGATGGTGAAGAAGGAACCAGGTATAAGCTGGTTTGAGGTAAAGAACCAGGTTCACCAGTTCTGTATGAGCGACAAATCCCATCCCCATGCTAGGGAGATTTATGAATACTTGAAAGAACTCACCGCTGAGATGAAGCTTCTGGGTTATGTGCCTGATACTGGTTCCATTTTGCATGACATGGATCTCGAGGAAAAGGAATACGACTTGGTACACCATAGTGAAAAGTTGGCAATTGCTTTTGCTCTGATGAATGTGCCAGAAGGTGTTCCAATCAGAGTGATGAAGAATCTGCGCGTATGCAGCGATTGCCATGTAGCCATCAAGTACATATCTGTGATAAAGAAGAGAGAAATTATTGTGCGGGATGCTAGCAGGTTTCATCATTTTAAAGATGGTAAATGCTCTTGCGGGGATTATTGGTAAGATGAGGTTATAGGCTGCAGCATAGCCAGAACTAAGTTACCTCTCTATATTAAAGAAAGGAGGAAGTCGATCGAAAATGTGAATGTAATTTGTTTTCTACACTCTTCCTTGACTCTTAGGATTTCACAAATTAAAGGATACAATTATTTCACAAAGGCACATTCTTTCTGTCTTCTTTCAAGTGATTGTGTGAGATGACATCTAGGGATGTGAATGGGACAGTTATGATTTCAGTTTTTGGCAAGTCATTTAGAATAAAATATGGCAATACTATCTCTTTCTCTTGTGAGCTTTTTTGTTTGTGTAACTGATGATTCTACTATTAAGTATTAACCTATGGGTTTCAAGGGGAGAGCTGAGGACCCTTATCTATATAAAGGCTAACTTTGTCTTTAGGGGGAAGCTGAGCACTGTGTGTTGCCATGCTCCAAAGCTCTGTTCAAGTCTGATGTGGTCGTAAAAAATGGGTTTGGGCCTGAAACAGTAAATGAGGCCCAACATGATGAAAATGGGCCGAAGCGTTTTAACACATGACGTAAAGTGGGCCCAAGGTAATGGGGCGACATCCGTAGTCCGACTTGCGAGAATTAAGCCAAGCGGGAAGTATATTCGAGTTTATTAATGACTGAGAATGATAGCGTCAAGGCAGGAATCTCGCCGAGATGGATGTTCGCGTTAGCGGCAACCCAGAGTTGCCGCCTCCTCATGATTGTCGCCTGGGCGACTTACGATCCAACAGTGACTTTTGAAAGATACCTAGGCTATCACATCAGGGTCCCACCATATCCGTCAATGATAAGAAACCTGTCAGGCCAAAAAGTTGGCGTCTCCACAAACATATTGGGTGGTTAGGACCCCTTGTAGATGATCGACACGTTTCCGAGACATGTGCCTTGCACATGATATGTGGGAGTATAAAAGCAACCTCAAAAATATCATTATGTAAGTTTTCTTCTTGTTCTTCTCTGCATTCTCTCTCCAGTTTCATTGCCATTGCTTGTTATCTTGACTTGTTCACTTACTCTCACTCCGGAGGGGTAACGCCGGAGACGCCCCCGGCTTAGTTGACGTGTCTTGCATGTGTGTAGGAGACAAACGGAGAAGACGGCCGGAGTATCCTCGTTTTCCTTGTTCCGTCAGTCCTAGTGCAACCATTTGGCGTGGTAGCATCAAAGTCATTTCTGGAGCTTCTGATGCCATGATAATGATACATATGTTTTCGGTTATGCGTGGTCTCTGGTGGCAAGCCTCTCTGATAATTGGTTTCTCTCCGGGTCTTCTGAAGGTTTGATCCCAGGTTTGGCATACCTGTCAACTCATGGCAGTATTATGTTGCGTGCCCTACAGAGTAAATATGTTTTTATGTTTCTCCTCAAATATTATCTGCTTCAAACATTGCCTGAACTAAACCTTGGCTAATGAACCAAATCTCTATTGGACGCCCTTATGAACAACATGAGACGCTCAAACGCTTTTCCAAGTATAACTTGGAAACTGCCCGACTTCGGCATTCACAAACTTCTCCCACGAAAAATATTTAGCAATGAAAACAACAGTGAACTTCTTAAAAAGCAATTTGATTTCAAGATTCGAAGTGAGTGCAGCATATTGGTTTCATTGCTTTCAGTGACTATGGGGATGTGAGATTACTCCGCTGGATTTTTTAAACTGCTTACATATTTGATTTGAAACTTTATTCAAATGATGACTTCACTATGTATACCAATCTCTCTCTTGACGAACTTCAGGTAAAATCAAGTATTACACTGATAGCAGTACTACAGATGCTCGATGTCAAATTATGTTAACTTGATGGAGGAAAACTCCCTCTTGTAATAAAAACCGAGCAAGTGTACTCACTACCGGTGTAGCAGTATGCAATTGCAGGGGTCGAATCCACAGAGACTCGTTGGTAAACAAATAAGTGAAAGCAGTGAATTTAATAGCCACAATTTATAGATTCGATTTAATAACTAAGAGCATAAATTAAATAACAAAAACTAACTAAGCAAGAAAACAGATTATGAGCAGAGATTCGTAGATTGGATTTCACTTTACCATCATTCTATGCAAAATTTTACTTATAAAACATTAACTCAACTTCTAGGGTTCATTCACTTTTGCTAGGATCGACACGGTTAGGTGGCCGGATTACAACCCTAAATACTCTTTTAATATTGCGAATTCTATTACGGTTCCACAATAGGCCAAGAATACATTAAGAACACAAGAATATGAAAACCTAACTTTAATCGATTTCTATTACGGCCTCAATTAAAGCTATTCAATCAATAGTTGTCTATGAATCAAAATCCCAAATTAATGGCTAATTCGATACCCCAAATATTCAAAGACGAGTTCGTATCTTAACATACGTCTCAAATCTAAGAACAAAAAATTAAGAATCTATTATTGAACTAGAAGGAATTAAATAGAAAGAATTAAAATACTATTGCATAGAAATCCGGGTAAAGATCAAAACAATCTACAAATCTAAGAAATTAGCTACTCATAATTTACAAATAATAAAAACCTGGAATTCGAAATTGTTCTTGTTCTTCAATTAATCCAAAAGAAAAACAAAAACTAAACTAATTCTAAAAATATATAATCTGATATGTGATATAATATATTCTCTACCCCCTGTACCGTGGCTGCATCATTATATAAAGAAAATAGGGTACAATCTGTGGTCAAAGCTGAGAAAAGACGTGAATACCCCTGAATAATACGTGAAACTATTGTTGAACGTCGGAAGAAGCGCGGCCGCCCTGCTGGAAGCGCGGACGCCCAAGTTGTTCGAGAGTTGGTCTTCAATTTGGTCATGTGAGCGCGGCCGCCCTTAATTGAGAATGTTGCTCGGCCCATTCCTTGTTTGCCTTGGCCCCAGCTGCCTTCACCTTGGCCCAAATGGCCTTGCTTCCTCGGCCAAGTTGGCCCCAAATTGCATCATGTTGGCCGACCATTATCAGCAATGCAATGGCCTAATTTGTATTAATATATATTCGTTTCGTCCCGCTATCTTGCAGTCGCACTTTGACTACTTTAACGACTTTTTCTGCGCTTCGCTCTTTGGACTTTTATTTTTCATTTAATCCCATGAATTTTTCTAAATCAATTTCGTCCAAAAATTCCATAATTCCAATTTGGTCCTTGAATTTTCCAATATTTCCCATTTAGTCCAAAAGCTTCCAAATGCCAGTTTAGTCCTTGAGCTCGTAATTTCAGTTTTTTTTTTCCTTCTCTGCTCCGCTCCACTTTATTCCTTTTGCACTTTTTAGCCATAAAATACACCTTTAATCTGCTCTATACCCTGTACTCATAAAATACTCACAAACCACATCAAATATACATAAAATTCGAGAATCAAACACAAAGAAAGCCTAAAAGTGCATCATTTGGATGGGTAAATACACATCCATCATAACTCAATCACCAAATTGAGTAGTCGGCCTGAACTTTCCGACTTGTGCAGGAACTTCTTCAAAGGTGCATTGGTGAGCACGGATATGGGGTGAGCAGAGAAGTAAGCCCTTAGTTTCCTCGCAGCGAGAAATACCGTCCCTCTACGTCTTAGAGAGCCTTACTCACGTAATAAACCGACTTTTGAGCGCCATTTTCCTCCCAATATCTGAACGAAATTTATTCTCAACACACTAGGCTACCTTGTGACGAAATTTGCTTAAAAAATAGTTTTAGCGATGGTTTTAAGATGTTATGTTTTTTTTTTCTGGCAAACTTTTTGTTAATAATTTGTCTAGATTTTATGTATGAAATTGCTCTATTTCTTAAACGCATTTTCTGACCTAATATAGGAACAAAATATATTCTCAACACACTAGGATACCTAGTGACGAAAAGATCTCTGCGTAAAAATAGTTTTAACATTAATGGTTTTAAGATGTTATGTTTTATTTCATACAAGTTTTTTGTTAATAATTTGTTTAGATTTTATGTATGACATTGCTCAATTTTTTAAACGAATTTTCTGACCTAATATATGAACGAAATATATTCTCAACACACTAGGCTATCTAGTGACGAATAGATCTCTGCGTAAAAAATAGTTTTAACGTTGATTTTAAGATGTTATGTTTTATTTCAGACAAGTTTTTTTTTGTTATTAATTCGTCTAAATTTTATGTGTTACATTGCTCCATTTCTTAAACGCATTTTCTGACCTAATATAAGAACAAAATATATCTCAACACACTAGGAAGTGGGGCTACTAAGAAGTGGGGAAGAAGCGAGATAACTCTTGAGTTGTTGAAAAGACGACGAGCATTCGGCCGTCCACTTAAAGGCTTTCGTCCCCCTTAAAGTCTTGAAGAAAGGAAGGGACTTTTCAGCCGACTTAGCTATGAAACGCCCCAAAGCAGCATCTCAGTTATTCAATCGTTGAACCTCTTTGATGCAGGTGGGCTCCTGCATTTCGACCAAAGCCTTGATCTTCTCGGGATTGACTTCAATACCTTGCTGCTGTGACACCATGAATCCCAAGAACTTTCCTGCTTCCACCTCGATTACACACTTGCTCGGATTCAGCTTCATGTCGTTTGCTTCCACCCTCTTAGGCCAGCTTCCAAGTCATGCAGTGCATGGTAATGTCGAGTCCAAGGTATTCACAAGCCACCTCTTGTTTACGAGTTGATTAAAGTGAGTTCCTCCAGAGTTCCATATACTGTATTTGGCAAATCAGGACCGACATGTCGAGTGGAGCGGGATGACTTCATGACAAGTTGAATGTCGCTTAACCATTTGAGCATGGGTTAAGCAATAAGATAGATGCCCATTTGTTGCGAGCTGATAGAGACTTCTCAAGTTGGAATAAATCAGGAAATGATTATATCGCGTACTGATTTGTCCTTGCCCCGCCTTGATACAGAATGTGAAAGCCTTGTTGTCTGTTGGCTCTTTGTAATTCTAGTGAGATAAAAGGTGATTTGTTTCACCTTTTGAATGTCCCTTGCTTTCATTCACGCTTCAAAATTAATTAGCTTAAACTTTTAATTTTTTGAGTAACTTGATGAAGGAGAAAATGTGCAAAAATTTGCTAAAAGCTCTAGAATTTCTGGTGATATTTTGATGTTGCAAGTTTCAACAAATATCCACCCCAATTAGAGAGAAAGGAAAAATCAGAGCCACTTTTAATGTGATAGCGTACAACTATTTATGTTAGCGCACCATTGAGGACTAGTGATGCATGCGTGATTGCTCTTGAAACTCTCCAAACTTCACGTTGTACAGAATGCCATGACTCTGCTGTGTCCAAGCTCTTTGCATTCTCTATTGCATCATCTATCCCAGGAAATGATTTAGATCCATAATCATTGTGCTTTGACGGTGCATAAATCTGAGATAGGCGAAGTAAAAGGGAGTTCATCAGGTTTAAGATTTTTTTTACAGGAGTAAAAGAAAACCTAGTTTTAATGTTGATTCAAAGGAACAACAATCAAACATACCAGGTGTTTATACCAAGGCCTTCCAACAAGTCCTTCCCTGTTTGTAAATGCTCGTTCTGCCATCATTAGTCTGTCGTTCAACTCTCTTACTTTCCAATCTTGGGGTTTCCATATTTCCCCCCAGCTTTTGTTGTCTTCTACTGCCTACAATTCATGACTCAGTTATTTCTACCCATGGTTAAATGAACTTGTATAGAAGTATCACTATTGGAAACAAGAGCCACTTACTGTTCTCTCATTGTTTATCTTTGTGGCAGCTCTTTTCAGCTCTTCGATGGACTTGAACAGCGGAGCAAGGTTTATTCTCTTGTCAGAAATCTCATGTTTCAACTCATCTACACTTCTCTGTATTGAAATATCATTAGCGTCGTGCTATTGGATTTTCAGTAATAGTTGTTTATATTAATCTACTATCGATATGTTTAATCCATAACCCAACCACGTACCTGAAGTTCATAGGCATAGATCACATAGTCAAACGGCAAAATCTCTTCATCTGCAAGCCGAAGAGCTACTAAACCCCAAATGCTTGCCTCTGTTACCTCAAATTAGTAAGAACGGAGTATATCACAAGATTAGCTAAAGTTGGACGGATAACTTGTAAGATTTGGAGTTGGGATGATTCTGATTAATAGTGTAATATTCAGCCATCAAACCCTTTGGTTATATTTATTTCAGCCGATAATAAATATAAGAAGCTGTTGTGATATAGAACTGTTACCTGCTACATGCCTATGAAACATAGGGTCACCGAAGTTCTTCATCCAGATGAAATCATCATACATTGAGTGGTATACTGGGTAACCTGCAGAAAGAATCCAAAGAAGATTTTCTTGGAACTTCTGTTACATGCTGTCTTGTAACTAGGGTAAGCTGCTAAGCTAAGGGTTTGTAAGCAGTAGATTGTTTAAGAGGGTTAGGACCAGAAAGGGGCTGTAGTTGGGATTTGATGATAAGAAGGGAATATATACGAGGTATGCTTGCAAATTTCTGAAAAATCGAAAATTGCCCGAAATGTTATATGTGGTGTTGAGTTGTGGGCGAAAAAATGTTTATTTTTTGATTTCGAAAATAATGTGGCAGAATTTTAGGGATGTGAAAACTAGTCATAGGGCTGTTTCTGATACGAGTCATATAATAAACACTATGCATTCAGGGGCGGATCTAGGATTTTGGAACCGCGTGGGCTTGGTATTTAAAAAATATTGTAAACAATAATAACAGTGAAAAATAACTTCATATATAAAAAAAAAGTTACATATAGTCGGTGACTTAGGTAAATTTTTTTTTTTCAAAATTCTGAGGTGGGCTGGAGCCCACGTCAATTACATACTAGATCCGCCCCTGTATGCATTTATATGCAAGCAGGATATCTTGCAAAAAGACTTAAATCAGCTACCTCCTCCAAAAGAGATATCAGTTGCTGGAATGCCAATATGCTGTACAAATGCTTGCATAATCTGCTCCTGCACCTCCTAATCTCCCAATCTATGAACAAAAATATAATGTTAGCTTCTAAAGTTTGAAGTAATTAACTTGTGTGATTATTTTGAGATCCAAACTGATGACATTGCTTTGGTATTTCATCAGTATAAACTGATCTTAATCAGCTCATATTTTTGTTGTATATGTTTGTGAAATCGCTGAGGACTTGCAGTGAAGTAACTTCAAACACTTACCTTAGGATCATTGCTACTTGTCCAAGACTCGTAGATTGTCTGTGAGGAGTTATCGGGGTCTGGAACCTTCAAAACGATTTAGTCGCATTGAGAAGTTATAAAAGGAAGTATTTTTTCTAAAACGAGGAAAGAGAAAGTGATGACCAAAAATGATATTTCCTCCATCACCATTTTTTTTTCTCAAAATATGGCCATTCATTAAGGGATGGAGGGAGTACTCTTTAATCTGATTTCCTACACCATGATTTGTGTTCTTGTAGCTGCTATAAATACAGGTATGATTAACATCAGTGATATCAAAGAGGCATCAATTTAATGGTTAATATACGTGTAATATACATGTTGATATTTCGATAGATCACTTGTCGGTGTTAATAAACTGTCATTTGTATTCTGGTACCTGTTTAGTAGCTTCTATGAGTAATTGGTCAAGCTGTGGAGTTGCTGACACATGAAATCCTGCCCCAGAAACAGCGCTACTGACATGCAAGTAAGCAACAACCCTTGAGGCTAGCATTTCCCTATTCTCTTCTACCCATTCCGTTGATCCTATCTGAAAATTGCAGATAACTCAAGTTCAATGTGATTTGTGTGTGCGTGTGTGTGTGTGGGGGGGGGGGTTAGTAGGTGGGTTGGCAAGTGTTCTCTGCTGAACTCAAGTGTGTGTGTGTGTGAGAGAGAGAGAGAGACCAGCCCATATTGTTCAGCATCCCTATTGCATAAAACAATTGTTCGTCGAGGTTTCCACCCTTTCTTCTGCAGCTTTGCTAGCCTTTCTGCAACCTCATACTAACCAATATACAAGCTCTAAAGTTAGTGTGATGTCGACATATAAATGCAGCTTAAGTACCTCAAGCAGTGCAGCCGTGCCACTGTTGGGATCAACGGCTCCAAATGACCATGCATCCCGATTATTACCCAAAATAACAAATCTGCACATAAATTAAAAAAAAAATGAACATAACCTCTTAGGTGAGCTTCAGTTATTTCTTCTCCAAATGACCATATTCTTAGTGCTTGTGCGTGTGTGTACTGTGTACTGAAACCTTTCACTGATTCTTCCTATGCAGTACTAATAACAACAGAAACTGCAACCACAACTCGTACCTATCAGGTTCTTCAACTCCTTCAATAACTCCAATAACATTTTGGATTGTGCTTATGACTTGTTTCCCCTGCAGGCATCAAATTAAGAAGAATCTTGTACAATCATTCCGGGTAAAAACGTAATATTTGTTGACTTACAGTATAACTGAGATTGATATATGCAGGACCTGGTCCAACCCTGTAAACAGGCGCATCTTTGTCTCCCTGCCAGTCATCATTTGCTACGGCCCCACCTAACGCCCTTATGATTTCCTCCCCATCAGCTCCTGATATAGGCAGTGAAGGTATCAACGGAACATCTCCTCCTCTCTCCACTTCATCAACTGTTAGCCTTTCACATGCCACAGTACTAGGCCACCCTGGCGTGGTGGGGTCACCTTTCCCGTTAAACACCGATCCCACCTGGACCCCACTTGGGGGCAGCCATTTGTCATCTGGAAACCACTTTCCATCCTCACCACCACCACCATAGTCTTTCCTATCTGAATATATTAGAACCCCAACTGCACCTGCCATGTAAGCATTCTCAACTATGTCACCTCTATATATCTTTCCATGTCTTGCCAAAACAACTGTACCTGAAATATTGACTCCAATATTTTTTAGAATGGCATAGTCCTCTACCCGCCCGTAATTCACGTATACCGCCTCTCCTTCCGCGGTACCTGACTTGGCATATGCGTGGAAAGAGGGGAGAACTTCGTTTGACACATCAGCATACGGATCCCCCTCATAGACCTCCTGTCGGAGGTCAAACGAGGTTGGTGGCTCTGACGGCAAATGCGTCAGTGCCAATGAACGCGAGTCGGGATAAGTCAACAACACGTCGTAGGTGGCTAGATGTGACTTGATGTTGTGGGAAGTGAGAGTGGATAGAACATAGGATGCCGCCTCGGCGTTGGCCGGAGAGCCGGCGACATGAGGGCGGCGGGTGAGGGTGAAGAGGTGATGGGAGATTGATGCATTGTTGGATAGTGAAGGGGATATGAATAAGGAGTGGAAGTTTGACTTTGAATAAGGTGAGAAGAGGACGAAGAGCATAGAGGTGGCTATGGCTATGAGTTTTGAGATGATTGTTGTGGCTGTTGGGCTAAACATCTGGACTTGGTTAATGGCATGTAATTGAGAAGGATCTCAATCAAGAAAATGGAGTTTGTAGATGGGAATCTTTTAAAACTGGGTGTGGTTGACTCAATAAGCACAGAGTAGCGTGAATATAACATCGATGTCATAAAAGACAGTAAATAAATCTAAATATAGAATATGATATTGTGTGGAAAACTTCTGTCATTATGGTATTATTTTTTTATTTTGAAATAATTACCATGATTAATAATCATCTATATACATAATATTCTGTACATAAGTGTTGAGATTCCTATGGCACAATATAACATTTTGAAATATTTTATGTAAACTGCCATTCTCTAGGGCTCTACTCAAGTCATTTCTGGAGATTCTGATGCCATGATTATGATACATTTGTTATCAGTTGATTACGTCTCTAGAGAACTTAACAGTGTGGAGCAGTATGTAGGTATTTGCTTATGCGAAGAAGATATCTGGCGGGGAGGTCCTATCCAAATTGCGCCTCTTGACACTACTATGTTGATGGTGATGAGTTATAACAGAGAAATCATTTTTACAGCAACTTTCGAGATGAAATGCATTGAAAACAATGTGATCCCAGAGGAGGGCTATGTGTGTTCTCCGGTGGCTAGCCTTTCTAGTAATTGGTTTCTCTCTGGGTCTTCTGGGGGTAGGTGTTCTTACACTTTTTTATCCGAGGTTAATATGCCTTTATATACCTCCTGAAATTTCTTCTTAGTCACTGCTTGTTTATGTTGTAACAGGTTGCAGTGAAAATTCTCTCTGGATTGCAGAACATGGTAGTTGTCTCCAGGTACTTAAGTTAGTCAAATCCTAATATTTGTATCATGGATTGAGTCATTTCATCTATGCCTAAAAAAAACCGGAAGGGCAATATGGTTCAACAAGAGCTCCCACTATGCTTGGGGTCCACGGAAAGGCGGGGGACGCATGGGCATAATAGAATAAATCTTACTAATAGATTTTAATTTTTTTGAACAACTAGATGAAGGAGAAATTGTGCAGAAATTTACTCAAAACTCTAGAATTTCTGGTGATATTTTGATTTTGCAATTTTCAACGTATATCCACCGCAGCAAGTAGAGAGAAAGGAAAATAACGACTTGTAATGTGATATTGTACAACTATTTATGTTAGTGCACCATTGAGGACTAGTGATGCATGTGTGACTGCTCTTGAAACTCTCCAAACTTCACGTTGTACAGAATGCCATGATTCTGCTGTGTCCAAACTCGTTGCCTTTTCTATTGCATCATATATTCCAGGAAATGATTTAGATCCATAACCATTGTGCTTTGATGGTGCATAAATCTGAGATAGGCAAAGTATAAGGTAGTTCATCAGGTTGAAGATTTATTTTTTACAGTAAACAAAGAAAACCTAGTTTTAATGTTGATTTGCAGAAACAGCTATCGAGCATACCAGGTGTTTATACCAAGACCTTCCAACAAGTCCTTCCCTGTCTGTAAATGCTCGTTCTGCCATCATTAATCTGTCGTTCAACTCTCTTACTTTCAGAACTTGGCTTTTCCATATCGTTGCCCAGCTTTTGTTGTCTTCTACTGCCTAAAATTCATGAGTCAGTTATTCTTACCCATGGTTAAATGAACTTGTATAGAAGTATCAATATTAGAAATTAGAACTGTACTGTTCTCTCATTGTTTATCTTTGTAGCAGCTCTTTTCAGCTCTTCTATGGACTTAAACAACGGAACAAGGTCTATTCTCTTATCAGAAATCTCATGTTTTAAATCATCTGCACTTCTCTGCATCATTGAAATATCATAAGCATTGTGCTATTAGATTTTCAGCAATTCTTGCAGGGCCGGTCCAAATATTTTTGAGGCCCTGTTCAAAATTTAAAATTAGGCCCTAACAATAATTACAAAACAAAATACAACTTATTTATTATAATATATAATTTACATTTATTTTCTTAAAAATGAAGTGCGAAATTTTTTTAATCGACAAACAATTATCAAACTTTTTATCTGAAAATTAATATTCATTTAATTTACTTTCAAGAAAAATCTTCAATCAAGATTTCATAATCAATTTTATCGTGAATATCATGCTCAATTGCTATTTAAGTTAATCAAGTTTTTTTTATGTCAAAAACATAGTAGATTTCAAATATTAAAGTACTCCTTTCGTTTCAAAATGAAAATCTAATTTCAAGTTTTAGAAAAACTTAAGAAAATTGAGATTTAAGTACTTTTAGTCGTATAAGTACATATTGATCTCACCATATTTTATTATTAGTGCTTGTGTAAATTTGAAATTGTTATTTGATGATGGATGATTTAGTAAGTTCTTCAAAATAAGATAAATCATTTTGGTACAATATTTTTTGAAAATTAAGCATTTAATTTAGGATGAAGGGGTAGTAGATTACAAATAATGAAGCTTTCATAATCAATGGTTAAAATTAATTATTTAATCAATTGAGCGGTCAGGATTGTTTTTTTTTTTTAAATAAAGCGGTCACGATTGTTGAATAAAGTAGATTTCAAATAGGATACTACTCTTTCCGCCCCAAAATTGACGTCTGATTTTTTTCTAATTTACTCTAAATCAATAGCAAATTTAAAAGTTTTTCGACATTTATTTTATGACGGGAGACTAGAAATTATCTATTATCTAAATGGACAATATTTACCTAATTGAATGAAAATTAGATATTTAAATAAAACACTAATATTATTTTTAAAAATACAATATAAAGTATAAACATACTAAAATTTTTTGGAGGCCCCTCCAAATTGGAGGCCCTGTGCAACAGACCACTTTGCACTCCCCATCCACCGGGCCTGAATTCTTGTATATATTAATATAATATCCATATGTTTAATGCATAATCAGCTCACGTACCTTAAGCTCATAGGTATAGGACAGATAGTCAAAAGGCAAAATTTCGTCATCTGCTAGCCGAAGAGCTACTAAACCCCAAATGCTTGCCGCTGTTACCTCAAATCAGTAAAGATATCACAAGATTGGCTAAAGTTGGTCGGATAACTTGTAAGATTTGGAGTAGAATGATTCTGATCTATAGAGTACTATTCAGCCATCAAACCCTTTTGGTTATGTTTATTTCACCCGATAATAAATATAAGAAGCTGTTATGATATAGAATTGTTTATACCTGCTACATGCCTATGAAACATAGGGTCGCCGAAGTTCTTCATCCAGATGAAATCATCATACATTGAGTGGTACACTGGGTAACCTTCAGAAAGCATACAAATAATTTTGTTAGCATTTCTGGTACAATGCTGTCTTGCAACTAGGGTCGGATACGGATACATACAAATAAGATTGTATAACACAACAAAATTCTGAGGACATAGCGCTGGAATTCAAATAACTGCTATCTATTTTTGGTTTGGTGAGTAGGCTGCTAATGTGTAAGGGCTTGTATGTAGTAGGCTGTGTAAGAGGGCTACGACTAGAAAGGGTGGTTTTTGATATTAAGAAGGGTTTAATATATTACGAGGTAAGCATGCAACACTCTGAAAAAGAAAAGTTGCCCGGAATGTCAAATATGGTGTTGAGTTGCTGGCAAAAAATGTCCATTTTTTGTTTAATTCGAAATTAACGTGGCAGGATTTTAGGGATGTGAAGAAATTAGTCATGGGTCTGTTTCTGATATGAGTCATTTAACTAAACACTATGGATCTACATGCAATAAGAATGCTCATCTTGCAAAAAAGACTTAAATCAGGCACCTCCTCCGAAAGAGAGATCAGCTGCTGGAATACCGATATGCTGTACAAATGCTGCGTAATCTGATCCCCCACCTCCTAATCTCCCAACCTATGAGCAAAAAGTTAATGTTATCTGCTAAAATTTAAAGTAGTTAGCATGTGATTATTTTGAGATCCAAACTGAGGTCAATGCTTAGGTATTTCATCGTTACAATAAACTGATCTTAATCATCTCTTAATTTTGTTCACACGTTTGTGAAATCGTTCAGGACATGCAGCAGTAAAGTAACTTCAAACACTTTACCTTAGGATCATTGCTGCTTGCCCAAGATTCGTAGATTGTCTGTGAGGAGTTATCAGGATCTTGAACCTTCAAAACAATTTAGTGGAATTGAGAAGGAGATTAAAGGAACTATGTTTTCCAAAACAACGAAAGAGAAATTGATAGTATTCTTAATGTTGCATCAATTACAATTATTAGAACTTCACTTTGATAGTTAAATTTTCATGATTATTTAGCCAAAGTTCAATCAAGCCGACTTCAAAAAATAAATAAAAGGTGACTTTTTTTTTGGGAACGGAGGGAGTAGTTTATGCTTATAGTATTATTTTGGTAACTTCACTAGAAAATGAACACTCATTGAGGATATTTTTTTTTCCAATATATGGACAACCATTAAGGAATGGAAGGGGTACTTTTTAATTTGATTTCTTAAACCATGACTTGTGTTCTTGTAGCTGCTGTAGTAAGTTATGGTTAGTTTACACTTTACATGTTGGTATTTCTATCAATAACTGGTCACTTGTCGGTGTTAATGAATGAACTGTCAATTGTATTCTGATACCTGTTTAGTAACTTCTATGAGTAATTGGTCGAGCTGTGGAGTTGCAGACACATGAAACTCTGCTCCAGAAACAGCGCAGTCGACATTCAAGTAAGCAACAACCCTTGAAGCTAGCATTTCCCTATTCTCTTCTACCCATTCTGTTGATCCTATCTGAAAATAGCAGATAACTTAAGCTCTGTACGATTTGTGTGTGTGTGGGGTAGGGGTGGGTGGGTAAGTGTTCTCTGCTACACTCTAGCGTGTGTGTGTGTGGGAGAGAGAGAGAGAGAGAGAGAGAGAGAGAGAGAGAGACCAGCCCATATTCTTCAGCGTCCCAATTGCATAAAACAATTGTTCTTCGAGGTTTCCACCCTTTCTCTTGCAGCTTCGCTAGCCTTTCTGCAACCTACACTTCTCATGACAATCATACTATTCAATCTACAAACTCTAAATTTAATGTGATGTCGGCAAAAAAAAATGCTGATTAACTCATAATTACCTCAAGCAGTGTAGCCGTGCCACTGTTGGGATCAACGGCTCCAAATGTCCATGCATCCCGATGATTACCCAAAATAACAAATCTGTACATAAAATTAAAAAATATGCAGTAATTTCTTTTCCAAATGACCATTTTCTTAGTGATTTTTTTTTTTGCGTGTGTGCGTGTGCTGTGTGAGGGCGAGCCTTGGCGCAACGGTTAAGTTGCTCCTTTGGTGACCATGAGGTCACGGGTTCGAACCTTGGCGAACAGCCTCTTGGCAATTGTCAGGGGAAGGCTCTAGCAAATGGTTCCCTCTCCTGACCCCCGCAAGGCGGGGAGCGCTTGGCGCACCGGGGTTTGCCCTTTGCGTGTGCTGTGTACTGAAACCCTTCGCCGATTCTTCCTATGCAGAATTAGTAGCAGCAGAAACTGCAACCACAAGAGTATCTGGAATAACTTTGTGGAAAGAATTCAAAACATACCTATCAGGTTCTTCAGCTCCTTCAATAACTCCAATAACATTTTGGATTGTGCTTATGACTTGTTTCCCCTGCAGGCATCAAATTAGGAACAATCCTGTACTTTACAACCCTTCTGGGTAAAAATGTAATCTTTGCCGATTGACTTACAGTATAATTGAGATTGATAAATGCAGGACCTGGTCCAACCCGGTAAACAGGTGCATCTTTGCCTCCTTGCCAGTCATCATTTGCTACGGCCCCACCTAACGCCCTTATGATTTCCTCCCCATCAGCTCCTGATATAGGCAGGGAAGGTATCAACGGAACATCTCCTCCTTTCTCCACTTCATCATTTGTTAGCCTTTCA
The DNA here is from genome assembly GCA_022495995.1 of Adenophora triphylla var. japonica. Classification (NCBI taxonomy): domain Eukaryota; kingdom Viridiplantae; phylum Streptophyta; class Magnoliopsida; order Asterales; family Campanulaceae; genus Adenophora; species Adenophora triphylla. Next base: position 431,794 of record JAFEMH010000130.1, on the reverse strand, counting down.
CATGCCACTGTACTAGGCCACCCTGGCGTGGTGGGGTCACCTTTCCTGTTAAACACCGATCCCACCTGGACCCCACTTGGGGGAAGCCATTTGTCATCTGGAAACCACTTTCCATCTCCACCACCACCACCACCATAGTCTTTCCTATCTGAATATATCAGCACCCCAACTGCACCTGCCACATAAGCATTCTCAACTATGTCGCCTCTAAATATCTTTCCATATCTTGCCAACACAACTGTACCTGAAATATTGACTCCAATCTTTTTTAGAATGGCATAGTCCTCTACCCGCCCGTAATTCACGTATACTGCCTCTCCTTCCGCGGTACCTGACTTGGCATATGCGTGGAAAGAGGGGAGAACTTCGTTTGCCACATCAGCATATGGATCCCCCTCATAGACCTCCTGACGGAGGTCAAACAAGGTGGGTGGCTCTGATGGCAAACGCGTCAGTGCCAATGAACGCGAGTCGGGATAAGTCAACAACACGTCGTAGGTGGCTAGATGTGACTTGATGTTGTGGGAAGTGAGAGTGGATAGAACATATGACGCCGCCTCGGCATTGGCCGGAGAGCCGGCGACATGAGGGCGGCGGGTGAGAGTGAAGAGGTGGTGGGAGATTGATTCATTGTTGGATAGTGAAGGGGATATGAATAAGGAGTGGAAGTTTGACTTAGAAGAGGGTGAGAAAAGGAGGAAGGGTATAGAGGTGGCTATGGCTATAAATCCTAAGATGATTGTGGTGAATGTTGGGCTAAACATTTGGAATTGGTTTTTGGTTTGTAATTGAGAAAGATTTCAATCAGGAAAATGGAATTTGTAGATGGGAATCTTTTAAAAGTGGGTGTTTGGGTGACTCAAATAAGCACAAAGTAGCCTGTAGACAACATCAATGTCATAAAAGAAAGTAAATAAATAAATAAATCTAAATATATAATATGATATTGTGTGGAAAACTTCTGTCATTATGGTTTTATTTTTTTATGTTGAAATAATTACAATTATTAATAATCATCTATATACATAATATTCTGTACATAAGTGTTGAGATTCCTATGGCACAATATAATATTTTGAAATATTTTATGTATAACTGCCATTCTCTAGAGCTCTACTCAAGTCATTTCTGGAGATTCTGATGCCATGATTATGATACATTTGTTATCGGTTGATTACGTCTCTAGAGAACTTAACAATGTGGAGCAGTATGTAGGTATTTGCTTATGCGAAGAAGATATCTGGCGGGGAGGTCCTATCCAAATTGCGCCTCTTGACACTACTATGTTGATGGCGATGAGTTATAACAGAGAAATCATTTTTACAGCAACTTTCGAGATGAAATGCATTGAAAACAATGTGATCCCAGAGGAGGGCTATGTGTGTTCTCCGGTGGCTAGCCTTTCTAGTAATTGGTTTCTCTCTAGGTCTTCTGGGGGCGGGTGTACTTACACTTTTTGATCCGAGGTTAATATGCCTTTATATACCTCCTGAAATTTCTTCTTAGTCACTGCTTGTTTATGTTGTAGCAGGTTGCAGTGAAAATTCTCTCTGGATTGCAGAACATGAGTAGGTACGGTGGTGCAGACAAATAATTTTTGAGACTTGTTAGTCAAATCCTAATATTTGTAATTTAGGGATGTCCAAACCGGAACCAGAACCGGCGGTTTGGCGGTCCGGTTCCGGTTTCCACTTTTTAAAAACCGTGAACCGGCGGTTTCGAACCGCCCGAACCAGAACTGTCAGAAACTGGAACCGTTAGAAACCGTTAACCGAACCGTCAGAAACCGTTAGATTCGTCAGAATATATCCGTTTAGTTTTTTTCTATCTTTTTTATATACCTTTTTGTAAAAAACATCACTAATAAAAAAGTCTAAAATATTATTTCCTAGTCAATAAAAAATTAAAAGAAAATAAAAAATAAATATAGGGTAGTCCGTCCCTATTTTCTTCTATATACTTTCATTTGTTTAGTTTTTTTCTATCTTTTTTTATATACCTTTTTGTAAAAAAAATCACTACTAAAAAAAGTTTAAAATATTATTTCATAGTCAATAAAAAATAAATATAGGGACCAAATTGCAATTATGGAAAATTGGGGAGTAAACTGGTATTATAAAGTTCAGGGGCTAAATTGCAATACAATGGAAAAAGAGGAACATAAATGAAAAATAAAGCTGGCCGGCAGTTGCTGGGCCAAGAATAGAAGCTGGTCGGCCAATGACAAGAGTGGCCGAGACAAGGCAGCACAAACAAGGCCGTGGCCGAGAAAATAGGGCCAAAGGTCGAGCGACCGCGCGGCCAAGGCGAGCGACCGCGCCTAAACCGTTGAACCGCCGGTTCGGAACCAGAACCGTGAACCGACGGTTCGATTCCGGTTTCACCTTTTCCGGAACCGGAACCGGATATGGCCATCCCTAATTTGTATCATGGATTGAGTCATTTCATCTATGCCTAAAAAAAACGGAAGGGAAATATGGTTCAACAAGAGCTCCCACTATGCTTGGGGTCCACGGAAAGGCGGGGGACGCATGCATTGGCATAATAGAATAAATTTTACTAATAGATTTTAATTTTTTTGAACAACTAGATGAAGGAGAAATTGTGCAGAAATTTACTCAAAACTCTAGAATTTCTGGTGATATTTTGATTTTGCAATTTTCAACATATATCCGCCGCAGCAAGTAGAGAGAAAGGAAAATAACGACTTGTAATGTGATATTGTACAACTATTTATGTTAGAGCACCATTGAGGACTAGTGATGCATGTGTGACTGCTCTTGAAACTCTCCAAACTTCACGTTGTACAGAATGCCATGATTCTGCTGTGTCCAAACTCGTTGCCTTCTCTATTGCATCATATATTCCAGGAAATGATTTAGATCCATAACCATTGTGCTTTGATGGTGCATAAATCTGAGATAGGCAAAGTATAAGGTAGTTCATCAGGTTTAAGATTTATTTTTTACAGTAATCAAAGAAAACCTAGTTTTAATGTTGATTTGCAGAAACAGCTATCGAGCATACCAGGTGTTTATACCAAGACCTTCCAACAAGTCCTTCCCTGTCTGTAAATGCTCGTTCTGCCATCATTAATCTGTCGTTCAACTCTCTTACTTTCAGAACTTGGCTTTTCCATATCGTTGCACAGCTTTTGTTCTCTTCTACTGCCTAAAATTCATGACTCGGTTATTTTTACCTGTGGTTAAATGAACTTGTATAGAAGTATCACTATTAGAAATTAGAACTGTACCGTTCTCTCATTGTTTATCTTTGTGGCAGCTCTTTTCAGCTCTTCTATGGACTTAAACAACGGAACAAGGTCTATTTTCTTATCAGAAATCTCATGTTTTAACTCATCTGCACTTCTCTGCATCATTGAAATATCATAAGCATTGTGCTATTAGATTTTCAGCAATTCTTGCATATATTAATATAATATCCATATGTTTAATGCATAATCAGCTCACGTACCGTAAGCTCATAGGTATAGGACAGATAGTCAAAAGGCAAAATTTTGTCATCTGCTAGCCGAAGAGCTACTAAACCCCAAATGCTTGCCGCTGTTACCTCAAATCAGTAAAGATATCACAAGATTGGCTAAAGTTGGTCGGATAACTTGTAAGATTTGGAGTGGAATGATTCTGATCTATAGAGTACTATTCAGTCATCAAACCCTTTTGGTTATGTTTATTTCACCCGATAATAAATATAAGAAGCTGTTATGATATAGAATTGTTGTTACCTGCTACATGCCTATGAAACATAGGGTCGCCGAAGTTCTTCATCCAGATGAAATCATCATACATTGAGTGGTACACTGGGTAACCTTCAGAAAGCATACAAATAATTTTGTTAGCATTTCTGGTACAATGCTGTCTTGCAACTAGGGTCGGATACGGATACATACAAATAAGATTGTATAACACAACAAAATTCTGAGGACATAGCGCTGGAATTCAAATATATTACGACTAGAAAGCATATCTATTTTTGGTTTGGTGAGTAGGCTGCTAATGTGTAAGGGCTTGTATGTAGTAGGCTGTGTAAGAGGGCTACGACTAGAAAGGGTGGTTTTTGATATTAAGAAGGGTTTAATATATTACGAGGTAAGCATGCAACACTCTGAAAAAGAAAAGTTGCCCGGAATGTCAAATATGGTGTTGAGTTGCTGGCGAAAAATGTCCATTTTTGTTTTTTGTTTAATTCGAGATTAACGTGGCAGGATTTTAGGGATGTGAAGAAATTAGTCATGGGGCTGTTTCTGATATGAGTCATTTAACTAAACACTATGGATCTACATGCAATAAGAATGCTCATCTTGCAAAAAGACTTAAATCAGGCACCTCCTCCTCCAAAAGAGAGATCAGTTGCTGGAATACCGATATGCTGTACAAATGCTGCGTAATCTGATCCCCCACCTCCTAATCTCCCAACCTATGAGCAAAAAGTTATGTTATCTGCTTAGGTATTTCATCGTTATAATAAACTGATCTTAATCATCTCTTAATTTTGTTCGCACATTTGTGAAATCGCTCAGGACATGCAGCAGTAAAGTAACTTCAAACACTTTACCTTAGAATCATTGCTGCTTGCCCATGATTCGTAGATTGTCTGTGAGGAGTTATCAGGATCTTGAACCTTCAAAACAATTTAGTGGCATTGAGAAGGAGATTAAAGGAACTACGTTTTCCAAAACAAAGAAAGAGAAATTGATAGCATTCTTAATGTTGCATCAATTACAATTATTAGAACTTCACTTTGATAGTTAAATTTTCATGATTATTTAGCCAAAGTTCAATCAAGCCGACTTCAAAAAATAAATAACAGGTGACTTTTTTTTTTTTTCGGGAACGGAGGGAGTAGTTTATGGTTAGTTTACATGTTGGTTATTTCTATCAATAACTGGTCACTTTTCGGTGTTAATGAATGAACTGTCAATTGTATTCTGATACCTGTTTAGTAGCTTCTATGAGTAATTGGTCGAGCTGTGGAGTTGCAGACACATGAAACTCTGCTCCAGAAACAGCGACGTCGACATTCAAGTAAGCAACAACCCTTGAAGCTAGCATTTCCCTATTCTCTTCTACCCATTCTGTTGATCCTATCTGAAAATAGCAGATAACTTAAGTTCTTTACGATTTCTGTGTGGGGTGGGGGGGGAAGTGTTCTCTGCTACACTAGTGCGTGTGTGTGTGTGTGTGTGAGAGAGAGAGAGAGAGAGAGAGAGAGAGAGACCAGCCCATATTCTTCAGCGTCCCAATTGCATAAAACAATTGTTCTTCGAGGTTTCCACCCTTTCTCTTGCAGCTTCGCTAGCCTTTCTGCAACCTACACTTCTCATGACAATCATACTATTCAATCTACAAGCTCTAAATTTAATGTGACGTCGACAAAAAAAAATGCTGATTAACTCATAATTACCTCAAGCAGTGTAGCCGTGCCACTGTTGGGATCAACGGCTCCAAATGTCCATGCATCCCGATGATTACCCAAAATAACAAATCTGTACATAAAATTAAAAAATATGCAGTAATTTCTTTTCCAAATGACCATTTTCTTCCTATGCAGAATTAGTAGCCGCAGAAACTGCAACGACGAGAGTATCTGGAATAACTTTGTGGAAAGAATTCAAAACATACCTATCAGGTTCTTCAGCTCCTTCAATAACTCCAATAACATTTTGGATTGTGCTTATGACTTGTTTCCCCTGCAGGCATCAAATTAGGAACAATCCTGTACTTTACAACCCTTCTGGGTAAAAATGTAATCTTTGCCGATTGACTTACAGTATAACTGAGATTGATAAATGCAGGACCTGGTCCAACCCGGTAAACAGGCGCATCTTTGCCTCCTTGCCAGTCATCATTTGCTACGGCCCCACCTAACGCCCTTATGATTTCCTCCCCATCAGCTCCTGATATAGGCAGTGAAGGTATCAACGGAACATCTCCTCCTTTCTCCACTTCATCATTTGTTAGCCTTTCACATGCCACTGTACTAGGCCACCCTGGCGTGGTGGGGTCACCTTTCCCGTTAAACACCGATCCCACCTGGACCCCACTTGGGGGCAGCCATTTGTCATCTGGAAACCACTTTCCACCACCACCACCACCATAGTCTTTCCTATCTGAATATATCAGCACCCCAACTGCACCTGCCACATAAGCATTCTCAACTATGTCGCCTCTAAATATCTTTCCATATCTTGCCAACACAACTGTACCTGAAATATTGACTCCCATCTTTTTTAAAATGGCATAGTCCTCCACCCGCCCGTAATTCACGTATACCGCCTCTCCTTCCGCGGTACCTGACTTGGCATATGCGTGGAAAGACGGGAGAACTTCGTTTGCCACATCAGCATACGGATCCCCCTTATAGACCTCCTGACGGAGGTCAAACAAGGTAGGTGGCTCTGACGGCGATCGCGTCAGTGCCAATGAACGCGATTCGGGATAAGTCAACAACACGTCGTAGGTGGCTAGATGTGACTTGATGTTGTGGGAAGTGAGAGTGGATAGAACATATGATGCCGCCTCGGCATTGGCCGGAGAGCCGGCGACATGAGGGCGGTGGGTGAGAGTGAAGAGGTGGTGGGAGATTGATTCATTGTTGGATAGTGAAGGGGATATGAATAAGGAGTGGAAGTTTGACTTAGAAGAGGTGGCTGTGGCTATGGCTATGAATCCTAAGATGATTGTGGTGACTGTTGGGCTAAACATTTGGACTTGATTTTGGGTTTGTAATTGAGAAAGATTTCAATCATGAAAATGGAGTTTGTAGATGGGAATGTTTTAAAAGTAGCCTGAACCTGGAGACAACATCAATGTCATAAATGAAAATAAGTAAATAAATAAATCTAAATACTCCCTCCGTCCAGTTACATATTTCACACTTTCTATTTTGGGCGTCCAATTACATACTTCACACTTTGCTCCTACATTATTTTAATACTCACAACACCATTATAATTTACTATTCCATCCACTCATTCTCTCTCCTATTTTACTTTTACACTCACAACATTATATCATCATTTTTTTCCTTAATCCACGCATGAACAGTAACCGTGAAGTATGTACTTGGACGTAGGGAGTATATAATACTTCCTCCGTTCCGTATAAAAAAGTACTCTTGCCATTTTGGGCGTCCCACATAAGAATGCACTTTTCTAAAATAACAAAGAATCTTTACTATTTCTTTCACTCATTCTCTCTCCTACTTTACTTTTATACTCACAACACCAATCAATTTACTATTTTCTACTTCACTTTCTCTCTCCTACCTCACTTTTCATACTCACATTACTTACACCACTTACACTTTTCCTTAATTATCGTGCAAAATGGAAGAGTGTATTTTTATGCGGGACGGAGGGAGTATGATATTGTGTGAAAAACTTGTGACGTTATGGTATTTCTTTATGTTTGAAATAATTACCATGATTATTAATCATCTATGTACATAAGTGTTGAGGTATGGTACAATATAGTATTTTGAAAAATACTTTATGTATATTCTGATTCTCCCTTTCAAAATAAATATTCATTTTTTAAAATTCATTAAAAGATTCAAATATTCATTTTGAGACGAAGATTATACTATATAAAACACTATAATCTATTTATGTTGTAGCCAATTATGTCAAATAGGAGCCATATTATTTATTACTATCTCCGTCCCGGTTCAAATGTTCCAAAATGGTTCATGCACGGAAATTAAGGAAAGTGATGTAGGAAAGAGAAAAAGTTTAAATGTTGTGAGTATAAAAAGTGATGTAGGAAAGAGAAAGTGGGGTAAGAAATAGTTAGTGGATATTTATTGTGAGTATGACAAGTGGGTTTCACAAATAAAAAAGTAATAAAAAACTTTTCTTTTTTGGATTAGGACATTTTAAATGGGACACCCAAAAAGAAAAGTTGGGACACTTCGGTGGGGTTCGGTGGGGACGGAGATGAAAGTATTTTATGATGTCATTGTCATTGAATGAAGATAATAATAATACATACAAATTTGGAGGTTTGTTTATTTGGTTCAAGACAACTTGTTAACGTGGAATTTGAGTCACAGATTGTTTGTCAACATATGCGTACTAAATGTTACACCATATCATTTTTGTGCCGACACTTAAACATACGTGCACACACTAACTTCCCTCGCTAGCTGTCTTCTCTACACTAATATTGATACTGTTTTATCCTAACATTAACTCTTTTTACAATGACACTTAATAATATGTGCACTGGAACTCTATTTCACTGACATTTTTTTTTACTCTAACACTGACACTCTTTTATCCTAACACTACTGGTACTCTTTTATATTTTCGGGGGTACAAGTTTGGATTATAATTGTAAAAAGTCTCGGTTTGTGGCTTGAAAAGTCTAACATGAAACCTTCATCATCAATGAAAAAGTCTTCTTCGAGAGCTATAATGACAGGAAGGAAGATAGGTTGGCTCAAGCCATTAAGATAATAGAAGATTCAAAGGACCAGACGTTTTATTTTGAAATAATAAGAATAAATGAGCTCAAGTTACTCTCTGTTATTGTGTTTAGACCAGTGTTCTAAAAAGCGCAAGACGGATGTTGGGCGGCGGAGTCGGACTTAGCGTTTAGGATCCTAAGCGGGGCCTAGGCGGGGCCGTGATATTAGACAAAATTTAAATATATTTCATAAATATATATATATACTCCCTCCGTCCCACTATAGTTGACATCCAAGGAGTGGGTTCAAAAACTAAGAAAAAAGAATAAAATAAAAAAAATGTGTGGTAGAAAATGAAGAGAGAGAATGAGTGGGGTAAATAGTAGTGTTGGTTGAATAAATTGAGTGGTGGAAAATGAAGAGAGAGAATGAGTGGTGGGGTAGAGTGAATATAAAAATATAAAAACTTGGTTATTTTTGGAAGGTGTCAAGTATAGTGGAACGGCCCAAAATGGAAAGAAGTGTCAAGTATAGTGGGACGGAGGGAGTATATCCAAAAAATAGTGTCAACATATGCGTATTAAATGTTACACCATATCAACATATGCGTATTAAATGTTACACCATATCATTTTTGTGCCAACACTTAAACGTACTTGCACACACTGACTTTCCTCGCTAGCTGTCTTCTCTACGTTAATATTGACAATGTTTTACCCTAACATTAACTCTTTTTACAATGACACTTAATAATATGTGCACTGAAACTCAATTTCACTGGCATTTGTTTTTTACTCTAACACTGACACTCTTTTATCCTAACACTGATACTCTTTTATACTAGCACTTAATAATACATGTGTTTTACACTGGCATTTTTTTTACACCAATTGACACTTTTTTACCCTAATATGTCGGTACTCTTTTACACTGCTACTTAATAATACATGTACATGCATTCTTTATACTAATATTGACACTTTTTTATCTTAACACTGACACTCTTTTATACTGGCACTTTTCTAGACGTGCACCGACACATTTTTAGACGTGCACCGTCACATTTTTAGACGTGTATTGACACTTTTTTACACTGACGATGTTATTTTTTTAAACGTGCACTGACACTCTTTTATCCGTGAATTTAATAATAAAAAAATCCCAAATTCAGCCCATCCAAGCCCAAAATTCTCTCCAACGCCGTTCTTTCTTTAATTTTCAGAGATCGCCATATGTACATATACAAAGATTGACACTTTGTTAAAGCGAACTAGCACTTTGTTAAAGTGGACCGACACTTCGGAGTCTACATTTTTATTTCCTCCGACTTCTCCATTTCTCTCTCCTCTCTCCTCATCTTCTTTCTATAGGGTTTCAATCGGAGGCTACATTTTTATTTCCTCCGACTTCTCCAATTCTCTCTCCTCTCTCCTCGTCTTCTTTCTATAGGGTTTCAGTCACCGCTTCTGTTACTTTTGCTGATCATCAGAGAAGGCGACGACGTGGTATCGGCGGTTGGAGGTCGCCAGAGAAGGGGGAAATCGTTGGCCTGAAATATGGAAGCTCGGGCATGAAATTCATTATTTAGTAGTAAAAAGTGACTTCAAAAATTTCAAGGCTAAACGGACACTTTTCAGATTGGAAGGGTCAGATGACCCCATGACCTTGACCTGGCTTCGTCAGTGATACCCGTGAAATGCACATGGAAGTCCAGGATACAGATACAGATACAGATACAAAAACAAAGGTTTTTGCATGGGGTAATCTATTTACACAATGCAAATTCTATTTGCACAAAATCATTAATGAATAGTTCTTGGTTTTTGAGAATTAAAGTTGTTTTATCTTTTCCCAATAATATTGACTACAACTTTTTGCACCACTCCATTGTTAATTGTGTCTTTTTTTTGCTCTCCACTTTTTACCATTGGCCCAACAATCTTTTACTAGCAACATAATTAAATGATTTACTTTATTTTCATTTCATTAAATTTAAAATTTAATAAAGCCTTTATTTATTATTAATTTTTTTTCTAATAATCGAAAAAAATATTTATGTTTTCTTAAATTTTTGACAAATGTGAGGCAACGATTATTGTCATCCAAAGATTAAAAGTAGAAGGAAATTATTGTTCTCCAAATAAAAATAATGAAAATGAACGACGTTTTTCTAAGAAGGAAAATCAGGAAATCAAAGCCGTTTTCCAAGGACAATTCTAGGACAATTGTTGACAAAATTTAACGGACATTTATATTAAATTATATTTTCAATTATATACTCCCTCCGTCCCGGCCGATTTAGGATTTTTTGGGCCGGCACGGGGATTAAGAAAAAGGTAAATGTTGTGAGTGTAATTTAAAAATAGGAGAGAGAATGAGTGGAGGGAATAGTAAATTATAATGGTGTTGTGAGTATTAAAATAATGTAGGAGAGAGAATGAGTGGAGAGAATAGTGATTTAAGGTTTCCATTTTGGGCCGTCCTAATTCGGGTGGGACGCCCAAAATGGAAATAAATCCTAAATCGGCCGGGACGGAGGGAGTATATTTTTCGTTGGACCCATATAATTGTAAAAATAAAATGATATATGAATTGGGACATTCGTAAAATATTTTATTAATACTTTAATGTGCTTTTTAAGGACAGATGGTGTAGTGTATTTAATGTGTTTTTTCAACTTTTGATATTTTATACACATTTTCATGTAATACATATTTTAATAAGCTTTTTCCAACTTTTGAAATTTTATACACATTTCCATGTAGTACATATGAAAATGAAAATAATTTTTTGGACTATTATGCAAATAGAAATACCCAATAGGATCAGCCTTCATTATTTTGAAAATGAAAATTAATTTTGGACTATTATTTTGACTTATGCCAAAAACAATTTTTAAAGAAAAGTTTGTCAATTTTCAACCTTTACAGTCTTGGAAAAGTAAAAATTGTTTTGGACTATTAGTTTGTCTTTAAAAAAATCTGTTAAAAAATAATTTTCAAAGCAAAAATAAATTATATAAAATTAAAGCAATTTTAAATCTCAATGCAACAAATTATTTAAGTATACATATATATATTGTACTTCATTGCTTTTCATCAGATATTTCTTGTAAGATTTTTCTCTCTATTACAAACATTGCCAAAAATTAAAGCTTAAATTTTAAAATGGATGATTGGAGTGAAAATCAATTAGAGTCAAGTGATGAATTAAAGTCAAGTGATAAGGTTTGCTTTTAACTTACTATACAATTTCCTAGTATTAATTTATATAGATCTCGGATTTATTCTTATATTGTATATATTTATAGGTGCTTATTTAGGAGGACGACATTTGCGGAAAAGGAACTGAACGTGATAAAAATGAAAATGAATTCAACGTCAATGTCACATACATGTTTGCGACCGATGAGGTAATTATTACCGTATTTTGTTGATTAACTCTCATTTTTCTTTACAATTACTCCCTCCGTCCAAGTAAGTATTTCACAGTTACTGTTCACGCGTGGATTAAGGAGAGAGTATTATATTGAAAGTGTTGTGAGTGTGAAATTAAAATAGGAGAGAGAATGAGTGGAGGGAATAGTAAATTATAATGGTGTTGTGAGTATTAAAATAATGTAGGAGAGAGAATGAGTGGAGGGAATAGTAAAGATTCCTTTCCATTTTGGGAAAGAAACAAAGTGTGAAGTATGTAATTGGACGCCCAAAATAGAAAGTGTGAAGTATGTAACTGGACGGAGGGAGTATGTGCTTATTTTGTTTGTGTCATTTTAAACATCACACTTTGTTTAAGCTACAATTTTAATTACTTATTTGTTTTTATAGCAATTTTAACCATTGTTAGATATTCGATCATTCTCCAGCAAAAAAAAACACAAAAAAAAACTAAAAGTAGATTAAATTTGATAAAAGAAAACAAATGAACCAAATACTAGTTTGGGAATATTGAATGCGTATCTAAAGAACAATGATTAAGTTGTAAAAAAATAGTTAAAACCAAAGAACAAAACTTTTATAAAACTCACTTCCAAAATTAATATTTATTTTTTTTTCATTTTAAATTAATAAATTTTGAACAATAATTATGGTTTAATCTAAGAGGGGAGGGGTGGGTGTTTATTCTAATATTATTCATCTCAATATAAATTTTGTTGAGGTTAATATATCTCAGTTCCCGGAACCCGCACGACACAATTACTCCATGGACCAACAATACTCTTTCCATCCATACATTCATCAATTTTTGGCTATACTTCATCCTTACATTACGCATATACGCGATGTAAGAAATGATGAAATTGTGGTTTCGAGCAATAGCTGTCTGTCTTGGCTTTCCCGAAGATGCATGGCCCACTATTCGACATAATTTGATAGAAGAGTTGGTCACTTATGATGCAGAATATGTTGAGATGTTTGGCGTTGGAGTATGGTTAAATGTTTATAATTCATTGAATTTCTTTGAGATTGATAGATGTGCACCTCCCGAGCATTGGATGAGTATGCCTGAAATGGGTGTCCTTATTGCTTCAAAGTACAATGTGATATTACATGTTCTAAGCATTGCAGGCAGCATGACGTACTTACTGCTCCGATCTAGTCCGCCCCCATGGTATCAACATGTTGCTATTGCAATCGGATACGTTAATAATAATCATTACGTCCAAGTAACAGTGACAGGAGGGTATCCAATGCCTACTCTCATGCCACAGTGGGTTCATTTCAGATATGATTGTGCAGCTGCGTGGATTACTCTATACATGACTCGGATTAACAGTTATGAGCAATATTTGCGCTTTAATTGTACTACTGAACTTGTTGTATTAGATTGACTCAAGAAATGAAATGAGATGACATCTTTTGAATTAAATGAATTTTTAATTTCTTTAATTTTAAATATTAATGAATGTAAATTATTTAATTAGGACACATTTTGCATAATTTTTTTTATTAAAATAAGAAAAAAACTTATTAAAATTACCTTAAAAAATTAAAATTTCAATATATGTAAGTCTAAAAAAATAATAAACTTATTTAGATAAATATATAATATAAACTATAAAATATATTCAAAAAATAAAATCATAAATTAAACTCCAATCATTAAATCTAAAAGACTAGTATATATATAGGGGACAATATAATAATTACTACTACTTTTTAGAAGATTATGTTGAAAAAGCCAAAGGCTAAAAAAATAAAGAAAAAGCTTCTTTATTGATTAATGATAACATTTCATAATTAACCATGTTGATTTAGGAAATCTAGGTTATTTGCACATTATTTAAATAAAAAAAATTGTGCAAATAGTAGGACCCAAAAAATAAAGAAAAAGCTTCATTATTGATTAATGATAACATTTCATAATTAACCATGTTGATTTAGGAAATCTAGGTTATTTGCACATTATTTAAATAAAAAAAATTGTGCAAATAGTAAGACCCTTTTGCATCTACAAAGCAAATTCTCGAAAAGAAGGTTCCATCAGGAAAACGACAAAAGATAATTAATGACCCGAATAATTGATGTAAAAACGCAGCGGAATAGATAAACAAGAATGATCTAAACAAATTCTTCTGTAAGGAATCGCAATTCCTTAAACAATAGAGTAAGTTTTGGGAGAAACCAGTTTCTCCATAAATTATAAAAAGTCCAATTTTTTTCAACTTGCAAGTATTTGACAAATATAGGAACAGTTTGAAAAAACTGGACTTTTTATAACTTAGGGAGAAACTAGTTTCCCCCAAAATATTGTGTAAACAATAATCTCCTAAAAAATTATTCTGCAAGTCAAATTAATGACTTAAATAAACTCACAAGGGTGTAGGATTAATTAATTAATAAAAAGGTCTCCTATTACAAAAAAAGCCCTAGCAATCTATTTATACTTGTAAATCCAAATAAAAATAGGAAAAGAAATAAATAAAGAAAATCTAATCAATAAAGGAAAAGAATCCTAATGACTTATTTAAAATCCTATAGACTAAAATATCCCTCGTCTAAAAATATTAAAAGAAATAATAACGATAATAATACAATAATACGGGACGAGTAATAATAAAACAAAATCCAGTTCCTGAAGCTTCACTCACGGCTCACGGCATTTTATAGAATTGCCTAGCACGGTCGTGTTTCCACTAAGACACGGCCGTGCAACCGGGAATATGGCCGACTTTTCTGCTTGGTCCGGTCACCGTTCCTCCGTGCTACATCAATAATACAGAGTATTTGGACAGTGACAAGAGGCATTAGATTTTTACATGAACGTTAGTAGCAAATTAACATTGTTGTAACCTGATGAGAACTAATTCAACCCGTGTGTAAGATCAATGGTAAAACCTATGCTGAGAAAACTCTCCTATTCTTGTTTCTTACTTGTAGATGAAGAAGCCTCTCGGGTTTCATTTGCTAGAGGATGCTTTACACTAGCCTTGGCTTCTGCAAGAAACTTTGGATCTGGCTCGTGCTTATCGGAAGGTTCTTTCATTGCCATGCATATGTAGAACGCTATTACGACATTGACTGAAATGACAGCCAAGAACCCGCTCAATAGTGTCAGTGAATGCGAGGACATTTCAGCAGAACCTGCTTGAGACTCAAAATGGTTATTGATACACCAGAGCTAGGATGGGAATTTATATAAATAATCCAATCACATAAAAATATTTAGCTATTTTTGGAGCAAACCCTTGATGTAAAGAAACGATCAAATAAAGAAAAAGAAATGAACAAGGTGCTAAAGAAAGGCACCATCACAGGTACAACAATTCAGATGAAAGTTGCAGCCAGTATAGGTGTATCTGAATTGTAATTTGCTCCAAATTATTTTTAGAGAAGAGAGAGATTATTAATTTACCCTAATTTTAATCAAAAGAATCTTTCAGATCAATACCTTTACACTCTTCATTTTCAAGCCTGTATTGGAATTTTCTAAAACAGGTGTAATATTGTAATCCCGTAAAAGATTATAGGCTTCTCCATAGCGCAAGAAGATGGAAGAGCGTGTTCTTTTTTTGAATCACAAGTTCCCACTATTTTTCACTTACTTTGGGCTGAAATTTATTAAGATGATTCTTAAAAAGTACTCCCTCCATCCCTGTTTAAGGTTCTTTCCTTTTTGGTATGTCCCAGTAATCCTGTACAAGTTTCTTAGTTGCTTTATTACTTAAAATGGACAATAGGACCCACTTGTCATTTTCACAACAAAAACTCCCTACCCCCATTTTCTCTCTCCTACTTTATTGTCATACTCACACATTTACTTTTTCTTAATCTCCACGTAAAGTCAAACTCAGAACATTAAACCGGGATGGAGGTAGTATTAAAAACATTAAAATGAAATGCCACAACATATCAAGGAAACTAACAGGGGCAATTTGTAGCCTAGAATCAGTCACTCGAGAAGGTTTTAAGGATTGGGATTGGTTCATGTACAGTTTTAATTCCTATATGCATGGAGGAAATTATATTTAGCTTGACAAGGGAGAATTAACTAGACAAATATATATATATATATCTATCCAACTTCATCGGCAAAATCATTCAACGAAGGACAAGGAGCTTGTAGCTGGAGCTAATGGTGAGTGGGTGGGGTTTGGGGGCTGGAGGTAACCTCTATATCAGTATTTGGTGGATCAACTGAAACCCCATCTTTTAAAAAAAAACACTCTTCGATAAGGCACAGATTGGAGCTTACAATCTATAAGTCAGCCTTTTCAAAGCTAGCATAGAAAGTAAAAGAGAATAAGACTGTCAAATTGACAATTACTGCATATATCACATATAACTCCGTACCTGAATGGACAAAAACAATAGTATATGAAAATGTAGCAAAAGACACACATGCCTGATTCCATATACTCCTACTCCCTCCGTCCCACATTACCTTACTCGTTTACTGTTGAAAACGGAAAATAAGGAGTGAATATATATAATGTTATTAAAGTAGGAGTTGTGAGTGGGTAGGAGAGAGAAAGTGGGGTAGAGAATAGTAAGTGGGTCCCATGAATAAAGAAGTATTAAAAAGTTTCCTTTTTAGGAAAGTGTGACTTTAAAGTGGGACGCCCAAAATAGCAAAATGGGTAAGGTAATGTGGGACGGAGGGAGTATTTCTTAACAGAGTTAGATGACTGGATTACTTGGCGGGATATAGACTGTGAAGGGGGGGGGGGTATGCTATTTGGCCATTTTTTAAGAAGAAGCTATCTATTTTCTAGCTTTTCACAAGCTACACCAAACAGGGCCCATGTAAGATTTGCAACATAAAGAGAGGTTAGAACCAGACAGATTCACTACAATGGAAAAGTAGTAAGAGAGGATAATTCACCTACAAAACTTCCATTAGTGACAAAATATAGCTTAGACTATCAACCACCAGAAAGTACAGAAACTCTTGGAAATAACAACTAATACTCCTTCCATTCAACTCAAAGAATCCACGGTTGAAAAGTCAATTAACTAAATGATGTAGAGATGGTGATATAAGACGTATTGATAGGTAAAGCTGAAAGGTTACGGAAATTGTAGGCATAATTTTGAAAATGGACTCTTTAAGAGAACATCCCAAAATATTATAGCGGACTCTATAAATGGAATGAGAAGGAAGAGGAAAAGCCTTCCACGGAAAAAAATATACTCCCTCCGTCCCACAATAATATATAAACTTTCCATTTTGGGCGTCCCACAATAATATATACTCCCTCCGTCCAAGTAAGTGTTTCACACTTACTGTTCACACATATATTAAGGAGGGATTATTATATTGAAAGTGTTGTGAGTGTAAAAGTAAAATAGGAGAGAGAATGAGTGGAGGGAATAGTAAATTATAATGGTGTTGTGAGTATTAAAATAATGTAGGAGAGAGAATGAGTGGAGAGAATAGTGAAAAAAACTTTCCATTTTGGGTAAGAAACAAAGTGTGAAGTATGTAATTGGACGCCCAAAATAGAAAGTGTGAAGTATGTAACTGGACGGAGGGAGTACTTTCTTAAAATGGAAAGGAATCTTTACTATTCCCTCCACTCATTCTCTCTCCTACATTATTTTAATACTCACATCACCATTATAATTTACTATTCTCTCCACTCATTCTCTCTCCTATTTTATTTTCACACTCACAACACTTTCAATATAATATTTCCTCCTTAATTCCCGTGCAAAACCCAAAAGTCTATAAAAATGTGGGACGGAGGGAGTATTCAAATTAGCTATCACCAAAGAGTAGAAGGCATACATGGACAATTTATAAAGATAAAGGAAGCTTACCAGGAAATAGATTATGGTTGAAACCATATAAAATTGCAACAGGAACTATCCACATAAGCATCGATGCAACAAAGAACTTCTCCATTACTCCTGCCATGGGTTACTTCAATCTACAATGAGAAATTTCTGTGATGTCAGGAAAATACTGAGGCACTAACTGTACAACAGGACATCAAACCAACTTTAATAAATCCCTTTAAAACAGGACAGCATCAACCATGGATAGGAAGCTTGTGTGCTGGGTTAAAGCAGTACTTAATCCCATCAAATATTTTGGGACTATGCCCGATAAGTTCTAAAGAAGTTTCATAATGCCCGATAAGTTCCTTCCCCGTGTTGTATTATGATGTTGTATTATGTTTCGAAAATACAACATCAATTAAGGCCATAATACTGCATTCGGCGGCCGCCGGTGACCGGAGTCCGAAGCTCATGGACCGGCGATCAGATTCCGACCTCCGGCAACCGGATTCCAGCGATCGGCGGCCGGATTCCGGCCAAAATTGCCGGATTCCGGTGAAAATTGACCGGATTCCGGCGAAAATTGACCGGAATCCGGCATGCAGCGATAGCAGACGGCGGCGGCGGAGCTGGGCTGTGGCGGAGGCGGTGGTAGGATGCAGTATTATGATTTTAAACTACTGCATAACTATATGTTGTATTATACATAATACAACATGAGAACTTATGGGGCATTTTAATACAATGAGGAACTTAGTGGGAAGTGATTTGTTCCAAAAGGAACTTATGGGGCAAATTCCCTCAAATATAAAGTTTTGCACACATAACATCAGTATGCTGCTATAGTTATGATTCTAGTTTGTTCGAAATGCCAATTTCAGTAAAACAACCGACACCGAGATCCATTAGGCTGATATCTTGATAAATCTGCTACAACTTGACTAAGTATCATGTACTCCCTCCATAAATTCCTCAAATAAGTTACACTTGAAAAGTAAAATTTCCAGAGTTGGACTTTTACCCCTGTATTTCCTTAAATTGCAGGAAAACTGCATCTTTTTTTTGTCAGACACATTACAAATCTCATGTTTTGAGAGAGCACGGAATAACTCGAAAAATATTGATTTTTTGGAAATTCTAGTCTTTGGACTCAATAGTAAGGTAGCAATCGTTTTAACCCTTTTTCAATCTGCCATAGTGTGAGCTTCCCTTAAATGATTCCAACATAAGAGACAATATGGTCGCTTTGTTATCCATGATAATGAAAATAGCTTGGAGGGTAGCTCAAGATTTGAATTAGTTCCACCATATCTTGAGAAATTACAGAAAACAAATATCAGCTTCGTTACTCTTAATCACTGAGTTAAAGACAAATTTCACAGACCATTTATTCATTCAGCTTACCCTTTACAACTCCTAATCACCGAGTGAAAGGTGAATCCAACTGACTATTTGTTGCATTCAACGGCATTCTGGTTTTCTTATAATATACAGACCCACTTCTCAAGTTCTCGTCCTGGTTTTTCCACATTTGATGTTATCACAAGCTCATATCTCACTTTCGTCAACAGCTTGGTGTTTAACAAATACGGATTAAAATTAGTAAAACACAACTAATTTAACAACTGGTCAACAAAGATTTAATATCATACTCGACATTGCACGATAGCTAGGATTCTACCAACAGTTCACCCTATCTCGGATGACTAAGAACTCTTGCGCCAAATCAGCCTACTCTAAATTAACTCATTTATATGGAGTTCTTGTTTCCTCGTATAAGATTACGTAGATTATCAGGTATACCGTTCCATATTGTTAGTGCAGACTGTGGGTGTTATCACAGGTGCTGTCACTGGCAGTTGGGAGTTACCCAAACTAGAATGATTTGCAATTTAATAATTCTTTCCATATTATTTTATATCCTAATGTCTAATATTATTTGCAAGATATATGTGTTTGTTAGTCCATATTTCAGTTTAATACATGGTTGGATTGGTTGCTAAAAGAATGGAAGGAAGTTATACGTAAATAAGGATTTACGAATAACTTTTGCTTGGTCCATATTACTTGTTGATGAAAGAAAAACGTGGGAAGACCAAGTCATGAGAGTTGTTGCTGTTTATCGAAGAGTACAAGGCCAAGAAAGCAAGAGAGTACAAGGTGAGAAAGCATGGACTTGAGCTTCAAGTTTCGGTTGCTATAATGGTGGGAAGAAGGCGCATGAAGAGGAAAACAAGCCAAGAAATGTAGCCACTCTCCTCACACGATCTGAGCATCCAAGGCTGTTGTTTTTTAGTAGCCTTCCAAGGCAATTGAAGGCTATAAATAGGCTAGGTGTGATTGCTTGAAGAGATACCAAACACATACCACACACACCTTAGCACAAGAGAGACAAAGTATCTTTGGTTCATATAATCCTTCCTCCCTTGTGATTCTAACTTAAACATTGTGTGTTTAAGTGAGTGTTGGCTAAGGATAGGATTCGTACTTTGTCTCATTAGTTCCATAGAACATTATTATTGTTATAGCGGGAACTTTCGACTTTGTAATTTTTCTATATTAATTATAAAGTCTTCGCCATCTAGGCACACTCAAGTTATATATTTATATAACTTGAGAAAATTATATCTTGTGTTATTTATTTCCGCTGCACAAATCTTTTACAACCTGTTTAGTTTTGTGGTATGTGTGTTATCCGTCAGTGTGTTATCCAAGGTGTTGGTGTGCTGTCCGTTGTTATCCAAGGTGTTGGGTAACATCTAAGGTAAATCTCTTTCCAGTGAAGCCGTGACAATTTCACATATCAATCTTAAAATTTTATAGCAAAAAAGTTCAATAACATGCAATAATGACTAAAGATTGAATTCATTTTTTTTAACCAACTAAAGATTGAATTCATTAAACCTAAAAATTAAGGAAATCCCACCAATATACAACCGAGTAGACTACAGCAATACAGTTACATTCATACTTTTACGAATTTGTAATTGAACTTATAGACAGATCGAATAGGTTAAACAAACGATGGAAAATTGACCTGATAGAGCTTCGATTAGACGTCGGGATAGTTCCAGTTGCCGGAATCAGAATGAACAGTCAACACATTTACTCAAAAGAACGGTTAACGCCGGAGAATGTTGTTGGAGGGCGAATATAGCAACTCTGGTCACTGTTTTCAAGCTCGCCGACGATCTCTTGCCGCCGAATCGTAGATTATGTTAGCGGAAAGGATTTGTGCGGGGGACAATTTACATTTTACAGTCCACGTGCCTATTGTAGTCGAGATTTGTCAGTTCGGCCCCTATAGTTAAACAAATTTTCAAATTGGACCTTATACTATGGTGGTAGTTAGAAGTCGAACAGAACATAACAGGAAGAGAAGAACAAAGTCAAAACTCAAAAGAGCGAAGTGAAATTGGGAAAGGATGAAGACGGTGGTGGGGATGGTGGTGTCGAACAAGATGCAGAAGTCGGTGGTGGTTGCCGTCGACCGGCTCTTCCACCACAAACTCTACAACCGCTACGTCAAACGCACCTCCAAATTCATGGCTCACGACGAACAGAACCAATGCAACATCGGCGATCGGGTAGTTATCAATCGTATATGCGTGTGTTTGTGTGTGTCCGTGTTTGAATTTGTGCGTGGGTGAGAGTTAAGGAGATACCTGAATAGTTTTTTTGCATTTGTTGTGAAAACGAAGCTCATAGACATATCGGCTTCTGGCGCCGCCGCCGTCTCTCTCCGGTAATTAGGTTTTCTTGCCGTTAAAAAAAATATAGAGCAATGGGATAAAGTTATTTACGGAGAATACTCAAACATAGCTAGGATAGCAAAATCTCACATTTGTTCTTCAGACTAAAACCCTAACTTTGTTCAGTTCCCAAATTTGAGCAATTTATTTGTTTCTTATTTCTCAAGTTGAAGATTCAGAAAATGAACTGCGGATAGGGTTAGAATCTCTACTTTGTGAACTAGCCTATTGAAGGTAGAAACTGGAACGATGAAAAAATGTTGAATAATCAAGCACAGTGGTGCTGGGGAGACATCATATCCGTCTTCATCCGTCTCTGAAATTCTGGATGATTGTACTTTTTTCAAGAAATTCCATCCGTAAATGTGTGTCCTTTTGTAATTCATCTTTAGTTTTTTGCTATTCCGATCAGGGTAATTGTTTCAGCTTTTAGCTTATGTTCCATTGCATTTCCAACTTGTTCTTCACGTTCTCCAATTCTAATTATTTTCTGTCAGATTTAATATCACTGTATGTTTCTCTCTTGAACTCAAGTATAATGCTCTCGTAAATGCTTTTGCAAGTTCAATATCTTTGCTAGATAAAACTAATTTGTTGTGTTAAGGTCAGAAATTCATAGTGTTAAGCTATGTCGGTATTTCCAGTAGCCAATAAGAGTGAAATATATTGGAAACTGATTTGTCCTTGTTGCCATTCATACTTGGTTGTATTTTTCCATCTGAAATGATGAGCATGTTAGGTATTTAAGTTTTAACTGGGATAGTATGAAACTCTATTGCAGGTCAGATTAGATCCTTCCAGGCCATTGAGCAAGCGTAAGAATTGGGTGGTTGCAGAGATTCTGAAAAAGGCACGAATATATGTTCCCCCATCAGTGTCCCCTACGAGAGGTTCTGAAAACAAGACAGAAGTTCCAGCTTCATCTTCCTCTTAAGGTTCGATTCCGTAACTCATTTGTCTTATCTTTATGAAATATCTTTTGGTGGTGGGAGTAAAAACTAGATAATGATATTAATGGATATTTCTTTGTTCAAATAAAGTAATGCCCACTACTGTAGTAAAATAAGTGTTGTGTCCAGCACATGTATTCGAACTGCACAAATCTTCTCCAAAGTCCAAACATTATGTTGTGCTGATTTGGCCATTTGGGGCCAATGCAGTCATGATTGCATAGCAGTTGGGTGCATTGGCGGCCCAGATCCAATTTCCACAAATCAGATGCCCCCCCCCCCACTGTTTTTTCTTTGGGGGAAGGGGTATGAAATTCCAAATGTGCCATCCATATATCCTAGCCATCTCTCTCCAAACCAAGAGCCGAGATTTTGCTCACCAAACTGTTAAGCTGTCCAACTGCTTGTGCCCCGAAGCTCTTGTTGTGGCACTGTCGTCTATTATGTAAATTTGTGAGAGACTTAATGGTGACCACTAGGATTGTGTAACACAAAGTCTGCTTTTGCTCTAATGCTAAGTTTGCATTTCTTTTGCCAGGTGAGAACTCGAGTTGGTAAACACTATTTGGCCTAGTAATCAAATTCAGGGAGCTGCTGCATATATGAAGTGGCGTGGACCATAGATACAGTCTCTGTTTTGTTACGGTTCTTGACAAAGAATGTGTATGTTTTTTGCTTGTGTTATTTGAAATAGCGGAGTCATTGCTCCAACTCTTCACTTTTCCTGGTTTCTACGGCTGTAGTACATCGGTTATTGCAACGGTTTCTGTAATCGTTTCGGTAATAGTAATTGCAACAGTTTCTATAATCGTTTTCGGTAATAGTAATATAGTTTACGTCGCTGCAATAGTTCCGGTAGTTGTAGAGCGATAGGTGATAACGTAGCAGGGGCGGACACAAGACCACCCAAAGGGGTGGCTGTCTGTGAACCCCCAAAATTAATGTTGACATGTAAAAAAAAAAAGAAAAAACTACTAAGTGCATTCATGTAAAAAACAATTTTTTTTTTGAAGTTTTTGGGTAATGTAACTTATGAACCCCTTTATTTTGATTCTGAGTCCTTCCCGTAACTTAGCCGTGAGCATGTCATATATGTCAACTGTCAGTGGTGTTGCCGACATGTGAGAGGGAAAATGCAAAGTTCCAACAATAAGAAGCTATTCATGTGGACCATCACAAAATCTATAACGACTGACAGCACACATTCCTCCTTGGCATTTCCCTTCACATATAAGACCGCAGTTCTATGAGTCTAGTCTTTAGTCACGACCAACGGTCGTTATTGCCTTAGACTACCCACATTGGTGACTCGTGAGAGGGTCACCATGGGTCACAGCAAAAAAAAAAAAAATTCACCAAAATGCATGACCCTGGAGTCCTGGACAGTCAGTCAATCGAGGTTGGCACAAGTTGGGTCACTAAAATGAAACACATGTCATCCAATGATTGGGTGGTATGTATTTATATAAATATATACTCCCTCCGTCCAGTTACATACTTCACACTTTCTATTTTGGGCGTCCAATTACATACTTCACACTTTGTTTCTTTCCCAAAATGGAAAGGAATCTTTACTATTCCCTCCACTCATTCTCTCTCCTACATTATTTTAATACTCACAACACCATTATAATTTACTATTCCCTCCACTCATTCTCTCTCCTATTTTAATTTCACACTCACAACACTTTCAATATAATACTCTCTCCTTAATCCACGCGTGAACAGTAACTGTGAAATACTTACTTGGACGGAGGGAGTATTTAAAACTAACATATTTTATATAATTATATAAAATAAAAAAAATAAAAAATATATCAAAATTCATATTTTTTTTTATAATTGTATGGGTAAATATTTTTAATAATTGTACGGATAATTTTAGAAATATTATTACTAATACATTATTTTAAAAAATAAAATGATAAGTATTTTAGGTAGACATGAACACAACCACTGAAGATAATTAAAATTTTATATTATTTTTTGTCAAAATGAATTAACTTGACTAATCTGATTTTCACCTTAAAATCAATTGGTTTTAATGTAAAATCTCAGACTTTAAAATTGTATCAAATCGTAAGGTATCGGGTTCTATTCCGCCCGCTTGCAGTATTACCCGTATTTAAGTGTGCGAAAATTGCACTATGTTGGCATGCCCAATAATATGAAATGTTTGTAATCTCTTCACGTGTGCATCCGGCTCACACGTGGGGGGGGTGTGAAAGCTTGATATACATTGTTGAGACACAATCTAAAAGTTTAAGCTTTTAAATCAAGTGGTAACTCTAACAGTCACTCTACTAAACACCAATTGGTTTTAAGGTGGAACTTCAAACTTTAAGATGGTATCAGAGCATGTCCGTTACACATGCAGGTCCAACGGCCCACGATGTTGATTCATGCCACCCGATTAACAAGTTCACGTTGTAAGCATAGTCAAAGCCTGGTTATACGTGAGGGCGTTTTAGAGATATTATCCAACATCGGGATTGTCAAAACTTACCTATAATATATAAAGATTTCGGTCAGTCCTCTTAACATTAATTAATTTTAAAGTGAAAACTCAGACTATAAATTTTACAAAGAAATTCAAATTATATTGATGTGGAATGGAAGAGTATTTAAAGTTATATTGTCTAACATTTGAATGTTTTTTTTTTTTTTTTGAAAGGATATATTCACCTTCATGCGCCAAACAGAAAGACATTGCCTCACGGGCACTATGACAAGAACAAAAAGGCGTAATGCTTGTCTTTGTGGCCACTATTTCTTCCTTGTGAATTCTCTCTCTCTCTCTCTCTCTCTCTCTCTCTCCATTGTTGTCAGTGGGAGCACCCGTGATCTCTTCTTCCATGTCATGATTCTCTAATCCAACATCACATTCTTCCTAATTTAACAAGTTCTATAGTTGTTTCCATCAAACTCATTAAAAAAGAAAAGGACCGCCATTTAAAAAAGAATGAGTTTGTGATTCATGCATCAGTTCAACTACACTACAGTCAAATGTCACAGTCAAATGTCACAGATACTCTCGTATCCCTATTTACTAGTAAAAATGACATATATATAGAACCCCATTTTCTCATTGTCATACCAACATTCTTCTCTCCCCCACCCCACCCCACCCCACCCCCTCTCTCTAATTATAATTCTCCTTTTATGATGTCTAACTCCGGGCACATTTTCACAATTTTCATTCTAACACTAGTTCTCATTAATGGGAGATACACACAATGTCACACCAAGGGCTTGAGACCAAAGAGAAGTGCAGGGAAGCAATTGACTGTAAATATGACACAAACCCAATACTCAGAGCAACAATTCATGAAGTGGGTCAATTTTGTTGGTAGATTAAGGCACTCCCTCTTCAACACTGCAAAGAATAAGCTCTTCCCTTCTTTCTCTCTCACAGTCGACAAAAATCCGACCTATGGCGACTTCACAACCATTCAAGATGCCATTGATTCTCTCCCTTTTATCAATCTTCTTAGAGTTGTCATCAAAGTTCATGCAGGGGTTTACATGTAAGATCTCTCTCTCTCTCTCTCATAATCTCTCTCTCTCTCTCTCTCTCTCTCTCTCTCCCTTTTATCAATCTTCTTAGAGTTGTCATCAAAGTGGCTCATGAGTTGTTTTTCTTGTTCATCATCTTTGTACTACTCTAAGAAAAGATATTGATTACAAATTGATGTCGCGTCACTATTATCATAGTCCAATTATTTGTATATATAAACAAACGTCCAAAACGTGGATACCAAGTTTGCTGATGTGGAGGCAACAACATTGCTGATCTTGCCTCCACATCAGCAAAGTTGCCTATTTGTCGTAAGATATTAGCTTGGTGGAAATTGATAATAATGACTATGTATCACCGTTGCACTCAATATTTACTCGTTACATGAATATATTTACTTGTTACACGACTACTGTGTTAGTTGTTTAAGAATTTAGGAAGCATAGACAAGCCTTTATTTTCTTGACAAATTGGATTATTTACCTATGATTTTCTTGAAATTGATATTGGTTTAATGAAAAATAGCATGAAATATTGCAGGGAGAAGGTGAATATACCACCATTAAAGTCATTCATAACAATAGAAGGGGCAGGGGCAGACAAAACTATAGTGCAATGGGGAGATACTGCAAAGACAATTGGGGCCAAAGGACAGCCTATGGGCACCTATGGCTCTGCTACATTTGCTGTCAATTCCCCTTATTTCATTGCCAAGAACATTACATTCAAGGTGCTGGGGGCTAGTACTTTACACACACAAATACACACACTAGATTACATGATAATAATTTGGTTGATATATGCAGAACACGACACCGGTGCCGGCACCCGGATCTGTCGGAAAGCAAGCGGTAGCATTTAGGATATCGGCGGATACAGCAACATTTCTTGGGTGCAAGTTTTTGGGTGCACAGGACACACTCTATGATCACTTGGGCAGACATTATTACAAGGATTGCTATATTGAAGGCTCTGTCGACTTCATCTTTGGCAATGGCCTCTCTTTATTTCAGGTTCGACGAAACAACAGCAACAAGATTTTAAATTTTCATGGCACAAAATTTTGTTTCATTTTTTTATATCTTGAGCTTGAAATGATGTGATGAAATTATAGAATGGATGACAGAGTTGTCAGGTGCATGCTATAGCACCGCGGACCGGAGCATTAACCGCGCAAGGCCGAACCAGCTTGTTGGATGACACTGGATTTTCATTCTTGAATTGTAAGGTGACTGGTTCAGGCGCACTTTACCTAGGAAGGGCTTGGGGTCCCTTCTCAAGGGTGGTTTTTGCCTACACTTATATGGACAACATTATCATCCCCAAGGGATGGTACAATTGGGGTGACCCTAATCGCGAAATGTAAGCTCCCTCTATCTCTCCCTCCTTAACGTCTGCATTATTGATCCCTTTTTACATCTGTTTTCAAATAGACCTTAAACCTGTACAGTCCGACTGTATAACAATTGAATTTTTGGAGTTTTATAGTAGATCACTTTATGTTAACATGAGTTATTTCTTACGGTACGCGTGTTATATTTTATCGTTTGCACTGCAGTCGGACCGTTCATGATCCAAATCAGTGGAACTGAAAATAATGTAGGAAATAGATCGAGCATTACCTTTGGAAGTGGGTTGGGGCCGGTGCCGTCCTCTAACTAGTGAACCCATAACCCTTTCTAACTTTCTGTATGGGCATTGGCCTTTGTCCTATTACCTTTTTTCCTTTAGTAGAATAACTTTATGTTTATGGTCTACCCTTCTTACTATACTATCACATACCCTACCATGGAAGCACGCTCACACTATCTGTGGCGAAGAATTTTTTTTCAAAATGACACTGTTTCAAAAAGTATTTCCCAAAATGTCATACTTTTATAAGTATTGACAAGAATAGCCTAGTTTTTAGAATTCGCGGTTAGCAACTGCGTTTTCATTAATGAATTCGCAGTTGGCAACCGCGGGTTTATAATTTTTCTAATTTTTTTTTTTTAAACGCGGTTGGCAACTGCGAATTCAACTTAGAAAACGTAGTTGTCAACCGCGAATTCTAAAAACTAAGCTATTCTGGTCAATACTTTTAAAAGTGTGACATTTTGAAAAATACTTTTTGAAACAGTGTCATTTTGGGAAAAAGTTCCGGTGACGAAGCCAGGAAATTTATCAAAAGGGGTCGATACTGTTTTGAAATAATTATTATAAGGAAGAGATTCAATTTTTGCATACAGTGGAGTCAAATACTAATTTAGTAGAATTTTTTCTCAAAATTAAGGGAGTCAAAAATGTATAAATTCATCAATTTTAGTAGTAAATAATCATTTTAAAAAAATTTAAAGGTGCTAAAATTGACACATTCCAAAACGGAAAGGGGTCGACCGACCACCTTATCATGTGCCTACCTTTGCCACTGCACACTAACATATTGAAACTTCAAAATTGAAGTTTAATCTTATATAAAAAAAAAAATTTTAAAAATCTTTAGACTCGATATTACAAATTTTTCCTATATATGGCTACGAGCAGTTGCGAATTCAATTATTTTAGCAACGGAGGTTCGAGATTGCTTGTTGAAAAGCTATACTTAATTATCCTGTAAAAATTTGGAATAAAAGAGGGTCAAAATGATATTACAGTACAAATTTTACCTAAAATAGAGGGGCTTAGACTAAAATGGTGGCATTTTTTAAAAATTTAGAGGTGCTAAAATGACATTACTCAAAAATCGGGGTCGAATCCCTATTCCTCTCAAGTGGCTTGGCTATCGAGTTCAGGAAATAATCAGACCCAAAGAAACAAATGTTGAATGAAGGAAATATTTGTCAATAATCTTGTAGATTACAAAAAATGATGAAATAAAACAAAATGACTCAATAAACTGTATACGTTTTTTTGTTATTAAGCATCAGTCAGTTTATACAATTTTCGACGCACTTTTTATCATGTATCATTCGAAAACAGTCTCTTTGTGCTTTAATTCGCCAAAATCTAGGGAGAAACGCGTTTCTCCATAAGTTATGGAGAAACGGGTTACGGGTATCCAGAACCTTTTGAAAGGATATCCAGAAATTTTGTATTGGCAATGACCTTTGGCCCATGGTTACTTCTGGATATCAGTCTCAAAGGTTCTGGATATCCAGAACCCTTTGAAAGGATATTCAGAACCTTTTGAAAGGATATCCAGAAATTTTGTATCGCCATGACTCGACCCATTGCTACTTTCCCTTGATATTGCCTCAAATGCTTCTGGATATCCGTAACCCTTTGAAGGATATCCGTAACCCATGTAGCCGGGAGCAACCGTGAAATTTAGAATTGGCTTCTGGATATAAGTTTTAAGGCTTCTGGATATCCATAATCAATGTTCTAGATATCCAGAACCTTGTGAAAGTGATATCCAGAATCAGAAATTTGGTCTTGGCCTTGGATTTGGTCTCAAATCTTTTTTCTGGATATCCGTCCCAAAATTTCTGAATATCAATCCCAAAGCTTCTGAATATCCAGAAACCCGTTTCTCCATAACTTATGAAGAAACGCGTTTCTCGCTAGACCTACTCCTTTAATTCAGTACAAGTGTGTGTACATACGATCACCCGTTTTCTTTTTTGCACTAACGTTGTGTAAGATCCAATGCAGGACTGTGTTTTTTGGGCAATACAAGTGCAGTGGGCCAGGGTCAACGTTTGCGGGTCGGGTGCCATGGTCAAGAGAACTGACAGACGAACAAGCAAAGCCTTTTCTTTCACTTAACTTCATCGATGGCTTTGAATGGATCAAACTCGGAATCTGAATTCTACTACTCCATCCTTTGTTTCTTTTAGATACTAACATAGTAACTTGTATATTAACAAAATTACATGGGTCGATAAGAGTGGCGGATTCAGGAATTTTTGTCAATGCGGCAAAAATGCACTACGTTTCAATGGGTCAAAATAAAATTTTATTGTACTTTTTCTTATATCTCAAAAGGGGGCAAGTTTCAACAAATTGCACTAAATTTTTCTTATATCTCAAAAGGGGGCAAGTTTCAACAAATTGCACTAAACCGTCAAAATTTTGAAAATTTTGCACTAGTAGTTTTTAAAATCCGGATAAATCAAAACCCGATTCTGCCCCGCCCCGTTTTCTCTATAATATTTTTAAAAATCTTACTATTTTATTATGCAAAGCTATTATTATTATTATTATTATTATTATTTTCTTCCAAAACAATAAAAAGCATATAATATTATATAAAACTAAAAAAAATACATTTCATCATCAAATATATATATATATATATATATATATATACTCCTCCGTCCCAATAAAAGCTTCCCATTTTGCCGTTTGGGTGTCCGTTAAAAACTTCCACTTTCCTTTTTGGCACGGGAATCTTTCTTATTCCTCCACCATTCTCTTTCCTACATTATTTTAATATTACAACACCATTTATAATTTACTATTTCTCCACTCATTTCTCTCCTATTTTCAAATTACACTCACAACATTTTTCTTTCCATCCATTTTATTAATTTGCGTGCGAGACAAAAAAGCAGCCTTCTATTGGGAGGGAGGGAGTATATATATATATATATATATATATATATATATATATATACTCCCTCCGTCCCGCCCGACTTAGGATTTTTTGAAATGGCACGGGGATTAGGAAAAGGTAAATGTTGTGAGTGTAATTTAAAAATAGGAGAGAGAATGAAATGGAGTGAATAATAAATTATAATGGTGTCATGTAGTATTAAAATAACGTAGGAGAGAAGAATGAGTGGAGAGAATAGTGATTTAAGGCTTTCCATTTCCGTCCCCAAAGTCGGGTGGGACGCCCTAAGTATATATATATATATATATATATATATATATATATATATATATATATATATATATATATATATATATATATATATATATCAAGGTTTTAAAAAGCGCTAGGCGGATGCTAGGCGGCGGAGCCGGGCCTAACGCCTAGGCGGAAACTAGTCGGGACTAGTCGGGATTAGTCGGAACCTAGGCGAGACTTAGAACTAGGCGTTGAAGAGGGGCCTAGCGTCTAGGCGGGGCCTAGGCACCCTTAGGCGGGTCTTTTAGAACACTGATATATATGGTTTAATATTTCTTGGCTTTTCTTGTTGGGCCTTTGCTTTGTTGCACTATACTATGTGACCTCAACTAGTCAACTGGGCCTTAAACGACGTCGTACTCGACATGCTATCCGCATAAACGCTTGTTGAGGGCGTGATGGGCCCACAAGAATTTGAGGGGTGGTTTGGGCATTTGAGAAACCACACTCCTCACCTAATGAGGCCCATTTATCTGTGTCTAGGCAGCTCCGGCAGTTGAGCATTGATGTGCGGGCGGAGTTTGCCCATGTATTGGTACTTCTGGATCTTGATTTGGGCCTATCTGTATCAACCCCAACAATCTTGGGGTTTCATCAATTGTAGGAAGAGAGTTACTATTCAAACCCCAAAAACCTATGAGTATACCCCAAATATAAAAATTTCAAAAATGCCATTGAGATTAATTACTTCTTTACCCCTATTTTCATCTTCCCCTTTACAATTAAATTTCACCTACCATTTTTCTTCCATTAATTTACCACACTTACCACCCCTCCCATTCAATTAAATTTCACCTACCATTCTTCTTCCATTAAGTTAAAAAAAAAAAAACGAAATTTTTCACAAATTTCCAAGCATCAAATGATTCCTGACATAAAGTCGGTCATTACTGACCAATTCTGGGCAAAAGATCGTCCATTATTGACAATCGACTATTTGGCAGCCGAATCCGTCAAGGGTCGGGAACAGGGGAATGCTTAGACGATTTTCGGGGTACTGGTAGGGATCGAACCGGCGAGGAGCCGATTAGGGAAAGGAAGAGCTAGGTGATGGAACGGAGCTAGGAGAATGGTTGCTCCGGCCGATTGGAGAGGATTGGTGTTTGGGTTGTCGCCAGTTGGTTTTGAGATCGGAGAAGAAGGAAATTGAGGTAGAGGAAGGGAGAACGGTGGTGAAGGTTGAGGTTGGGTGAGGTAGTCGGTTGGTTTTGGCCGGAGAGGGAGGAGCCTGGGGCGGGTGCGTATAGAGAGAGAGAGGAGAGTTTAGAGAGAGAAGCTGAGTGTTGTTCTATGTGTTTTTGTGAGAGAGGCGTGTGTGTGTGTTGATCCACTTTTCCAAATGAGAAGAATTGGTATTTAAACGTATATTGGAAACATGGATTAAAATGCGACCCAACGTATCCCTTCTACATAGGAAATTACCGGAGTCGGCCACCACCCTACGACTTTGGACTTAAAAGTTAATCACTATCTACTGATTCTGGGAAAATAATCAATCACACCCGGCCGACTTTTGTAATTTTTCCACCACACCGGGATGACTTTTTAATAAAAAGTCATCCACCAGTAACCGACCCCTTGTTTTTTCATAAAATTCACCTAATTTTTTTTGAAATTATACTCCAAAAATCATTTTTATGAGCTAAATAAGTCATATAATTTTTTAAAAAATTATACTCCAAAAATCATTTGCTCTTTTTAATCTTGTCTTGAATATATATATTTTTTTTAAAAAATATGTATATAAATTTTAGAGTATAATTTCAATAAAAATTATAATTTCTTTTAGGTATATGACTTATTTAGCTCGTACAAATGATTTTTGAAATATAATTTCAAAAATTAGGTGAATTTTATGAAAAACAAGGGATCGGCCAGTGGTGGACGACTTTTTTCCCAGAATCGGCCGGTGGTGGCCGACTTTTAAGCCAAAATTTGGCCGGGTGTGGCCGACTTTTAAGCACAAAGTCGGCAGGTAGTGGCCGACTTTTTTCGTCGGAGTCGGCGGGTAATGGCCGACCCCTATTTTTTCATAAAATCCCCCAAAATTTTGTTCTCATTTGAATGAAAGTGAGTGTCCCTATTTTTTCATAGAGAGAGGAAGAGAGTAAATGGGTGTGGGTTGTGTGTGTGTGTGGGTCTTCAAGGATATAAAGGGAAAGTAAGGGGGGGTGTGCAATTTATTTAGGGTGAACTTAGGAATGGGGTTTACTCATAGCATTTGGGGGTTTATATAGTAACTCTCTTGTAGGAATGGGAGTTTCAAATGATGATGGTCCAATTCTATCATCATTTGGGCTTTCATCAATCTTGGGCTTTCATCAATTGATAGGCTCATTTCTATCAGGAGTATATGAGTGGAAATGGTTTGGTTGAAACCGCGGTTTGGAGTCGAATCGAGACAAATCGTGCGGTTTGATTCGATTTTTAGACATAAGTGGTTTAGCTCAATTTAAAAAATTAACAAATCATGTGGTTCAGCTCAGCTTGGGTTTGACACTCCTAAATCGAACCGAGCCAAACCAAGCTAAACCGTTTAAGATCGAACCGCGGTTTGAACTGTGAAACCGAGCCATTATGTTTACATTTAATGTGTTGCTGTAAGAATTATAGTAGATTTTTCCTTGATAGCTCTAAGATTGTTTAAGATTGTTGTTTGGTAATTGATACTTTAAGATTGTTGTTTGGTAATTGATACTTTATTAAGATTGTTGTTTGTAATTTTCATATGGTATGTTTTGTATTCTATTTTAAAGATTGTTCTATTATTGTTGTTTGATGATTAATATTTGGTACTTTAGTTTCAAAGTAATCAAGTTATCCTTGTATTTATTATAAGTACTTATTTATATTCATTAGTTATAAAATGGTTTGGTGATTGGTATTTGGTACTTTAGTTTCAAAGTAATCAAGTTATCCTTGTATTTATTCTAAGTACTTATTTATATTCATTAGTCATAAAATGGTTAACAAAAAAAAATTATGGTTTGAAATGCGGTTTGGACCGTGGTCGAAACCGCAAAATCAAACCGCAAATCAAACAGCGATTTAGACCAAATCAAACCGAAACATAGCAGTTCGGTTTAACTCGATCTGAATTTTTTTATGATTTAGCTTAATTTAAAATTTCTTCAAACCAATACTAGCAATTTAACTTCTAAATTTGTTCAAATTGAACTAAACCAAACCATTTTCACCCCTAAAATCATCAGGAGGCCAGACTTTAGTATATAAACCATTAGGTTGGTTAGTTGTGGTATTTGGGAATTTGACCCATAGCTTACTTTTGTAACAATCACTTTTCTCTAATTACTTATTAAATTAAATATCCCACAAAGAAATCTTTACTATTCCCTCCACTCATTCTCTCTTTTACATTATTTTAATACCCACAACACCATTATAATTTACTATTCTCTCCACTCATTCTCTCTCCTATTTTCAAATTACACTCACAACATTTTTTCTTCCCCCCCATTTTCTTAATTTGCGTGCTTGGCAAAAAATGGGAAGCAATTGTTAGGACGGAGGGAGTATAATGCAAAAAAATGTATAGTGAAATAAATGTTGTGAGTATGAAAAGTGATGTAGGAAAGAGAAAGTGAGATAGGAAATAGTTAGTGGATATTTATTGTGAGTATGACAAATGGGTCCCACAAATAAAAAAGTAATAAAAAACTTTCCTTTTTTGGGTTGAAACATTTTAAATGGGACACCCAAAAAGGAAAGTTGGGACACTTCGACTGAGACGGAGGGAGTATATTATACTGTACTCCCTCCGTCTCATATTAAGTTACTCGTTTACTGTTGAGAACGGAAAATAAGTAGTGAATACTCCCTCCCTCCCAGAAAATGCTTCACCTTTTATCCAAAATGACGTCCCGTTTGAAGCTTCACCTTTCCTAAAATGGAAAAGTTTTATTAATATTCTATTATACCCACTCACTATTTTTCTCCACTCATTCTCTCTCATAATTCACTATTACACTAAGAACACTTTTTAAATTTACTATTTCCTCCACTAATTCTCTCTCCTATTTTCAAATTATACTCACAACATTTTTTCTTTCCACCTATTTCCTTAATTTGCGTGCCGGGCCAAAAATGGTGAACCATTTCCTGGGACGGAGGGAGTATATATAATGTTATTAAAATAGAAGTTGTGAGTGGGTAGGAGAGAGAAAGTGGGGTAGAGAATAGTAAGTGGATAGTTGTTATGAGTATGACAAGTGGGTCCCATGAATAAAGAAGTATTAAAAAATTGTTTTTTTAGAAAAGTGGGACTTTAAAGTGGGACGCCTAAAATAGCAAAATGAATAAGGTATTATGGGACGGAGGGAGTATGCAATATGCAATATTTAAAAATAAAGAAAAATTGTATCGAAAGTACCCAACTGTTACTGTTGGGGTATTTTGGATTTCATACTCAAATTTATTTTTGTTGCATTTGAAATACCTGATCTTTTTATTAGTTGCATCCATATCCATAGTAACTAATGCTAACGACATCCATTTTATTCAGTTGAATAGACACGTGAAATCACTTGACCATCTTCAATGATCTAACTAAGCATGTACAAAGTGAGGCAGTATTTGTTGTAGAGAATGTTAATTAGCATATTTCTTTATCATGCTTCAATAGTTAGTCCCTCTTTTTTCGTCGTTAGTTTGTTTGAATAAACTTAAATCAATAATTTAGGTTAGTTTTAATTATATTAATGAAAATTTATAACTTATTATTTATTGATACATTATCATTATAAATATTATCAAGAGGCATTTCGGGTTTATTTCACTTTTCTTAATTCTTTTTAATTTCATTACACTGATATAATATTGAGGTCCTCAAATCGTGACAAATCTTTTGCTTTGTTGCAAAATTGGTTGCTACTCCCTCCGTTTCAAAATATTTTTTTTCATTTTTTAATTATTATTAAAAAACTTTAAATAATAATTTCAAGTTAATTTACAAATAAAAACTTAAAACGTGTTATTAATACATCATCTAACAGTATTATCAATAACAAGTTTTAAATTTTTATTAGAATAATTAATCAATTTAAAATTATTATTCAAAGTTTATTTGTGTTAACAGATTAAAAAGTGCGAAAATCATTTTGATACAGAGGGAGGGAGTATAATACTTCTATTTCATATTTTCATTTCAATTGTAACTTCAGAAGAATAATGACAATGAAATTTATCCAACCTTAATTATTTTGTGAACAGGAACTAGACAATTTATTTTATTTTATTTTATTTTATTTTAAATCAGCTTATTTTATATCGAAAACACATGATAAAGTAACTATTCTTATATTTCCTCCGTCTTTATTTAAATGAATGTTCAAATTTCACTTTTTGAAGACATTTACAAAAAGGCCAAACTCCATTTCTTCCGCCGTATCTTTAATGTGTTTCACTTATATTATTATTCGTGTTTTCCTTTCATAAAAATCATTGTAATTTGAAAAATATAGGGCAAATAGCACATTAATATTTTAAAATTTCACACAAATTGCAATTTAGGTCCCGATGGAGATCATTAAGGAGATCAAGGTAGTGATTTGTTTAGGTTTAAGTTTAATTTTAATTATCACTATTTATTTTCGATTTTATAGATAGATGATAAGTTCGTGTTTTAGAGCTGATTTATTGCTTTTTTATTTAATAAACTAGAGAGTTTATTTCTTCTTTTCAAAAGTTAATTTGTTCATTTTTTTTATGTCAATTTTCAATAATCGTGCGCGATTCAACGAGAATTGGAGATCATTCACTGAAAATCATGTTCGATTCAACAGTGTTCGATAATTTATTCTTTTCATAATTTTATTTGCTTCTACTTCGTTGCATCAGGTTCTAATGTTACAATTTTGACAATTTAGTGTCCTATAGTCATAATTTGTGGCAAAATAAATAAATGAATGATCTAACGAGTTTTTTTGAAAATTGCATTTTCTACCCATAAAATTTAATACTCCCTCCGTCCCACTTTAAGGGTCCTAGGGTAGTATTTCACGCTTTTTAAGATTTTTTTAAAAAAATGAATAAAGAATTGCAAGTGAGTAGAAGATTAGAGGAGAGAAAATGTAAAAATTAAAACATTTATGATAAAACCTCTTTTTGATTTTTTTTTTTTTTAATATGTTAACATTATAAGGATATAATGAATAGTTTTTTTGTAAATATATTTACATTATAAGGGTATAAATGTCCGAAACACTATTCAAAATTTGTTATTTATGAAATAAGACTCTTAGTCTGGAACGAATCAAAAGGAAAAATAGAAATTTTGAATTGGGACGGACGGAGTAATTGTTTATTTTGCTTATATTTTGTTAAGGACTTTGGTAAAAGTCCAAATACCCCTTTTAATTAGAGTTGGTGGAGGTTTCAGCTGTTTTTTATTTACTGAAATACAGAAAATACGTAGGATACACGTCAGACATCGTAGGTTTGTTATGAATAGAGACAGACTGTAATAAAAGTTCAACTTCCTTTTAATTACAGTTGGTGCCCCCCCCCCCCCTTTTTTTTTTTTTGTGCTCACGTTAATTAACAACCTTAAACCACGGAAAAGGTATTCGGTGGTTTGTGGGTTAGATCACTTCTTATTAAAGATCATGGCCTGAATTTTTAAGCATGGTATTTGAATAAGATTTCTTTTATGACCTTAGTAGTTGGTGGAAAGGAGATGCTTATGTATATATGTAGGGACATTATTTCAAATAGATATTCATGGAATATGAAACAAATATTGCCCTTACTTGATTAAAGTTGCCCAATTTCAATTTGAAAGCTTGATCCTATGGGCTGTATTTTTGTAAATTTACATCAATTATTAGGTGTGAGCCAAGTCCCTATCATTATTTTCTAAATTATGATTTTACTGAATCATAATACTTTGTTTAAAGAGCAAGTTTTGGGAGAAACTAGTTTCTCAATAAATTATAAAAAGTTCACTTTTTTTCTATTTGCTAGTAGTTAGTGAATATTTAGGAACAATTTATAAAATAGGACTTTCTATAACTTAAGAAGAAACTAGTTTCCCCCAAAATCTTGTGTTGTTTCAATACATCAACTTTAGTACCTTTAGTTCAAATTTGCCCCCTTCTTTGAAATGAAAGAAAAAGAAATAATTGCTTGTAATAATGCGTCTACTTAATATCTTGGTTTAATTAATAAACAGGTTTTAGTATCTTTTTAGCTGTAAATTTCATCCACTTATAGCACTCATAACCCATTTTTCATCCACAATACTTTTGATTTTAAATATTACATACTTTCTTAATTGTACAATATATTAGTACTAAAATTGGACAAATGTAAACTTAATTAAAAACAACTGTAAACTTAACTAAAAACAACTGTGAACTAAACGTATATGTCAAATAATCACATAAAATTTAAAAATAGAAGCAATAAGATACTAAAAACAATTATGAACTTAACAAATATATCAAATAATCTCATAAAATTCAAAAATATAGGTCATAAAAGACTAAAACAGTTGTAAACTTAAGTAAAAACAATTATTATTTTCTTCCAAAACAATGAAAAGCATATAATATTATATAAAACTAAAAAAAATACATTTCATCATCAAATATATATATATATATATATACTCCCTCCGTCCCGCTACAAATAAGACACTTACTGTTTACGCGTAGATTAAGGAAAAAAATAATGATATAAATGTTGTGAGTATGAAAAGTGAGGTTAGAGAGAGAAAGTGGGGTAGGAAATAGTGATTTGATTGGTGTTGTGAGTATAAAAGTAAAGTAGGAGAGATAATTAGTGGGTGAAATAGTAAAGATTCTTTGCCATTTTAGAAAGTGTGTGATTTATAGTGGGACGCCCAATGAAAAAAGAGTGTGATTTGTAGTATAAAAGTAAAATAGGAGTAATTGTTTATTTTGCTTATATTTTGTTAAGAACTTTGGTATAAAGTCCAAATGCCCCTTTTAATTACAGTTGGTGGAGATTTCAGCTGTTTTTTATTTACTGAAATACAGAAAATACGTAGGATACACGTCAGACATCGTAGGTTTGTTATGGAAAGAGACAGACCGTAATAAAAGTTCAAACTTCCTTTTAATTACAGTTGGTGCCCCCCCTTTTTTTTTTTTTTTTTTTTTGTGCACGCGCGCTCACGTTAATTAACAACCTTAAACCACGGAAAAGGTTTTCGGTGGTTTGTGGGTTAGATCACTTCTTACTAAGGCCACTTCCCATCGGTGACTCTCATGAGAGTCAGCTGCAAAAAAAAAAAAAAAAAAAAAGAAAAATTCAAAGAAAATCACGGAAACATACAACCTAGGTTGGCCAATTGCCCGCCGGTTGACCATGTAGGGTCACAATTTGCATCTTTTCTTTTTTTTTTTTTTTTTTTTTTGATCAAATTATTTTGATTTTGTATTTATATAAATATATTTTTAAAATTAATATATTTTATATATTAATTTTATTTTTAAAAGTTTGGGTTTGGTTGGGTTGGGTCGAGGTCACTGATGGGAGTATAAATTATATAAGGTTGGGTTGGGTTGGGTTGGGTTGGATGAGAGAAATTAATATTTTATTTGAGGTTGGGTTGGGTCAGGGTCACTGATGGGAATGGTCTAAAGTCATGGCCTGAATTTTTAAGGCATGGTATTTGAATAAGATTTCTTTTATGACCTTAGGGGGAACTTATAGTAGGGCGGATCTGCTGCTGTAGTGTCTGGTATTATTCAGATAATTAAAAAAATTTTTTTTTTTTTGCAAAACGACGTCATTTTGACATGTTTTAAAGAACATGCAACACCAAATGCTTCGCGCCTAGTGAAGCCTATTATCTCTTATGTATGTAAATATAAGAGATAATATGAAGCCATTCAGGCAAAAGTTCACGCTAAATGAAGAACCATTTTAACAGTGAGACTTCAATGCGTGAAAATTAAGTTGGTGGAAAGGAGATGCTTTTGTAGGGACATTATTTCAAATAGATATTCAATATTTTAAGATAAATTAAGTACTCTCTTTGTTTTAAAATATTGTTATTGAAGAAGCAAAAAATTTGTTGCAGAAATATTATCATTTTTTACGGTATCCAATAACATTTTATTTATGTTTTCCAGATTTGTCTCTAGCCTCTATTCACTTGACATTTAGTATTATTTGATAACGAACATCAATAAACATTAAATTAGAAGTAATTAAGGGTAGTATGGTACTTTTTTAATATGTGTGCAACGAGTTTAAATGACATTGTTTAAAAAATGGAGAGGATATTTGGGGACATAAATTTTTATATATTGAAATTAAGGCTCCGTCCGTTTGTTTCACCGTAAAACATTTTTCGAAAAATATTTTTCGGAAATTAACCTGTTTTACGGTGTTTGGTTAGCCCCCGGAAAATAACTCGTTTTTCGCTGTTTGGTTGCCTAAGTAAAACGTTTTCCGGAAAACTTTTTACGCCCTTTCTAAGTAAAACGACCTACTGACCTTGTCCTAAGTAAAACATTTTCCGAAAAATGGTGGTCTTAATGTACAACTCATATTACGGCTGGTACAACTCATATTAACTGCCCCCCACCCCCCCCCCCCACCCCCAAATTTTTTTTTTCTGTAACCGCCTACCCACTGCCTACCTACCCCCCACCCCCCCACCCCCCACCCCAATATTTTTTTTATTTATTATTTTTTTTTTGTAATCGCCCCACCCACCCCCGCCTACCCCCACTCCCCCCAATTTTTTTTTTTTTTTTAATCGCCCCACCCACCCCCTGCCTACCCCACCTCCACCCTCAATTTTTTTTTTTTTTTTTTTTTTGTAATTGCCCCTCCCACCCCCCACCCCCAATTTTTTTTTTTTTGTAAACGCCCACCCACCCCCCTCGCCTACCCACCCCCCACCCCCCCCCCCCACAATTTTTTTTTTGTAATCGCCCCACCCACCCCCCGCCTACCCTACCCCACCCCCCACCCCTCCCCCAAATAAAACTAAAAATAAGATACTTACCGTTTACGCGTGGATTAAGGAAAAAAATAATGATATAAATGTTGTGAGTATGAAAAGTGAGGTTGGAGACACTTCATCATCAAACTAAAAAATACATATATATACTCCCTCCGTCCCGCTACAAATAAGACACTGTTTACGCGTGAATTAAGGAAAAAAATAATGATATAAATGTTGTGAGTATGAAAAGTGAGGTTGGAGAGAGAAAGTGGGGTAGGAAATAGTGATTTGATTGGTGTTGTGAGTATAAAAGTAAAGTAGGAGAGATAATTAGTGGGTGAAATAGTAAAGATTCTTTGCCATTTTAGAAAGGGACTTTTTACCAAAAACTCATTCAAAAACATGCTATTTACAAAAAAAAACATGTAAATTGTGATTTTACAAAAAACTATTTAGCTAAATATGAATATTACAAAAAATTATTTTTGCACACAAAACACACACCCATCTCTCTTTACCCTCTTTATCTTTATCCAACCCAACTCCGGTGACAAGCTTCCCTCCGGCGACCACCTTCCCCACCTCCGGCGACCACCTCCACCCACACTTTTTTCTCTCCACTTTCTCTCTCTACCCAAACCCACCTCCGAACTACCTTCTTCACCTCAGGCGACGACCTTCTCCACCTCCAAGAACCACCTTCCCCATCCCCGTTCACAAATCCTAAGCAATAGATCCATCGGGTTCAACGGCGACCACCTTCCCCACCCCCAATTTTTTTTTTTTGTAATCGCCCCACCCACCCCCTGCCTACCCACCCCCCCACCCCCCCCCCCCAATTTTTTTTTTTTTTGTAATCGCCCCACCCACCCACCTCGGCTTACTCCTACCTCACTCACCCCCACCCCTCCCCCAAATTTTTATTTTTTGTAGCCCCACCCACCCCCTCGCTACCATCTCCACCCACTCACTCCCCCACCCCCAAAAATTTTTTTTTGGGGGTGATTACAAAAAAAAAAAAAAAAAAAAAAATTTCAAAGGTGGGGCTGGCAAAGGGGTGGGTGGGGCGATTACAAAAAAAATTTGGGAGGAAGTGGTCGATTACAAAAAAAAATTGGGGGTGGGGCGGGGGGGTAAGCGGGGGGGGTGGCAGAGGTGGTGGGGCGATTACAAAAAAATTGGGGGGTTAGCAGGCAGGGTAGGCGGTGCGTAAAAAAAAAATTTTGGGGGGTCGGTGGGGGGGTTGGGGGTGGAGTAGGCCACCTTGTGAAATATGAGTCGTTTTACCAAACACCCGAAAACATTTTACACCCTTCCTTCGTAAAACATTTTACGCTCTACCTCCGTAAAACATTTTACAGGAAACATTTTACAGGAAATATTTTTCGAAAAATATTTTACGCCGAAACAAACTGAGCCTAAATGTAAAATTGTCGAATGAAATTGGAATATTGAAGATATCTAAAATCGGATGACACAATAAAAAGGAAGTTATTGCGAAGTAATAATATAAATAAATAATATTTCCTCCGTTCCTGATCAAGAGTTCTACATGATGTTTACACGCTTATTAAGAAACACTAAGAAATGAATGAATAATGACAAATGGGTTGGGAGTATTATTGTTCAAAATACTGTTTGATGCTGCAGGAATTGTGCTTATCAATAATCCTCCACGTGGCAAGATTAATCACCTGGCTCCTTGACCTGAAATCAGAACCCACGACTAGCCTGGATGTGTCTCCTGGCGAAGACACTCGGCGTGAGTAAGATAACAAGATATTATAGCTCAAAATGTATTGAATAATGAACTCGAATACAAAATGGCAGTTACCTTTCACCGTTTGGTAGTGATGAAGTATTTATAGTCAAGAGTGATGTATTTTTGGGGAGGCGACATGTGCTCCGTGATTGTAGCGGCGGTTATTGGTAATGGGAACGTGTCTATAACGGTCCCCTGATTTGTAGGGATGTGGTTATGAGAATGGTTCAACCAAATACGCCTGCAAGTATCAAGTCGTCACTTGTTAATTTAGGTCGAGGTCGCCATTTGTGGAATGGTCGACCCGACTTGTCTGCAGAGCATGATTCGTACCCGAATTGTAGTGTGGATCACGAGGTCGGACTAAGTTAGGTCGGGACCCGGGTAGGTCGAACCACGGGCTTAGTCGATCGATGTTTGAGATGGGCCTCGGGCCTTGTTTCCGATTGGGATCGCCTCACTGAGGATGCGGTGTGCCCATGCTATCTCGTGATTGGGCTTTACTTTCGCTTAGCCCAACTTGACACTTTTGGTATGTTCAGCTGCCCCCAACTTTCGAGTGGACTTTGTCGACTTGGAAGTTAAGAAGATTTTTGATGAGAACTATTTTACTCGCAGTGTCGATACTCGCTCGAGGTATAGTCGACTTCGATGACGTGGCACGATCCTCGGACGCTCGGTGATGGACTGGCCAAAGATGAAGGAGCGCCCGTTTTTGCCATAATGATTACAACTTTGACGTTTGAGAGTCCGTCTAGGAAATCAAGCTTTCCGCCATTAATTAGGAAAATTAATTTTGAATTTTCCTTGCCCTTTCCAATTCAGAAGATATAAATTCAAGAATCCTTCTCCATTTACAACTTTTACCGCTTCCCGAACTCGTGCGTGATTCCAGCAACGATCAGGGAAATTGACCCTTGATATAAATTGGTGCGTTCGTCCTCCATTGCTCCGTTCCCCCCCTCAACTGCTAAAGGTATCTCCTTTATCCTTTATAATTAGGGCTTTAACTTTCACAATTTCTTTGATTTATCCATGGCTAGGACCTTTAGTTGCGAAGCCGGGGCTGGGTATGGTTATTGTAGTATCAATCGTAGAGTCTACAAACATTTGAATGGAGAGTGGAAAGAGATAACTGTAGAGGAGTGTTCTTTGATTTTGACTCGTTGGGGCTTGCAATTCATCGAACTAACGTTACCAGTGGGAGAGAACTTGGGTGCTTTAGAAACGGATGACCCAAGAGTCGTGTCATTTCATCTCTTTCATGAGCTTCTCGACCATTTAAATTTGTGTTTTACGTCAAGGATGCCAATAAACCCTCTTTCATTAGAAATAGGATTGGGTTTCCTGGGAATCTAGGTCGCCCTTAGCGTGTCTCGCTAGGACTCCCGAGACTTCATTTAGAACCGATTCCCCGTTTCCCTCTTCTTGTACGTATACGGAGATTCAAGGCGAAGCTCATGCATCGACCTCATCAAGCCCACGTATCGTTGATGCCTTTGATAACACCGCGGTGCCTGGGCAGAATGAAAAGGGCTACGTTCCTCCAAGGCCAGCTAGAGGGAAGCAGAATTATCCATCTCGCTTAAGCATGATACATGATTTTTGTGAGGTTGATAAGAAGGAGTTTAGCGTTGCTTTGTATAGTAGGGGGGATTTCTTTAACCAATTTGGGGACACCTACGAGGAGGAACCTACCAAGGTAGCTTTTTACTACGGCCAATTCGAAGCTGGCTTCGAGATTACCTTCTTGACCCCTTTATAAATGAGTTTTGAGTGCACCGATGCCTTGCCACTTCAGCCTAGGAGCCAACACCCGTAGTGGTACCGGTTTGCTTCATTATGGTTTGTAGGTTCTTAGGGTATGAGCCTGCGCATGAGTGGTGTTTAAGGAGTTCTTTAGCATTAAGTTTGATAAGGATAGTGGTATAAGTACTCCTTCCAAGCCAAAGTCTCCCAAATTATTTGCCAATCTTCCTGGTAAGGCTATTGGATGGAACTCTTGCGTGGTGGTGGTGGAAAGTAGAAGAGGATGGGAATTTCCATCGCCCGGGCCGATACAACCGGAGTAGATGAGAACAACTACCGGGCCCCACATCGGGCATAATGATTTGCGCAAGAAGTTGATGGAGTTTACCAAGAAGGGGGCTATCGGTTGGGATGCTCTAGAACCAACAAAAATAATTTTATCCGAGCCGGATTGATGGTTGGTGAAGGAGAGGTAGTGCCCACGGTTCCGTAGTTAGATGTCGTAGATATCCAGATTGGGTCACCCATGAGGGAGCTCGATCTCGCATTTGAGAAAGAGTGCCACTTTTGTAA
This sequence comes from Adenophora triphylla var. japonica, assembly GCA_022495995.1. Classification (NCBI taxonomy): domain Eukaryota; kingdom Viridiplantae; phylum Streptophyta; class Magnoliopsida; order Asterales; family Campanulaceae; genus Adenophora; species Adenophora triphylla. The sequence continues at coordinate 387,060 of JAFEMH010000130.1, read as the reverse complement.
GAAGACCGCCAACTATCGTAAGGAGCGGGTAGAACATTTCTGGGGTAAGAACTCAACCATTCCTTGTACTCGATCCCTCTTACCTTTGCTTAACCGTTTATTTATGAACTTGATTCGTACATAGAACTTTTTTGCTCGTATGTAGAATAATCACCACACATATTTAATTCGTACATAGAACTTTTGCTCGTATGTAGAATAATCAGTCCCACACATATTTAATTCGTACATAGAACTTTTTACTCGTATGCAGGAATTTTATGTGTCGACCTAACCCTCGATCATTTCAACTTTGGTGTAGTTTTAACTCCTGAGCAAGAAGCGAGTATGGGCCGAACCATTGACATCAGGAAGAGCAAGTGGAGTTGTGGAGTAGCCAATGCTAGAGAACATAGGGAGAAAGAGGGTGTTCTCCGTCATGATATTTTGCAGACGGTGGATGTGGACCCTGTTAACTCTATACCGATGGAGGAGAACCCCGAGGAACCTGGAGGGGGACCAAGCTGAGATGTCGCCCAAGGAATGGAAGAGGTCGACGCCGAAGAAACCAATATATCCGACCAAGCCGTGGAGCCGCCTAAGGATGCTAGAAAAACCAGGGCTCGTGATCAATCCAAAACCAAATCCAAAGCCAAAAGAGTTTCCAAGGCCAAGTCGCCCGTGATCGAGTTAGATGATGAGGGGGATGATGAAGATGATACGGCCCCTCTAAGCAAGAAAATTAAGATTGGGAAAACCAAGGTGAGCTCGACAATTGATCGTGTCGACGCTAGTGAGCCGATGGAGAATGAAGTTAGGAGTCCCCACTTTCTCCCGTCCGTGTTTCTTATGCCGAGCCGATCCGCCTCGTGCTGACGAGCCGAGTGATGTGGCTCCTTTCGACCAGTGATCAACCGCTGGGCCAGGAGTACCCTGAGTCGGAGTATGGACAGTGCCGTGGTCGAAGGGGCGCCGACCAGATTTGATCATGGAGTTCACCAAGAAACCTCTAACTCCGTAAGCTCCGCAGAGCTAGGGTCGGGCTAGCTTCCTCCGAGGTAACTCTTTGGCAATTTCTTGTGTTGTTAACTTTATTTTGCTCGTTTGTTCCATGTCTCCATTTCAGGTCTGCCGATCTAACCCCTTCCTCCCACTCTTCCTTTCGGGCCCTTGCCATGATTGACCCGGCTACTACTTACCGGAAGGCCGCCGAGGAGCAGAGAAGCTAGCCAAGTCCATGCCGACTAAGAAGAATGCAGAGTTGAAGAAGCCGGAGGAGGAGAACGCCAAGGTGGGGAAACCGAAAGAAGCCAACGCTACGTTGAAGGAGGAGCTCAAAACTTGAAGGAAGAGCACTCGTACTTAGACAACTCGTATGAAGCTTTGAAGCTTGTCAAAGACAACGAAATAAAGGCCAAAGAAGAAGCTCGGGGCCAGCTTGGGAGAAGCTACCAAGGAACTCGCCGCTCTCAAGGAGGAAAAGAAGAAGCTAGCCGCCGACCCGGCATCGGCGACTCAACAAGCTGGAGGAGGTGCCCGTCACTTTGGCCAAGAAACAAGAAGAGTTGGATGCCGCCGAGCTCAATGGGGGCGGACCTAGCCGTCGCCGTGAGGGCCGCAAAGCGAGGATGCTGTTAAGGCTTATAAAGATAGTGATGAGCTGCACGCCCATATTACCAAAGAAGCTAGGGGGTTCTTCCATGTAGGTCGGGCTCATATGGCTCGACGTATAATAGTAGATCCATCTGTCAATATATCAATCGAACAACTAGCTCAATGGGGCTTCGAGGATCCCTATAACACTAGCTCGCCAAGGCCACTCTTTGGTGCCATACAATGATAATGACCTGGAGCTTATAATTAAAGATGATGAAGAAGCAGAGGCAGCACCTTGGGACCCTCCTGCTATCGAAAAGGTTAACTTTAACACCATCCTGGCTGAACTCGAGGAGCCTGATTCACCGGCCTTTGATGGTGATACTCCAAGGCATGGGTTTTCCGAGTCGGGTAAACCAATTGGCCCCCAACAGAGGAAACCGTAGACGAGCAAGCGGCTACCAAAGGGTCAAGTTGAAGGTAATCCCACAGATTGAACTTTGAAATTGATGGCTATGTAATGAACAAGTCCCAAACATTTCTTGTTTTTCTGATTTCTTGAATATTTTGATGCCTTGGCCCTATTTTTTGGGAGGCAAGATACTTTTGTAACTTTATTTTGTCTAAGTCTTAGCCCGTTTTGGGAGACTTACCTCTATCATAGCTGACCTTATTTATTGCATGTTGTATGCTTTTTAAAGTAAACGTCGATCTAGATATAGATAGGATGAATGAGTGAACTTGAGCCTAGAGGTGACTTGATCTTTATTTATTTAGTCGACCTCAGACTTGCTTAACTTTTTTGTGAATGAGATTGACTATGAGTCGAACCTGCTCACACTACTGAAGCTGACCTAGGGTCTAGCTAATTAGAATAAACTGACTAAAAGTCGAGTTTGTTAGAACGAAGTCGACTAAGAGTCGGACCTGTTAAATGGATAAAGCTGATTAAGAATCGAGCTAATTAGAACAAACTGACTAAGAGTCGAGTTTGTTAGAACGAAGTCGACTAAGAGTCGGACTTGTTAATTGAACAAAGCTGATTAAGAATCGAGCTAATTAGAACAAACTGACTAAGAGTCGAGTTTGTTAGAACGAAGTCGACTAAGAGTCGGACTTGTTAATTGAACAAAGCTGATTAAGAATCGAGCTTGTTAAAATGAAGCTGACTAAGAGTCGAGCTTGTTGGGGTTATTGTAACACTATGTTTGATGGAATGAACTGCGCTTTTCATTGAAGTATAGAACATGCTTACATCAATTTGACACTAGAACTACCACAAACTTGAACTTGGAAACTGAAAACTAAAAGTAGTATTTGATGAGGTGAGTAGCATGCCAAGGATGTTTCAACTCGTCACCTCCGGATGAGCTATCATGTAGGTTCCTTCCTTGACGACTCGAGTGACTACATAGGGACCTTCCCGAGTTAGGAGATAGCTTGTTCTCGCCGGGTCCTTTTACCCGTTGCTTCGATCTTTCTCAATACATAATCTCCAACTTGGAACGACCTTGCCTTGACCTTCTTGTCGTGGTAGCTCTTAGTTCGCTGCTTGTAGTTGACCATTCGGAGGTAGGCTGTTTCTCGCTTCTCGTCGACTAGATCCAGTCGATCAATCGTTGGTATCATTTTGCTCTTGATTGAAGAAAGTCACTCTAGCAATGGGGGGAATCTCGAGCTCACAGTGCCATGGCCTCGATCCATATGTGAGAGCAAAAGGGGTTTCCGTAGCCCCCTCGAGTGGTCAGACGGACCGCCCCAAAGAGCAAGGGGAGTTCGTCCAACCAATTGTTACGTCGACCTACGAGTCCCGTCTTGAGCGAAGATAGAACAAGTTTATTTGCCGCCTCGCCTTGGCCATTTCCTTGAGGATAGGCGACGTAAGATTTCCAATGTTTGATTCCAACTCGCTTCATCTCTCGCCGAAGGTCTCTGGGAGAACCGTAAACCATCGGTTTGACACTATAGCTCGAGGAAAACCAAACCGACACCAAATGAAGTCATGAATGAAGTTGATGACATTCTCTTCCGTTATGCGAGCTAATGGCTTTGCCTCAACCCATTTGTTGAAGTAATCAATGGCGACAATGACATACTTGCAATTTCCTCGGGCGGGAGGGAAGGGCCCAATCAGGTCGACGCCCCACATGTCGAATGGCCAAGCCGCAATTACCGGAGTTTGCTCGGTTGTTGGCACACGAGGTAGGTTGGCAAACCTTTGGCATTGATCGCATTGCCGAACAAAGTTGTGTGTGTCGGCTCTCGTATGCGGCCGGTTATATCCCAAAGTGATCAACTTGTCGCCAGCAGTCCCGCCCCCGGTGTCCACCACAAATTCCACTATGCACTTCATGTATCAATAGGGCGACCTGCGAGGGTGAATGCACTTTAGTAATGGTCGAGTATAGGATCTTCGAACAAAGTCGCCTCCTTGAATGACATACCTCTGAGCTTTCTTTTTGATAGCTCAGCCTTCTTCTCGTCATCCGCGCCTCACCACTTTCAAGGTACGCTTTCATTTCTTCGATCCAACACTTCTCCTGAGTCCAATTTCTCGAGGGATCATCTATGCATTGAATTTTCACCCTTTCATAAGCTGGATTTTCGAGGAAGGAGATGGTCTCATCGTGTGGTTCATCTGAGGTGGCTAATTTTGAAAGGAGGTCGGCTAGCTCGTTGTCTTCTCGATCAATCCTCTGAATCTCCCAGAATTCCAAGTCCTTTATCAGCTCTTTCACCAAGTCGCAGTATTTGATTAAAGTGGAACTTAGCACCTCGTACTCGCCTCTGACTTGGTTAACTATCAGTTGTGAATCGCAGTAAGCCATGATCTTAGTCGCTCCAAAACACTTGGCGTATTCTATAGCTGCTATCAAAGCTTCGTATTCGGCCTGGTTGTTGGAAGCATCGAATTTGAACCTAAGTGATTCCTCATACACAGTTCCAGATTCTGGCTCGACCAAGACAATTCCAGCTCCACTAACGTTTTTGGTTGCTGACCCATCTGAATATACCCTCCAACAATCGTCTGGTAGGCTAATAGCGACTTGTGACTCAGGCTCTTTCCCTTTAGCCTTTTCCTTTGGAGCTCGCCGCTCGTTGTCCTCCTCGCGAACGTAAGCTCGACCAAGAAGTCTCGCTAGAGCTTGAGCCTTCGGTGCTTTTCGAGGTCGATACTCAATGTCAAATTCAAGAAGTGGCAATTGACCAATTGAGTAGCCGACCCGAACTCTCCTGGGCTTGTGCAATATCTTCCTTAAAGGAGCATTAGTAAGAACCACAATTGGATGAGCTAGAAAATAAGCTCGCAACTTCCTTGAAGCCACTTACTAGAGCATAAGCGACCTTCTCGGCATTGTAGTATCGGCTCTCCACATCCGACGATAGTGGCCTTGTGATGTAGTATATCGGTTTCGCCGACTTTCATCCTCTCTAACCAGACTGCCGCCACCGATTTATCTCCCACGGATAAATACACAAACAAAGTTTCACCAAAGTGGCTCGGGCTACTCAGGAGAGGTGGAGTAGCGAGGTAATCCTTCGCTGTTGGAACGACGAATGACATTCGGTCTTCCATTCAAAACTTTTCGTCCCCCTCAATGCTTTGAAGAAGGGGAGAGACCTATCGCCGACTTTGATATGAAACGACCAAGAGCCGCTACCCTTCCGTTAAGTCGCCGCATCTCTTTGACACCGGTGGGAGCCTTCATGTCGACTAAAGCCTTGATTTTTCTCGGATTAGCTTCTATACCCCTTCGAGATACCATGAACCCAAGGAACTTTCCAACAGCCTACCCCAAATACACACTTGCTAGTGGTTGAGCTTCATGTCGTTTGCTCTTAAATTGGCGAACGTTTCCTTTAGGTCGACCACGTGACGTCCAGTCTTTTGTTTTGATGACCATATCGTCGACGTAGGCCTCCATGTTTCGGCCAATTTGAGAAGCAAAGACTTTGTTCACCATCCTTTGATAAGTTGCCTCGCATTCTTCAATCCAAATGGCATCATGTTGTAGCAAAGCAGATGCCTCCAAATGCTTGAAATGTCGTCTTGATTATGTCGTCCTCATGCATCTTAATCCGGTGGTAACCCGAGTAAGCGTCGAGGAAGCCGAGGTTGAGTGACTAAGAATGGAATCGACTAGCTTGTCGATTCTAGGAAGGGGATAGGCGTCCTGGGCGAGCAAGATTGAGAGTGGTGAAGTCGACACACATCCGCCATTTGCCATTTGATTTCTTCACCATGACCACGTTGGCCAACCACGTTGTATGAGTGGCCTCTTTGATTATCCCCGCATTCAAAAGTTTTTGTACCTCGGTTTTATGGCTTCCTCCTTGTCGCGAGCAAAGCTTCTCAATTTTTGGGGTCTAGGCTTTATGGTCGGGTTGACTTCCAGTCTGTGAACAGCGACCTCCTCCTTGATTCCCCTCATGTCTTCTACCCTCCATGCGAAGACATCATTACTTTCCTTGAGTACTCGATAATTTCTGCTCGCTCCTCAACTGATAGCTGCTTCCCAATCTGAATTTTTTGGTCGGGGTAGGAAAGGTTGGTGATTACTGACTCTAGCTCATCCACAGCTTCTAGCTCTGGTCCATCCCTGAATTGTAGAAGTCTCAATGATTATCTCCTTGACCCTTTGTCTCTCCTCGGCCCTCGGGTGTGGAGCTTCTTCGCTATCATATCATCTAACTTGTCCGCAACCTCGCCGGTGGTGGTGGCCCCCGAGTTATTGTCGAGCTGGAGGCATAGGTTGCCTATGATGAATTGGTCGACCATAACTACATCTGAATCGACCTCAGTGGTGTTAGAGTGACGTGTCGACTCAAGCATGACCTCGTCATTTGAGCGATAGGTCGACTCTTCCACGTCGGTGATTGTTGACAGTCTGGTAGTTTTGGTGACTGATTGAGACAACTTTAAATAACCATCTGCAGTCTCGATTTCCAACTCCCTTTTCTTTCTTTCTTTCTCTGAGAACATGATCAAGGTAGGCTCGAGTTGTGCCTTGTACACACCCTACTCCAGCGGGTGTAGGGAACTTGACTCGCTGATGAGGGATCGATGCCACCATTCCAAGAGCGACCTGACCTGGGATACCAAGTATAGCGGCATAGTCACTATTTACATCGATTACTATAAATTGTACCTTTGATACGATCCTGAGGGGGTGTTGGCCTAGGTCGACGTCGAGCTCTATCTTACCTTTTGCATCAACTCGATGATTGGTGAAGCCCTCCAACCTACCATCATATCTCTCCAACTGCTCATCATTAAGACCCATTTCTTTAAAGGTTTTGTAGAACAAAATGTCCTTGCATGCCCCCGTTTCGACTAAGAGTCTGCTCGTCGTACATCCGTCTATGAGACCTGGGATGACGAGAACTTGCTCTCTAGCTGCCATATTAGTAGCCAATTCGTGGGGGAAGAAGCTGATCACTTCATCTCTGACTTCTCTTCTAGGGGGCACATGTGGGGCTTTATTGAGTTGGAAGATCTTGTGCTTGATGGCCGTGTTGCTTGCTTGCTCTGTAATGACCCCCAGGTTCAATCTAGGCTGCCTCGGTCCTTGCTGTCCACCTGCTGGCTGCTCGCCTCCACCGGCTTGAGGTCTTTTCACATAAGCGTCGAGTCTCCCCTGGTCGACCATTCTTTGTATAATTCGCTTCAAACCCAAACAATCTTCTGTGAGATGACCAGTGTCTTTGTGGTAATCACAATATTTGCTATTGTACCTTCTAAATTTGTTGCCTGGGTTCACTGGGACAGGAGGAGCCAGCTCGACTGCATTCATAATCTCTGTGCGACTCACCGTAAGGGGAGTCAAAGCCTCAGTACCTTTTACGTAGCCCTTGTTTCGTTTCTTTCCATTTTTATTATTTCCTCCATTCTTGTTGGAGTCTTTCTTATCATCGCGACCTCCACCTTGGGGATTTTACCATTCTTTTTCTCTTTCCTTTCCTCGCAAGAGCGACATTATACACCTTCTCAAACAACTCCCGTCGAGTTGTTCTTGTACGAACCGTGAGTTCATAATCCATGCCCGCCGAGGAAATACCGTTTCGAAGCGGTTAATGACTTCCCTATCGGTGAGGTCTTCCTCTATCTTATCTACCATTTCCTTAAACTTGGTGAAGTAGCTCATCGAGCTTTCATTCTTCGCCCGCACCAAGTTATTCAGATCGGTGACGCTTATCTTCCGAGCTCCTGCAATGAGAAGCGATCCAAGAACTTTATCTGAAGCATGTCCAAGTAGTGATGCTACCCGCGGCCGACAGTTGAACCAAGTTAAGGCCGCCCCAGCTGAGTGTGCTTAGGAGGGCTTTGCACATATTGTCATCCTCATTGGCGACAAAACACATGGTGGCTTCCGGATGTGCTATATGACTCCTTGCATTGGTCGACCCCGAATACTTCTCGTAAGTGGCAACCCGAAAGTAGGAGGAGGCCGACTATCTCTCGATTTCTTTGGATAAAGGTCGAAGAGCAAAATCAATTCGTTCGACCTTTCCAACATCCTTTTTCTTCTCCTCCTCCCATTGCTCAAACTTCTTTTCATCAACAACCATTCCCTAGCATCGGGTCTTTCATCTCGAGGAGGGCGCAAAGATTTGACTTCCGGCCTTCACTTCTAGGGGAGTCACTGCCTACTCCTTCGTCCCCGTGGGAATGAGCCCTCTCTCGATCGTATTGGAGATCGTGCCTGTCCACTTCCTTGTGGCGACCGCGCCTATAATCTCCAAATGGCGACCGCGCCTTTCCTCTCTTACGGGCGACTGCGCCCATTCTGTCCTCTATGGGACCCCGATCTCGTGTCCCGGTGAGACCCGTCTCTGTTCCTACTGGGCCGTTAAGCGCGTCCTTAAGTCGACCGAGCCTCTTGCTCCTCTGTTTACGCTGAGGCCGGCCCTTAGGTCGTTATCGGGCACACGAACGACCGTGGGAGCTCGCCGAACTATCCCGTTTCACCATTCTCGCCCCACACCTTCATTTGGCCTCAAACTCCCGGCTCGTTGCCCATTAGAAACCCGAGTAGGGGCCATTCTCTCGTAGCGTATGTCACTGTTTCGCCTCCTCCACGGCTATCAAGTCGGCCGTAATCCGGGCTCGCTCCAACATCATCTCCTTCTTGCTCATGGGGTTGGTGGAGGGACTCCGCCCGCTTCCAACATTAACCCGAGCAGCTGGGACGTTTTGGAGGAGGTGGAACTCCTTGCCCATCCATATGCCTTTTCCCTCTCCTTGTGTCGTGCAATCCTCGGCCATCAACAACTGGTAGAGCGGGTGGCTCTACCGTAGGGACGATTCGGTGGGGAGGAGGCAAGTTCAAGTTTTCGGCATTTGCATTTGTATTCGTGTTGTTGTTGTTCACTTCTTCATGCCCAAGTGAAGCCTCAGATACGTGTCCCTCTGAAGTCACCATTGTTGCAGGTTGATAGAGTTTTCGAGGTCAAGTTTAAAGCACGATTCCCGGCAATGGAACCAAACTGATGCTGCAGGAATTGTGCTTATCAATAATCCTCCACGTGGCAAGATTAATCACCTGGCTCCTTGACCTGAAATCAGAACCCACGACTAGCCGGATGTGTCTCCGGCGAAGACACTCGGGCGTGAGAGTAAGATAACAGTATATTATAGCTCAAAATGTATTGAATAATGAACTCAGAATACAAAAGGGTAGTATGGTACTTTTTTAATATGTGTGCAACGAGTTTAAATGACATTGTTTAAAAAATGGAGAGGATATTTGGGGACATAAATTTTTATATATTGAAATTAAGGCTCCGTTTGTTTCACCGTAAAACATTTTTCGAAAAATATTTTTCGGAAATTAACCTGTTTTACGGTGTTTGGTTAGCCCCCGGAAAATAACTCGTTTTTCGCTGTTTGGTTGCCTAAGTAAAACGTTTTCCGAAAAACATTTTACGCCCTTTCTAAGTAAAACGACCTACTGACCTTGTCCTAAGTAAAACATTTTCCGGAAAATGGTGGCCTTAATGTACAACTCATATTACGGCTGATACAACTCATATTAACTGCCCCCCACCCCCCCCCCACCCCCAAATTTTTTTTTTCTGTAACCGCCTACCCACTGCCTACTTACCCCCCACCCCCCCACCCCCCCAATATTTTTTTTATTTATTATTTTTTTTTTGTAATCGCCCCACCCACCCCCTGCCTACCCCCACTCCCCCAATTTTTTTTTAATCGCCCCACCCACCCCCTGCCTACCCCACCTCCACCCTCAATTTTTTTTTTTTTTTTTTGTAATCGCCCTCCCACCCCCCACCCCAATTTTTTTTTTTTTTTTTTGTAAACGCCCACCCACTCCCCGCCTACCCACCCCCCCACCCACCCCAATTTTTTTTTTGTAATCGCCCCACCCACCCCCTGCCTACCCTACCCCACCCCCCCCCCACCCCTCCCCCAAATAAAACTAAAAATAAGATACTTACTGTTTACGCGTGGATTAAGGAAAAAAATAATGATATAAATGTTGTGAGTATGAAAAGTGAGGTTGGAGACACTTCATCATCAAACTAAAAAATACATATATATACTCCCTCCGTCCCGCTACAAATAAGACACTTACTGTTTACGCGTGGATTAAGGAAAAAAATAATGATATAAATGTTGTGAGTATGAAAAGTGAGGTTGGAGAGAGAAAGTGGGGTAGGAAATAGTGATTTGATTGGTGTTGTGAGTATAAAAGTAAAGTAGGAGAGATAATTCGTGGGTGAAATAGTAAAAATTCTTTGCCATTTTAGAAAGGGACTTTTTACCAAAAACTCATTCAAAAACATGCTATTTACAAAAAAAAACATGTAAATTGTGATTTTACAAAAAACTATTTAGCTAAATATGAATATTACAAAAAATTATTTTTGCACACAAAACACACACCCATCTCTCTTTACCCTCTTTATCTTTACCCAACCCAACTCCGGTGACAAGCTTCCCTCCGGCGACCACCTTCCCCACCTCCGGCGACCACCTCCACCCACACTTTTTTCTCTCCACTTTCTCTCTCTACCCAAACCCACCTCCGAACTACCTTCTTCACCTCCGGCGACGACCTTCTCCACCTCCGGCAACCACCTTCCCCATCCCCGTTCACAAATCCGGCAATAGATCCATCGGGTTCAACGGCGACCACCTTCCCCACCCCCAATTTTTTTTTTTTGTAATCGCCCCACCCACCCCCTGCCTACCCACCCCCCCACCCCCCACCCCCAATTTTTTTTTTTGTAATCGCCCACCCACCCACCTCCTTGCTCTACCCTCACCCACCCTTCACCCCCTCCCCCAAATTTTTATTTTTTAGTCGCCCCACCCACCTCGCTGCCACTACTTCCCTTCCCACTTTCCCCAAAAATTTTTTTTTTTTGGGGTGATTACAAAAAAAAAAAAAAATTTTGGGCAGTGTAAGGGCAGAAAGTGGGGCGATTACAAAAAAAAATTTGGGAGGGGGTGGGAAAGGGTAGGAGGTGGGGAAGTGGCATTACAAAAAAAATTGGGCGGGGGGGAAGGGTAGGCAGGGGGGGCGATTACAAAAAAAAAAAAAAAAATTGTGGGTGGGTGGGGGGGGGGGTTAGGTAGGCAGTAGGTAGGCGGTTACAGAAAAAAAAATTTGGGGGGGTGGGTGGGGGGGTTGGGGGTGGAGTAGGCCACCTTGTGAAATATGAGTCGTTTTACCAAACACCCGAAAACATTTTACACCCTTCCTCCGTAAAACATTTTACGCTCTACCTCCGTAAAACATTTTACAGGAAAACATTTTACAGGAAAATATTTTTCGAAAAATATTTTACGCCGAAACAAACGGAGCCTAAATGTAAAATTGCTGAATGAAATTGGAATATTGAAGATATCTAAAATCGGATGACACAATAAAAAGGAAGTTATTGCGAAGTAATAATATAAATAAATAATATTTCCTCCGTTCCTGATCAAGAGTTCTACATGATGTTTACACGCTTATTAAGAAACACTAAGAAATGAATGAATAATGACAAATGGGTTGGGAGTATTATTGTTCAAAATACTGTTTGATGCTGCAGGAATTGTGCTTATCAATAATCCTCCACGTGGCAAGATTAATCACCTGGCTCCTTGACCTGAAATCAGAACCCACGACTAGCCGGATGTGTCTCCGGCGAAGATACTCGGGCGTGAGAGTAAGATAACAGTATATTATAGCTCAAAATGTATTGAATAATGAACTCAGAATACAAAATGGCAGTTACCTTTCACCGTTTGGTAGTGATGAAGTATTTATAGTCAAGAGTGATGTATTTTTGGGGAGGCGACATGTGCTCCGTGATTGTAGCGGCGGTTATTGGTAATGGGAACGTGTCTATAACGGTCCCCTGATTTGTAGGGATGTGGTTATGAGAATGGTTCAACCAAATACGCCTGCAAGTATCAAGTCGTCACTTGTTAATTTAGGTCTAGGTCGCCATTTGTGGAATGGTCTCCACCGGTCGGAGTACGTGATTCGTGCAGCCATTGTAGTGTGGATCACGAGGTCGGACTAAGTTAGGTCGGGACTGGTAGTCGAACGTGGGCTTAGTCGGCCGATGTTTGAGATGGGCTCTGGCCTCGATTGGATCGGTCTGGTGAGGATGGGTGCCCATGCTATCGCGGTGACGCTTTACTTAGCCCAACTTGACACTTTTGGTATGTTCACTGTTTATGATTTAAGTGGATAAAAAGTAGTGTAGTAAGTATTGGGTTATTTGTAGTTCTATGAAAAAAAAGGGTATAAATATTCAAAATACTATTTATTATTTGTCATTTCGAAAATAAAGCAAAATAAAACTCTTAATTTGAGATCGATAAAAAAGAAGTACTTTACTATTGTGTGTTCATGGACACATAATAAGAATTAAAGATTCTTTTATAATATGTGTCAAATTAATATTTTTTTTAAAAATTTTCTTATAATATGTGTCAAATTAATAAAAGTATTAATTTGAAACATATTACAAATTACAAGAGAATCTTTTAATTCTTATCACGTATCCATGACACACAATAATAGAAAAGTCCAAAAAAGAAAAGTAGGAATTCTTCTTGTTCTTGAAGTGAAAGAGATAGTAAAAGGAAAAAATGTTGGGAAAAAAAACCCTGGCCCGATAATTTTGTCAGTACTCAGAATTTCATATCCTTTACCCTATAAAAAATTCAGCAAGAAGATCCTTTCTTCTTCTCTCTCTCTCCCGACCGACTCTCTCGCTCTTCCTTCAGGATTCTCGAACTACTGCTGTAATTTTTTCAGCAGAGTGAGAAATTCCAAAATCTTTCTGGGTCTTAAACAGTGACTTAAATCTAGTAATACCCACTTGTTAAAGTTTCAATCTTGTTTGTGTTTTGAGAGAGATTTAGTGTGTGTGTGTGTGTGTGTGTGTGTTTGATTTGATTCAATTTCATTTGATTTGAATTGATTTTGATTGAGATGGGGAAAGTGGCGGTAGGAGCAGCCGTGATTTGTGCCGCAGCGGTTTGTGCGGCGGCGGCTCTGGTGGTGCGCCACCGCATGCGGAGCTCCAGTCAGTGGGCGAAAGCGATTGCTATACTGAAGGAATTTGAAGAAAAGTGTGTGACCCCTACTGGGAAGCTCCGGCAGGTCGCCGATGCCATGACCGTTGAGATGCACGCCGGCCTCGCCTCCGAAGGGGGTAGCAAGCTTAAGATGCTCATCAGCTATGTCGATAACCTCCCCACTGGGTATATATCTTTAAATCACACACAATCTATCGATGATATAAGAATATAATTGAACTCTTTATTTGTCTTAAATGATTTTTTTTTTCATTATATGCATTTTTTAAATTTTTTTTTGAAATCTTGATAAGTAGTAGTGAACTTGTAAGTTGCTCCTTTGGTGACCATAAGGTCACGGTTCGAACCTTGAAGAACAACCCCCGCTTGGCAAGGAGCGCTGGGCTCACCGGGGTTTGCCCTTTTTACTGTTTCATTTACATGATTTGGACAGAATTTTCTTGAATAAGAAGAAATCAGTCTGATTTAATGATGTCAATTGTGGATTCCTTCTATTTAGTTTATGGATCGGTGCAAATATGGTAGGTTTCTTGGTTTCGTTGAATTTTCTCTCTAAAATTTCATGGAATGCGTACATCCTATTGTTCTTAGAACTGTTTATTAATTAGACATATGATTTTAAGCAAGAAAGTGTTTACAATGGTGGTTTGTTGCTGCTGTAAGCTGTATTCGTTGAATCTTTATTGGGTTCTGATATTGAAGGGTTTTCATCTTGCGCCGTTGACTAAAAACCAGTTGTATTATTTGTGGCTCGATTAGGATTATTGAATGTATTTGGTTAAATCATTAATAATGCGTAGAATCAGTTAGAATCTGTCTTTACTCGAAGAAGTTTCTCATGTTTATCAGTTTATGGAATATACTCCCCCTGTCCCTTAATGAATGTCCATTTCAAAAAAAAATATTGTCCCAAAATGAATGTCATTTTTGAAAGAAAAAAATATCCCTAAATGTTTTTTTTACTGATTTTTTTTCACTAGTTATTTTATTCTCACAAAACTAATTGTTTAGGGAGTGGATATGCGTCTTCGCCATTTAATTATATAAAAAGTGAACATTTTCAGAATGTCTCTCAAAATGAAATTTGGACATTCATTTAGGGACGGAAGGAGTATATTTCTTTTTTCCTATTACATTCTTTGAAGTGGATCCCATATTGATCTTTATGTAAAGTCATTGCTTGTCGTTTGGCATGTGGCCACGAACTCAAAATTTTGCCGTGTTTTCCTTTATGCAAACAAATTTCATGCTTGCCTTTAGATATGAGATCCTCTATCGGAATTCATTATCCTCGCATTTGTGCCCTGGCTTCTCTCGTGTGGTTTGCTTTCGTAATTGTTTTGGCGTCTTTTCCGCTTTTGGATAACGTGAAGAAGACTATTTCTTTGTATGTACTCAAACTTATTCTGTCGGTTATAAGGATATAAATATGCATCTACAAAATTTCTCTTTTGGGTTGTTGTACCGTATACCTTCTTGTTACTTTACAACTGCTCGAGTACCAAATGCTTTTTTCATGGTTTACGTGGGAATACCGAAATGCGTGCCTTGAATGTGTGTATATTTGTGTATGCAACATCTTCATCTAAAAAGAAAAAATAAGACCACTTTGAAGTGTGTAGTTTTAGACGACTGCTATATAATCTATCTGTCCCACTTATAAAGCCATAATTTTCAGTTGGTTGCGTTCTACTTGATGAGTCTTTTTAGAAATCAATCTAATAAACTCTTACATGTGTCCAAACTTGTTCTTATTACCTTATACTTTTGATTTGATAAATTGCTTTAATTTTTGATACGAACGGTATATGTGGAGAAGTTTTGTAATCCTCAAAAACTATGTGTTCATACCACAGAATCTTGGATTTTCTTGTATGTATATGTTTCAACATTATTATACATTGGACATGTCTTACTCTAGTGGTTATCATATACTCCCTCTGAAAAAAATTTCGACATTCATTTAAGGACGGAGGGAGTAGTTTTTTTTTTTTTTTTTTTTTTTTTTTATCCTTGATATTGTTTTAAGTACTATAGTAAAACATGAGCATCTCTAAATTTACGGAAAAAAAAATTATTTTGAAAGAATAAATTTATGTACTAGCGCCGAAATGATAAAAGTTTATTACCCCTGACTTCCACTCTTTCTTTCTCAAGGGATGAATCGGGAATATTTTATGCCCTAGACCTCGGTGGCACAAACTTCCGAGTCCTCCGCGTTCAATTAGGTGGGAAAGACAAACGCATCGTGAATAAGGAGTTTGTAGAAGTTTCAATTCCTCCACAGTTGATGGTCGGGAATTCTGAGGTGAGTATACTTTATTCCGTTAACTATTTTAGTGACTGTTATATAATATTGTTTTAAATCAATACTGAAGCTGAAAATTTGTTGAATATAGGGATTATTTGGTTTTATTGCTGGGGAGCTGGCAAAATTTGTGTCGACAGAAGATGATCTCCATATTTCCCCAGGCAGACAGAGAGAGCTGGGATTCACATTTTCATTTCCCGTTAAACAAACATCAATAGCAGGAGGAACTCTTGTTAATTGGACAAAAGGCTTCTCTATTGAAGATGCGGTAATTCTCAGCTACATTTACGCTATTATTATTTACATATGTTTGGAGCTATTGTTATTTACCCTAAACTATGTAGGGCTTCTGAAGCCAGATAAGGAATTTATTTATTACTACTATTATTTTTTCTTTATTCACGCAAAAGTCATTACTGTTGATTTTTCCATAATTTGCTCTGAATAGATTGGACAAGATGTTGTTGGGGAGTTGACAAAAGCCATGGAAAGAGTCGGACTTGATATGCGTGTTGCTGCTTTGGTAAGCCTTGATTTCTTCTTGCTTCCCCAAGTAATATTAATAGTTTATAGGATGCTACTACCTCCGTCCCAAAATGAATGTCCAAAGAAATTTCAAATTTACTCTTGATCAAGAGCAAATTTGAAATTTTTTTGGACATTCAATTTAGGACGGAGGGAGTATCTTTTATTCTTGTGAAATCGTTCTAAATTTTTTTGTCAATGCAGGTCAATGATACGGTTGGAACTTTAGCAGGAGGTAGATACAATAACCCGGACGTTATTGCTGCGGTGATATTGGGTACTGGGACTAATGCAGCTTATGTAGAGCGTGCTGCTGCGATACCCAAATGGCATGGTCTATTGCCTAAATCAGGAGAGATGGTTAGCAAATTTTAGTATCTTTTGTTGATATATTATATAAAAATAACGCTACATGCACAAAACCTTAGAGTGACAGTTTTATTGGCAACAAAATCTTTGGATCCATCCATACAAACGATAAGAACACCAATCAACAACGGCCACCTAAGAATTTGTCAAAAAAAAAAAAATTGGGACCTCTTCTGTGCTCGTAGCGTTACGTTAATGATCAATTGTTCTCTCTCTCTCTCTCTCTCTCTCTCTCTCTCTCTTTGTCTTTCACAAACTTGTTTCGGGTTTATAAATGACCCTTGATTGTTTTTTATACAAGGTAATCAATATGGAATGGGGCAACTTCCGTGCATCTCATCTTCCAATAACGGAATATGATCAAAGTCTCGATAACGATAGTTTAAACCCTGGCGAGCAGGTACCTTTTTTATTTATTTATTATAGATAATATATACTCGTATGTGTATATTTATTTTCTATGTTAAGGGGTTTAATGTTTTTGCTTCTGATTTCTTTTGTTATCTTATTTCACAGATTTTCGAGAAGATGATATCCGGCATGTATCTGGGAGAAATCTTACGGAGAGTCTTGTTGAGGATGGCTGAAGAAGCTGAGTTTTTCGGTGACAAGATCCCACCAAAGCTGAAAATTCCTTTCATATTGAGGTAGAAAGTCATTTTCGTAATGTTGTCTACAATTACGTGCCTTCTTGAAAGACACTTGTTTCTTTTTTATTAAATCTAGAAGCTTTCTCAAAATGTTGCTAAATGTGCAGGACGCCTCACATGTCGGCTATGCACCACGACTCGTCTCCTGATCTCAAAGTGGTTGCGAGCAAGTTGAAAGATATTCTAGAGGTAAATTTAACTCGTTGAAGCATTTAT
The DNA here is from genome assembly GCA_022495995.1 of Adenophora triphylla var. japonica. NCBI lineage: Eukaryota > Viridiplantae > Streptophyta > Magnoliopsida > Asterales > Campanulaceae > Adenophora > Adenophora triphylla. The sequence continues at coordinate 369,848 of JAFEMH010000130.1, read as the reverse complement.
GGCTCTCCTCATTGGGCTCATTTAGCAACCCCCCGCCCCCGCTTTGCCTTTAAATTAGAGGAATGATATTTTTATGGCTAAAAATAGTAATTTTATTAATTTTGACCCATTAGGGTTTGGGAAGAATTGCGCTATATAGAAATATTGGCCCCTATTTGAGCCAAATCTCATAACCCCGTCCCTAAATGAATGCCCAAATTTCATTTGGGGGACATTCTGAAAATGTTCACTTTTTATACAATTAAATAGCAATGATGCACGTATATTCTTGTTATCCACTTTCTAAACATAAAATGACTAGTGAAAAAAAAAAACGGAAAAAAAAACATTTAGGGACAGTTTTGTACAAAAATGACAATTCATTTTGGGACAAAAATTTCTTGAAAATGGACATTCATTTTAGGGACGGAGGGAGTAGTTTTCTTGTCTCAAAATAGTCTTGGCCTTCTAGAAAACTTGTCTTGGCCCCTATTTTCAAGCAGTGGAGCAGCCACATTGATGACATGGGGGGTCATTTGACCCCTTCAATTTTGGAGTGCGTCTATTTTAGCACCTTCAAGTTTTAAGAAAATGACATTTTACGACTAAAAATGATGGATTTACACATTTTGAACCCCTTACTTTTTTGGAAAAGTTTGCACAAAATTATTATTTCGACCCCTATGTATGTATGCTAAATTTGAATACATATATATATATATATATATATATATATATATATATATATATATATATATATATATATCCAAAAGCAAACTTGAACCCCTACCCCCCTTCTTCTGAAAAATCCTAGCTTCGCAACTGGTTTCAAGGGTTCATTCAGAAAGATATACTATTTGGTTCTCAAATTGCAGATTTCTACTACTTCCCTCAAGATGAGAAAAGTGATTGTCGAGCTTTGCGACATCATTGTAACTCGTGGGGCCCGTCTTTCTGCTGCCGGGATCCTTGGCATCCTCAAGAAACTCGGAAGAGACACTCTTAAAGAAGGCGAGAAGCAGCAGAAGTCAGTTATAGCATTAGATGGTGGCCTATTTGAGCATTATACCAAATTCAGGAACTCTGTGAAGGGTACCCTAAAGGAGCTACTAGGGGAAGCTTCCGAGAGCGTCATAATTGAGCTTTCTAATGATGGCTCGGGCATCGGAGCTGCCCTCCTTGCAGCCTCTCATTCCCAGTACCTTGAGCTCGAGCAGTCCTGAGGGTTGTACTTTGGTTGTACATTTATCTTTGGCTCTTACAGATTCGCCGGAATAGACACCCAAAGATTGAAGGATCACCGGCAGAAAATCCGAAGTCTTGTGTAATTTGGTGCTCATCCAGAAGAGTTTGCCCTAGCGATTTGTTTTTTCCGAGGTTGCCCTTTTTGTAGTTGTAGATTCAGAGCAAGTCTGTTGTCCAAATTGGATATGTAATAAAGATGGGGGATTGCATCTACAGATTTTCTGATTCTCAGTTCAAATAAAGAGCTGGAATTTTAAGACTATGGCTCCGTTTGTTTTGTTTGTTTTGACGTAAAACGTTTTCCGGTGTTTGGTTGTTTTTCGGAAAATGGAGAAAACGTTTTTTCGGAAAACATTTTACGTCCTTTCTAAGTAAAACATGGATTTTTACAACGTAAGCTCTAAGATACTAGTAAAACATGGATTTAGAATATAACATCAGTAGCTGCAAAATCAGTACAACAAAGTATCCTACAGTTATCTCCCAACTGCATTGACCGATTTGCCTAAACACTCTCCCTCTTTGAGTTCTTAAGCAGAGGAAGATAATCAACCTCCCTCTCACCATTCTTCTCCCCAAACTCCACCAAGTGCGTGCACCGCTGCAATATCTGCAAAACCTCGTTCATGGTGGGCCTCGACGAGGGCAACGTGCTCGTGCAAATGAGCCCAAGCTTGAAAACACTACTCATTTCGTTCAAGAAACGAACTTCCTTGACATCTTTGTCTAAGACATCCGTTATAGGTTTGTCTTCTTGAACATATCGCCAAGCCCATTCTGCAAGTGATGAGTGCTCATCTCCGTCGTTGGCTTCCCGTCCGGTCACGAGTTCTAAAAGGACCACACCGAAGCTGTATACATCGATCTTCTCGCTCACCCTAGTCGTATGAGCGTATTCTGAAAGAAAATTTGAAAAAGAAAAAAAAAATCAAAACTCATCATCAAACATGAATTTTTGCCGTACAATGCCATAAGCATAAACGATGTGCATGCATAAGGTGTTGTGCAATGATCGTTACCTGGAGCCATGTAACCAAAGGAGCCAACGACAGCTGATGCTGTATTAGGCTCCCCACGCTTGACCAACAACTTGGCCAATCCAAAATCTGCAATCTTCGCATTGAACTCGGAATCCAACAATATATTGCTCGACTTCACATCTCGATGAACAACCGGAGGCGAGCAGTCGTGGTGCATGTAAGCTAGCCCACGAGCCGCCCCAACCGCAATCTGCAACCTCTTTGACCAGTCCAAGACCACGTGGTGAACCGCTCCGGTCAGGGTACCCTGCGGCCCCTTCTTCCGGTGGAGCCACCGGTCCAAACTCCTATTCTCCATGTACTCATAAACAAGAACCTTTGAGTTCTCACTTGAAATACAGCACAAGAGTTTCACTATATTGATATGTCTGATTGTGCTAAGTGTCTGAACTTCAGCAAGAAATTCCTTCTCAAGCTTAGCATTCAAATTCTTCTTGTTCCCAATTCGCTTAGCCGCTACACATTCGCTGGACCGGTTTACGGCGACCCGGTACACTTTCCCAGACCCGCCGGCTCCGATCACGTTATTCTCCGTCAAGCGTGACAAAATTGTGGATTCATTGAAATTCAATCGCTGGAATGAAGTGAGCTTCCACTTTGAACTTAATCCATTCTTTCTCCTCAGAAGAATGATCGCGTAAAAGGTCATTAGAACGGCTAATATAAATAGCACTACGGCTATACTCGAAACGGTAGCAACAAATTTGGTCGAAAGTTTGCCGGATTTTCTGGTTCGGGAATCACAAGATTTGAGGCCTAAGGATCTGATATTCGTACAGAGACCAGAATTGTTCAAGAAACTGGTATCAAAACCCGCGTTTTCTAACTCAAAAGGGATCCTCCCGGTGAGAAGATTAGAAGAAAGATTGAGATTTGTTAACTTGCCAATTTGAAAAGGAATTTGACCGGAGAACTCGTTGTTGGATAAGTCAAGGCTTAGGAGATTGCGTAGATACCCAACTGATGCAGGTATCTCACCGGAGATATGGTTTTTACTGAGATTCAAAGTGGTGAGCGAATTCCACGAGATTAAGGTTGCCGGAAAATGTCCGGAGAGCTGATTCTGATCGAGCAAAAGTACAGTTAAGAGAGGTAGAGCAGTTAGTTCTTGAGGGATTGTGCCGGTGAAGGTGTTGTTGCTTGCTCTGAACACCTGTAAATTCTTCCAAGAAGACGACTGGGCTGGAATTTCACCGGAAAATCGGTTGTTGCTGAGGTCTAGTGTTGATAAATTTCCAGCCAACTCACCGGGAATCTGACCGGTAAATGAATTATCGCTTACCAGTAACATCTTTAATTAAATTCAACAAAGACCACAGCCCGCCGGGAATTTCAGCCGAAAACTGATTCCGGTGAATCTGAAAATTCTCCAAACTACTACAATTCCCAAGTGATTTCGGCAGTTCACCGGAAAACTTGTTGTCAAACACAACCAAACCTACAAGTGCCCCATTGGCACAAAAATTCTCAGGTAACGAGCCGGTGAATCCATTAGTGGCAACCTCGAACCTCCACAGCGTCGAGAACCGCCCAAAGTCTGGCGGCAATTCACCGGAAAAGTTATTCGTGAAAAGCCGAACATCTGTCAGCGATGGCAACTGACCAACTCTTGCTGGAATTTGACCAGATAATTGATTGAACATCAAACTCAAGTTCGATAACTTTGTGAGATTACCAAACCCGTCAGGGATCGGCCCGATTAATGAATTTGCGGATAGGTCAATGTAATTCAAATCAAGAGCTTCAACTGACTGAGGAATTGTTCCAGTTAATTTGTTCCTGTAAAGATACACTTCAGACAAGTTCTTTAACAAGAATAGATTTCTCGGGATTTCACCGGTCAAATTATTGACTGATAAATCCAAGAACTCGAGCGAGGTCCAGTTGGTTATGTTTTCCGGGATCTCTCCGATCAAATTGGCTTCAGTCATATGAAACCTCTTCAATTTTGTTAATTTAGTCCAGCTCAACGGCATCCTGGCCGGCAGGAACGGATTCAAACCCAGCAATAAGACTTCGAGATTGACCATGTCTCCCAATTCCGTCGGGAAGGAGCCATTAAAGAGATTGGCGAGAAGCTGAAGGGATGTGAGGTTGGACAACTGGGAAATGGTGGGGGGAATGTCACCTGAGAAGTTATTGGCGGCGAGGTTGAGGTACCTGAGCTGAGAAAGCCGGGAAATATCGTCAGGAATAGAACCGACGAGGCTGTTTTGGGAGAGGTCGAGGTATTGGAGTTTGGTGCAGTTGTAGAGGGAGGTGGGGAAATGGCCTGAGATTTGATTATATTGAAAATCGAGGTGGGTTAAGTTTGAGAGGTTGCAAATGAAGGGTGGAAATGGAGCGGCTATGTTTGATTGGATGACAGTGATTCCGGTGACGAAGGTGGTGGAGCAGGTAATTTCAGGCCAGGAACAGGGGTTTGAGGTGGAGGTCCAGTGGTTTAGGGAAGGTGGGTTTGACCAGAATTGTTTGAGGTTGAGGAGAATTTTTGGTCGGAGGGAATTTGGGATTGGGAATTTACAGAAAAGGGTATGATAACAAGGAGGAGGAAAAGGCGGAGATGGGTGGTTTTTGACATTTTTGGTGGTGGCGGGTTATCCCCGGCGAGAAGAAGGAAGATTTTTTTTTTTTGTTTTGTTTTATTTTTTTGTGGGGGGAGAGGAAGTTAATAGGAAGGGAAGTCTACTTTTTAATGGTTGACTTGAAAATTCAACGGTCAAGACTTAGAAAGTTTTAAATGTGCACTGCTGCCTGTAATTGACTTTGTGTATTTTTATTACAATTTCTTTTCGAAAATAGATAATTAGACATTATAATCTTGTCCTTTACTCCCTCCGTCCCGTTCGAAGGGGCACAAATTTCCTTTTTGGCATCCTATTTGAATTTGAAGGGGCACAATTCAAAAATGGAAAATTTTATTACTTCTTTATTTGTTTATTTGTGGAATTCACTTGTCATACTCTCAATAAATATCCACTTACTATTCCCTATCTCACTTTCTCTTTCCTACATCACTTTTCATACTCACAACATTTATTTCACTATACATTTTTTCTCTTTCCTACATCACTTTTCATACTCACAACATTTATTCCACTATACACTTTTTCTCTTTTCTACATCACTTTTCTTAATTCTCAAGAGCGCAAAACTTTGCTCTTCTGGGAAAGTGACGAAGAGAAAGATACAATGCAGATACTTCCTTCGTCCCACCCAAAAGTACACAAAGTTGATCTTATATGAGAATTAAGGAGAGTGTATAGCAGATTAAATATTGTGAGTATGAAAAGTGATATAGGAAAGAGAAAGTGAGTAAAAAATAGTTAAGATATTATTATCAATATAACAAGTGGATCGTATATATAATGAAGAATATTAAAACAAATTAAAAAAAATTTGTATGTGTTTTTTTTATTAAATAGGATAATCAAAATGAAAATTAGAGCATTTTTGAAATAAGACAGAGAGAGGTTGTATATAATATGATACAAATATTTTATAAATTAATTGAAAAGGAAAACGTGTTTTTTTTTTTTTTTTTTAATTCCAGCTATTCATCATATAGTAATTAAGTGTTGTGAAGGAATTTTAAGAATTATAATTCTAGAAGACCCCACATAAGAACCGGACAAATAAAATGTTGATTTTTGGGCCTTCATAGAAATCCATGGATTCCACCCACAGACCCCACATAAGAACTGGACAAATAAAATGTTGATTTTTGGGCCTTCGGAGAAAACTATGGATTCCACCCACACTCATGGATGGCAAACTGCAACATTGATTAAGTAACTTTTTTATATACTCTCTCCGTCCCACCAAAACTGATATTTACTCCCTCCGTCCCACGTCATTGTGAACTTATTTCCATTTTGGTCCGTCCCACGTGAATGCAAACTGCCCAAAATGGAAATAAATTTATTATTATATATTCACCCTACCCCACCCACTCATTCTCTCTCTTCATTTCCTACCACACAATTTATTCAACCAACTCCACTCATTCTCTCTCTTCATTTTCTACCACACATTTTCATTATCTTAATAATACTCCCTCCGTCCCACGTGATAGTGGACTAGCTTTTTGGGTGTAGGAATTAAGAAAAAGTGATGTAAGAAAGAGAAAAAGTTAAATGTTGTGAGTATGAAAAATTAAATAGGAGAGAGAATGAGTGGGAGGAATAGTGAGGAGAGAGAATGTTGTGAGTGTAAAAGTGAAGTAGGAGAGAGAATGAGTGGGTGAAATAGTGAATATTCTTTGCCATTTTGGGAAGTTTGCATTCACGTGGGACGAACCAAAATAGAAATAAGTTTGCATTCACGTGGGACGGAGGGAGTATTTCTTAATTATCGCACCCGGAAAAATAGTCCACAATGACCTGGGACGGAGGGAGTATTTCCTTTTTGGTCCGTTCCAGCCAAACTGATACTATCTAAAATGGCAAAGGAATCTTCACTATTTACCCCACTCATTCTCTCTCCTATTTCACTTTTACACTCACAACATTCTCTTTCCTAACTATTCCTCCCACTCATTCTCTCTCCTATTTAATTTTTCATACTCACAACTTTTTCTTCCACTTTTTCTCTTTCTTACTTTTCCTTAATTCGCGTGTCCAAAAAGTTGGTATCAAAATGGGTGGGACGGAGGGAGTATATGTAGTTATTTTTTACTATTATTATTGTTTACAATATTTTTTAAATATTAAGCCCACACAATTTCAAAATTCCAAATCTAGAAGTCAAACTGCAACATTGATTATGTGATAATATGTGGAAGAGGGAGTAAGAAAGTCTTTTTTTTAATCATTTTGTGTGGGTGGAGGAGGAAAAAGGAGTTGGAAATGTTATGTACAAGTAAGGACAACCCAATTGACCAACTCATTAGGAAGCATCTATTGGTTTCACATCTAAGGTAAAGGTCTCTTTCAGAGTCTTTGTGGAAATCATAATCAGACCAACCTTACCACTAAGCTTTCACACACAAGACTAAACCTTGGGCTCCAAATTTTCTTCCCATTAAAGCTTTCAAGAAAAATAAAAATTGGTAGATCAGCATAAACCTAACAAAAAGTCTTTGCCACGAGGAGGGATCCTAGAATTCCGTCTGTTTTCTGCGTTTGGAAAAGTGTGGATTTTCAAGAATGGGAAGCTTATGATATGTTGGGAATCTCTTATGATAATCATCCACGTTTAAAACGTATTTTAATGCCTGACAGTTGGATAGGATGGCCTTTGCGTAAAGATTATATTGCCCCCAATTTTTATGAAATACAAGATGCTCATTGAATGATAAAAAACGGATTTTCACTTCGACAGTTCTATAGATTCAAGGCTCTCTTCGAGATGAAACATAGGAATTGAGGTATCATTTGGATTATGGAGAGTCTAAGAAAACCCCTTTCTAGCAAAAAAAAAAAAAAAAGCAAATTCACACCAAAAACTCAAGTGACATGTTAGAATAGAAGGAAGCTCTTCGGAATCTAAACGTACCGATTCCTACCAATAGAACATAGTACTAAATAAAAGGAGATGAACAAAATACAGGGTAGTTCTTCTCTGAAGCTAAAGAAACGTAAAATTTTCCTACCACAACTGGGGGTTCCAAATCTCGGACTAGTTACGATTGCAGCAAATTTATCCTGAGCTAAGGGTCCACACAGATGAAGGGTCAGGTGCAACATAGACAACATTAAGGGTTTCTTTTTTGAGTTTTGACTCGGACAAGGTTACACAACATAGAACAACCTGAGATAACCTTTTTCGTGTGGACAGACATCATTATCCTCTATAGTATTGCATACACTCTAGTAACAAGTAAACAACCAACAATTTATGGTGTGCATTTATTAATCTCGATACTTTAAAAACTACGCACATATGACTTGAAGAACAGTTGGTTTACCTGGAGGTTAGATTTGATATCCTGAAAGGTATGGTCTTAATGAAACCTTCCACCACCATCACCAACAACAACAGCAGCAGCAGCTCACAGCCATAGGGAGACCTACAGTACAGTGGTCCTTAATGAAATATACTCGTCTTCCCAACCTATAAAGCTTATAGCACTCCAGTTCCACCACCTAAAAGCGTAGCCTGCTGATCCATGCATTTCAAACCAAGATATGGAGAAAATTGCAAGAAACATAGCAGCGCAGCAATTTCCTAATTCTTCGACCTCTAATAGAGAGAAGAAATCATAAGATCTGCTCAATACAATGCCTTGGGGTGTATTTGTTTGCTCTTAATGAATGAGTCTTAATGAGTTTTGAAGGCTAAAAATAGCCTTCAGAACTCATTAAAACTCATTCATTAAGAGCAAACAAATACACCCTTACTCTGTATTAACTGAACAAGCAGGTTATTTTTCAGCGTACAAAAACATAACTACCAACTTGAATCCGCATTCTCGTGTGAACCCAAGCCGAGCACTTCACATATTTTACTATCTTGGGACACAAATAGAAATCCACTATCTATCTACAAGACTAAGTCTGAACATAATCACTTAATAGTTTGACAATCCCCCCCCCTACTCTTTGTTAAACATAAAGTATATACACATTGAGTTGCAAAATTAGATTACTCTCAGCTCAAGAAATTGTTGCATCCATATAACTAGTATGAGACCGAGACTTGGAACATGGATATGCAGGGCTGCCTGTATATCTAGAGGATGAGGTAGACGAACAAGAGTTGTTATGGCCCGGGAGCTTCAGGGAGGTCAATGAAACTAAAAAGTAATAACGAAGCAAACTTTATAGAGGTCGGTCCACATTTTTCATCACAAGAATACGTTCAATACGCTACTACACCAAAAGTGCTTCTCAAATATTTCTAATTACCCAGCAGTTGAGTCCAACAAACTTGACCAATCAAATTCACATGACATGGGTTTCTTTTAAGAAAAAAAAAATGGCTACTCGTCTAGAATTACTTTTTATCAAATGCAATTGTTCATTTTCCACTTGCATAGGCAATGATAAGTAGGCAAGTTTATCACAATCAAAAATTAGATAAGACCATATAACATAACCAGATTATATGCCACATATATCCACAATAGATCAAGAAATTAAAAGCTTATTCCACTTCTCTAATTATTTGGCATACACATACTCAAAGAGCTATTCATAATTTTTTCAACTATTGAATGCATAAATATAACGACATACACGCAATTCCCGACGATCTTTTGAGTTTACCACTCTAAGGATGCTCCAATGAAGAAGGCGAGGGCTCCAGCTTTACATTGTTGAGCCTCTCGAGAGCCAAAATAAGTGCTTGAGTACCCAAATCGCCCTCCCCGTGCGCCTTCAAGGAAACGTAAAGCTGCTGAGCCAATGCCAATCCAGGTAAAGAAAGACCCATACTTTGACACTCTCTCAAACAAATCCCTAAATCCTTCACAAAATGTTTGACATAAAACCCGGCTGCAAAATCCCTTTTCAGTATCTTATTGCCATTTAATTCTAGGGATTTTGACCCAGCTGCCCCTGTTGATATTGCATCCAAATAAAGGGATAAATCAAGACCAGCTTTGTGTGCATAAATTAAACCTTCAATTAGCCCCACCATTGTTGATGCTATTGTGATTTGGTTAGCTAGCTTCGCGTATTGACCTTTTCCTGGTCCACCCATGTAATTAACTTTGCCAAGAAGGGTAAACAGGGGACTTAGGCGGTTCACGGTGGCTTCATCACCGCCGGCGAAAATTGATAGGGCGGCGTTTCGAGCACCTCGATCGCCGCCGGAAACTGGGGCGTCAATTGAGAAGCAGGACTTGGAGGCGGCTGAAGAAGCAATTTCTACTGCTAGGGAAGGGTCAGAAGTGGTCATGTCAACGAGTACGCCGCCGGGGTTTAGACCGGCGAGGGCGCCGGTGGAAGGGTGGAGGAGGACGTGCCGGACGTCGGAGGGGTAACCGACGATGGAGAAGACGACGTCGGATTTGGATGCGACGGATAGAGGGGAAGAGGCCCAGTGAGCTCCCATGTCGAGGAGGGGTTGGGCTTTGGATTGGGTGCGGGTGAAGATAGTGAGGGTGTAGCCGGCCTTGAGGAGGTGGCCGCACATGGATTGGCCCATCACACCGGTACCGATCCATCCTAGGCGGATAGAGGATGGGTTGATGGGTTGTGCGGTGGCGGAGGCGGCCATGTTGCGGCGGAGATTGGCGGTGGTTATTAGATTGGTTAAGAGAGTGGTGGTAGATTGAGCGGAGTGGAAGTCTCATGAGAATCGTTATATAAAGCCGTAAAATTGTTGAGTAAGCCCGTAACTTGAAAACTTAAAAAATTGTCATAGAGTGAAATGATAACATCTATAGCTATATAATGAGTTAAGTACAATCACTCATTTTCCCGCTCAAATTAAGGATAGACAAGTAATTTGATATAGTCATATTTGTAATTACAAGATAATAAGCTACTGTCCTTTGATATTCAGCTTTTTCTTGCTCCGTCATAAATAAGTTACTGTCAAAACATCCGGCCCCCCCTCTCTCTCTCTCTTTTCTACAAACGCGGTTGTCGCCGTCGCCCCCCTCTCCTTCCATAGCTGTCCCCTCTTCTTCCATGGCTGCCGCCTCTCTCTCTTTTCTCATTTGATTTTTCTCTTCATTCCTAATCTGTTTCAATCACCAAATTTTGTTCCTGTCGACATTGCAGCAGGACTCTACCCTCCTAGCCCAATACATAAATCTAGGTTGTGGCTTCGTCAAATTGCTAGGAATTCGATTAATCCATCGAGAATCACCTTTGTTGATTGCTTGCTGCAACATCGCTCATGTTTTAGGTAAAAAAAAATCCCTTTATTAAACTCTATTGAAACCTAGATTTAAAATAGATGTTTCAGTTAGGGCTTTCTATATGTGTGTGCGAATTAGTCTGTCAGTTTGTAGGGGAAAGGCCTTGTACAGTTGATATTATTTTATCTTGGGATTTTGTGTTTTCATGTTTGATTCAATGCTAAAGGAAATTGGTGGACTTTAGTAGTTGACTTGTAGAAGGAGAGAGGTGTTCTCAAAGGTAAATGTCTCTCTCTCTCTCCCTGGAAATACTAATGAATTGATTTTGTTTATTTGATTCGGTATACTCAATTGCCTTGTATTTATGACAGTGATTAGGTCGTTCTTTTGTTTTTTGGAGCATAGATACATAAGCATCATCTCTCTCTCTCTCTCTCTCTCTCTCTCTCTTACCGGAAGATGTGACACAACTGGCATTGTATGGGATGTGAAGACTTGTGAATGGAAACAACAATTTTAATTTCATACAGGTACTATATTATTAAATCACTGCTGGATGGCACTTCCATTTTTACTTTTCATTGAAAAGTATCTTTGGGCAAAACGATTGTGTATGTCTATTTATTAGGTCCTATTCTTGATGTCGACGGGCGAACCATAATTCTTTTGCAACAAGCTCAATGGATCACATGATCAATGTATGCAAAATTGGAGAAAATCGGCCCATTAAGACTTTTTCTGGGCATCAGGTGTGTAATTTGAACAACCATATTTATGTGTTGTATAACATGACTTCTATGAAATTAAAAGTAAAATAGATTCACCGAACACATTTCGCCTATTAACCGGTCTGCATTTGCCTTTTTTACTACTTTAAGCAATCAATGCTTTTTTTCAATGTAAATGAAGGTATCCAAGTCTCACGTAAGAAGCGATAGCAGTAGGTCTTGCCCACACTGCCGCGGAAACCGCAACTCTAAGGGTTGTTTAAGTAGAAAAGATTTATGCAAGGTTGGTGTTGTTTCGTTGTTGTTGTACAGACAAAGATTGAGAAAGAACTTATAATCTGATGCTTTTCTATGACGTGGGCGCAGGGTGTGTTATTCTGGGTGTCCCGAAGGCGAAGACCAACAAGTGCCGCATCTGAGTATCCGATTCATGTACTCTATCCATTTTTGAAGCAGTTTGATCATGAGCAAATGATGGAAAAGGAAAGGGAGGCTAAGCTTCAAGGTATGCCGTAGGTGTGAGTTTTTATGCTTAGGTTTTACAATTTAGATTTTCTTGGATTAAGGCCCTCACATGTCGCTAATTCAGTTTGTTTCTTTGTTATCATGTACCAATGTGCACATGCAATATTATAGTTTGAAAAGTAAGTGAATATATTCATGTGTATGTGCTGCTACCAAAATGACTCAATATTCAACATTGAAGAGTAAGTGAATATAGTTTGAAAAGTAGCTGCTACTGTATATGTGATGTTCTTTTGTTCACTTTGCCTCATTAGCAGTTGTTTGTATACAACTTGTACCCTTTAATATTTGCTGCATTTCGATAAAAACTATTAAGGTAGAAAGTGACTATATTGTATAAGTATCAGTAATTTGCTAGAGAAGAATTCCCACTGCTGCAGAGCCAAAAATGCCGCAACGATGTTACAGCCAAAGCGGCGATTTGGCCACGCCCCGCGAGCGGATCAACAACCGAGAATTATCGGACCTACGTGGGACCTACCTTGAGTCAAAAGGAATCTCAACCATCGATCTACCATCGGGAGGGGGTGGCCAAATCGTCACCCTCGTAGTAGCGCTCGTGTTTTTGACTCGCATCAGCTTCTTGCCTCTCGTCCGCCTATCATATTAGATTTTTGTTGCCATTTATTGTGAATTGCGATATTTAGTTTAGGTTTAGCCGCAACCGGTTGTTGGCTCTTGAACAAGAACAATGTGGTTTAGTGATGGTTTTGTTCAAAGCATGACTCGCCTTCGCTCTTCTCGTTCTTGAAAATAGTATTCGCCGGTGCCCAGAATCGTGTCCTATTTTATTTTTATGAAAACAAGACCGGATTTTAGGACGGGGTAGTACTTGCTTTAGTCTCGTCAGATCTTAGGTGGCACCCGTGTGACATGCGGCCGACTTGTATTCTCCATGCTGCATATCGTGTCGACCATAACTCGGAGAGTAGACATGCTTAGCTTCACGTATAGGTAGTGTAAGTGTTGCAGTCAAACTTTTTTTTCAAAAATGCGTTTTACTTGTTTGTAATAATTTTTGTGATGATTTTTTACGCATTTAAAAATGCATCAGTTATTATCTGACGAATCAAAAAGCAAAACACGATATCAGTTTGTAGGGAAAGGCCTTGTACATGCTTGATATTATTTTTATCTTCGGGATTTTATGTTTTCATGTTTGATTCAATGCTAAAGGAAATTGGTGGACTTTAGTAGTTGACTTGCAGAAGGAGAGAGGTGTTCTCAAAGGTATATTGATTAGGTATACTCAATTGCCTTGTATTTATGACAGTGATTAGGTCGTTCTTTTGTTTTTAGAAGATGTTTATTAGTTCTTTTTTGTTTTTTTACTTTTCGGGATTTTTTTTAGCTTTAAATTAATAGATGACTTAATGACATTATACTCAATTGCCTTGTATTTACTTTTCGGGATTTTTTTTAGAAGATGTTTATTAGTTCTTTTTTGATTCAAAAATGCGTTTTACTTGTTTGTAATAATTTTTCGTAGTTATAGTCACTTTTGGTATTATCATGTTGTATTATCATGTTGTATTATAGTTTTCTTTATATTCTTTCAACATATATGATTCATATATTTAAGTGCATAAAATATTTATCTGCAAGACATTATTGTTACGTATGGCGAAGTTAAAACGATCATCACATTTATACCGGTGTCATGCATTATCAAATATAATTAATTGTATGTTTATATCACTTGAAATATTTTGTTGTACTTTATTTTAATAAATGTTAAAAATTCATTTTCTCAGAAATATTCTTGAAGTTTAAGAGAAGAGTCAATTTAATATTTATTCTTATATTTATATTGACTCTTTTATTTATGGCTCTTTTGATCAAAGTGTTATGGCCGCTGCGTTTCACACACGGGTATTACACTAGTTATCCCCTAAATCCATTAACTCAATCACTAATGTTATATAAACCCTGTAAATTTTAACCCATTTTTTTCCTCAATTGTTATTCGCACCGGTATACCCCTCCCTCCCTCCCTCATCAATTTTTACCACCTTCACCCTCCCTCCCTCATCAATTTTCACCTTTTACTAAATCACTTCCTTCACTATTTTTTTACATCAAAAAAAAATTACCTCCCTTTCCTTTCTCTTCCTCTTACCATCATTTGTCTCCAAAAAAAAAATAAAAAAAATTCATACACATATTTGTTCAAGACAAGAGATTCAAGCGAGCTTATCACGGATGCTCTACTATCGAATGTTAATGTAAGTTTTCTAACCATTTAAATTTGTTAAAAATGTCTTTTACACATTTCGTTGCAAAAATTCGGCGTGAGTGACCGAAAATCGGTGCGGTCCCGGCCACACCCGGCCGAAATGATTAGTTCGGCCACACCCGGCCAAAAATTTGAAATTGTTCGGCTGCAGTTTTGCCGAATCCGGGCTATTTTTCTAGGTCGAACTGGTAGGAGCCGAATTTTTAAAATATTTCGGCCACCCCCAGTACAACCTTTGAAAAAAATTCGGCCACCATGGCCGAACCTTTGTTTTCTTCTTACACCTCCCTTATTGTTTTATTAAATTGTTGCGGTATTCACTGGGTGACAACAACTATGTCTCTGCTGATTTTGAAAGCGTTTTGCGAGACTACACCCTTAAATTCACGCAATGCCCTTGTTTTTTCGAGATCGTAAAATAATGTTTGAATGGGCGCGTAAAAAGGGGGAAGAGCATGGGTTTCTCATCGTAGTCGGTCGATCGGATAACGGGAGCCGTAATTTTGCTCCTCGAATGACGCTTATTTGTGATCGCTGGGGGACATACAAGGAAAAATCAATCTCTCTGTCCTCTCAAGAATCTGTCAACCTTGAAATATTGGGGAAAAAAAAGAAAAATAGAGAGCGAAACAAAGAAATGCGGTTGTAAGTTTCAGTTGAACGCCAAACAAGTCACGGTTGATGGTGAATGGCAATTAAAAGTGGTTTGTGGCGTTCACAATCATCCGATTTGCCAATCCATGTTGGGTCACTCTTATGCCGGTAGATTACAGAAATCAGAGGAGGAGTACGTGATAGAATTGTCACATGCAAATAGCTGGCCGAAGGATATTTTACATGGATTAAAAGAGAAATTTCCGGAAAACAAGTCCATAATACGAACTATTTATAATGCGCGAGTGAAGAGCAGGGCAACTGAGCATGCGGGTCGTTCTCAAATCCAACAGCTCATGTTTAAATTGACCGATCATGCTTACCACTTCGAATATCGGCAATGCGAGAGTACAAATGTCATTAAGGAGATATTCTTTGCTCATCCGAAAAACATTGAATTGATGAAGGCATTTCCATACGTCTTGTTCATGGATTGCACTTACAAGACAAATAGGTACAACTTACCTTTGCTTGAGATTGTGGGCATGACTTCAACCAAAATGACCTTCTTAATTGCTGCTGTATACCTAGAGGCTGAGAAAGAAGGAAACTACACGTGGGCATGCGAAGTGCTGAAATCTTTGATGGATCAATCATGTCTTCCTAATGTTATCGTGACTGATAGGGAGCTTGCCTTGATGAATGCAATTCGTGAGACGTTCCCAACGACAACTCATTTGCTCTGTCGATGGCATATCAACAGGAATATTCTAGCAAAATGCAAGAAAATATTTGATATGCAAGAGATTTGAGAGGCATTAATTCTTCATTGGAATGTAATGGTTAAAGCTGATACAAAGGCATCGTTTGATGACTATTTACGGCGATTATCAGAAGATTTCAGTCAATATCCCGATGCGATCAATTATGTCCTGAACCAGTGGATTATGCCTTACAAAGAAAGATTTGTCTCGTGTTGGACAAACCATGTTATGCACTTTGACAACTTGACTACAAACATGTATATCGAAGCGAACTTTATGTTTACGTCATATGTTTTGATGTTTCCTATGTTTTGTTAATTATATGCTAATAAATTACGTAACCTATGTTAAGGTGGAGTGTCAACATGCCTTATTGAAGAAACAACTTGGATCGAGCCATGGAGCATTTGAGACATGTTAGAAACAAATTCATAAACTCATCGAATGCTCCCATATTGCAATCATTGCCTCATTTGAAAAAAGTAGGATTGTGGTTCAACATAAATTCAGGTCATCGCTATGGAGTGAGGTTAGAGGTATGGTGTCTATAAATGCATTGGATTTGATTTTCAACTCATTGGATTCTCTATATGATGGTAGCCGAGATCCACTGTTGTGTGGGTGTGCGGTGAGATCGGCATGCGGACTCCCTTGTCCACATAAGCTTGCACAGTTCATGCAATTCAACTCGCCCATCCTACTTGATAAAATTCATGCATTTTGGCGTAAGCTAGATACCCTACCAATCATGAGTTACGATGATGATATTGAAGAAGAGATTCGAAATCGGTACAATGAGATTCGCAATACTCTTGATTTAAGATTTGAGGCAGCTCCACGAACCGGAAAGAATTTGATTGTTCGGAGATTGACCGAGATTTGTCATCCTGCAACAACAATGGCCAATGAAACTGCAGTTAAAACCAATAATAAGTAAAGAATGCTAAGTTCCTCAAATCCACGAAGCGGGATCCTAGCGCATTTGAGTACGTGGAGGCCATACCCGACCAAGTTTTATTCAACACCGATGCAAATCAAGGTTCTCCGATGTTATCTGCAAAAGCCAAGTTACAGGTAACCTCAAAACTATTTATATTATTCAGTTAAACTTTATATCATGGAATTAGTCATTTCAACTTATTTTTACCTTTTTTGAATTTATCTTATAGCCCGTTCGTCGAAAAAGTCAACATGCAATCCAATATCTTAATCAACTACCGGTTTTCATGCATGGTTATATTGAGAAAACAGTTGATGTGCGGGGTGATGGGAATTATGGCTTTCGGTGTATTGCCGAGTTACTTGGTCGTGATTCAAATGAGTAGCGGTGGGTTCGGGAAGTGTTATATCAGGAGATTTTTGGAAATCAAGAGTTGTATGCTGAGTTATTCATGGCCGGGGATAGGGTGGATAAAGTCCTTTCTGCTATCCACTGGTATGATGGACCATGCGGAGAAGCAAATTGGTTTAACGCTACAGAAATGAGTTACGCTGTTGCAAATGCATTCAACGTTGCGTTGGTGACTTTGAGTAACACCTTGTCTTTGACCTTCCTTCCTCTACGAAAATCAATGCCACACAAGCCAAAATTGATTTGTATATGCTATGTCAACGGCAATCATTACATTCATGCCAAGTTGAAGGAAGGATGTCCATTGCCACTAGTACCGTACAAATGGTATGAAGAACGTCATGAATGTGCAACCGAATGGCTAGATTCTTATCAAGATCGATTAATACAAGTACCCGAAACATCAACTTATGTAATTGATATTAAATAATTTTATTTATGTTAAACATTATGATTTGTGGTGTTACATATCTTTAAATAATTTTCATTTATTATTAAATTTCATTTAAAGTTATATTAAAAATTTAACTAAATTTAATTAACTTTAAATTAAATTAACTTTTTTAATGACGGGAAACACATTGTTACATTTCGTCTTAATAAGCAGAAAAAAAATGGAAAAAAAAAGAGAAATTTTTGAATGGTTCAGCCGGTAGTAGCTGAATTTTATCAAATATTTCAGTCAGTACTGGCCGAACCTTTGTAACTATGGCAAAAAAAAAAAAATTAAAAATTTAAGCCAATGATTAGAATACGTAACAATGTTTTTTCGTGAACATTTTCAAAAAAAATAAATTAATATAGTTTCATTTAAGAAAACAAAAATGCATGTGAGAATTATTACTACAAAAATAATACTTACTTCCGTGTCATGAATAATGTCAATATGTTGCCTCTTTACTTGCACGGAGGCAACTGTCGCTGGTTGAGCTCGAGGTGGTAGCCACTTCAATGTGAGCGGCAAATTGGGTAGATAGGAGTTGTTGAAACCGTTCCTAAACGCAGGAAACCTCTCATAAACCCATGCCTCCAACAAGGTTAAGTGCCCGGAAATCTGATGGCAGTTAAACCTAGATCCTTTTTCTAGTTGCCGGTACAGAAAAGCTAACGCTCCGGCTCCCCAAGCATAATTCCCAATTGCCCCATCATCTCTCAAAAAATCTAGATAGCTCGAGCTGACACATGTCCCGGTCTTATCAGAGAAAATTGTGCACCCCAATAAATATAAGAGTTATGCCTTAGCAGCACAGACAGCTTTTCGGGAGTCTGAGGAGTACAAATGAGGGGAGAACTTCGATCTCAGCCATTCTAAATTGATCAATGCCCCTTTGGCAGAAATTCCATCTTTAGCAACTTTTTTTGTCACTCCCAAAACCTCACGGTATTTTATTAAGAGGTGGCTGACTAGAATAAGCGGGACTCTCAAATAAGGGTACACCTACTACCGAAAGCAGTGTAAGACAAGACACATCCTCTAAAGTGATGGTCATCTCCCCAAATGACATATGAAAACTATTAGTTTTCGGATGCCATCGCTCAACAAAAGCGTTAACCAACGTTTTATCTACGTTGTCATACGCTCCATTAACTAAGCACAAGAGACCGAAATTAAGGAGAGTATTTTAAATCGGCTCAGACATTTTATTCAAATTCAATTGCCATTTTTTCAACTTTCCCATATGATTAATAGATTTTAGGGTTCTATCATCTTTACCCTCCCAAATGAATTTAGCAACATGGGTTTCATAGGAAATGAGTAAAGTTTTGTACCTCGGGCCACCGGGATAAGAGGTTTCATCCCCAACTCCCTCGGAGTCATCCTCATCATCCTCATCTTCCGACTCATATTCCCGTTCATCTTCCGGGTCACTATAATTTAGAGCCGAAATAAGATCTATCTGAGGTGAGGTTTCCATATAATGAGATTCCTCATTGTAGACCGACTGACGAGCCTCATTGTAGACCGACTGACGAGGATCAACATTTGCATCCTCAACTCGCTCAGCATCAAGGTTCTGTGAAGATTGCCCTTGACGTGCCACTTCTTGTTGCTTCCTAAGGGAAGCAGTTGGACGTTTTCTTGTGAAAATTTGCTTAACTGCAAATAAAACATCAAAAAATCAAACTCATAGCAATTTTATATCATATCACATCAAAATCAAACACTAACATCACATTGAGCAAGGTTCGGCCATGTGTGACCGAAATTTTGAGCAAGGTTCGGCCAGGTGTGACCGAAATTTTGAGCAAAGTTCCGCCGGGTGTGGCCGAATTTTTGAGAAAGGTTCGGTTGGTCATGGCCGAATTTTAAAGCAGGTTCGGTCGGGTGTGGCCGAATTTTTGAGCATGTTCGGTTGGGTCTGGCCGAATAGATCTAAAAAATGGGCCAGTAGTGGCCGAACCACTAAAACCCAGATTTTCGAATCCATTCAAAATCAAAATCTCTCAAATTGAAGCAAAATTAAAGTAATTTTGGAACGAATGAGAGAATAATTACCGAATTTTTCTAGGTTTGACATCTTGAATGGTTGGTGTTAAAAATGGCGATTCTTCTTCTTCTTCTATTTCGGTTCTTCTTCTCTCTCTCTTTCTCTCTCTCTTTCTTCTCTCTCAATTCGGTCTCACTTTCTCTCTCTAAAATTTCTTTGTTTTGTTTCTCTCTCTCTAAGGCTAATTTTGGGTGAGGATATGTGTGAGAGAGAGAGAGTAAATAAAGAGTTAATTAGGTGGATGGGTGGGTGGGGATAAAGAGAAGGGTATAAAGGGAAAAGGGGGGGGGAGGGGGATTTATTTAATTTTTTTGAGGTGGGTTTAGCTTTACCGGGTTTACTCAACAATTTTACGGGTTTATATAACAATTCTCAAGTCTCATTTTAAAGGATATACCCGTATTTTTATTATCCAGGAAATTAAAATAAAATTTTCACACACTAAAATTTTCCATCACACCCATATTTACATTTAAAATGAATGTTAATTTTTTAAAGAAATTTTAATTTTGATAAAAATAGAATTAGACACTTAAAAAATAGAAAGTACTATACAAATTTGAAAATATACACCATTTGATTAAAAATAGAATCAGTCATCATTGTCTCATTCGTATACTCCCTCCGACCTGTAGTGTATAAGATTTCCCTTTTGTCATTTTGGCGTTGAATATAAAATTTCACTTTCCTAAAATGGCAAATAATAGTATTTATTATTCCTCTCCCTCATTCTCTCTTATACTTTACTTTTTTTTCGAGAATATTTCATATAGTATTAATAGGAAAAAGTAGGCTCAGGGCCTATAAATTACTTTTTTTTTTTCGAGAATATTTCAAGGATCCTAGGATAGTATTTCACGCTTCTTAAGAAAATTTTAAAAAAATGAATAAAGAATTGCAAATGGGTAGAAGATTAGATGAGAGAGAATATAAAAATTAAAACATTTATGATAAAACCTCTTTTTGATTGATTTTTTTGTAAATATGTTAACATTATAAAAGGATAATGAATGATTTTTTTTATAAATATATTTACATTATAAGGGTATAAATGTCCGAAACACTGTTCAAAATTTAACATTTAACATTTATGAAATGGAACTCTTAGTCTGGAATTGATCAAAAAGAAAAAGTAGGACTCTTGAAGTGGGACGGAGTAATAAAAATGACACATTTTGATCGTATCAAATTAATCAAGAAAGTCCTAAAATGAAAATTGAATTCCACTTGTCATACTCACAACAATTATTTACTTACTTCACTTTCTTTCTACTATCCATCGTTTAGACTTGCACCATATCACATTACAACATCTAAGGTGAAGGTCTCTTTCGAGTCTTTGTGGCAATCGATGCGATCCTATAAAATAAATTGGATCCGAATAATAGAAAATCAGGCCCAATAGCTAGTTGTGGGCCAAGCCCACTGGACCTGGGCCGCCCAAGGAAATTTTCCCGCCTGGAGCGACATTAAAGGAATAGGCTCCATGATTATGATAAGGCCCCGGCAAGGAGGAGCGTGAGAGTACGATTTTGCGGGCAATAGGGTCATGCGAGAAGCATGGCCGAGCCATTGCAGACCTAATGAATGTGGGAATAGGGGGAGCATGCTGTCCGCAGGCGACCCAGGTTAAGGCGACATGACCGATGTTGCCGCCTTGGCTAGGGTTGTCGCCAATACGACATAAGGACTCAGAGCGTTATCAGGATGTTGCGTCGATTGCCGCCTACGCCCCTAACCCTAAATATTAGTGATGGACGATTGATGTGACAAGGTGAATAGTGAAATCCCACTAAGTTGAGGTTGGTTGGGAGTCTTTCCTTAGATGATTGACAAGTGTCCCCCCATGTGCAAGGCACATGGGGGGCTTGGGAGTATATAAAGGGTGAATAGTATTATTTTCATGGTATGTCTCTCTCTCTACTCTCTCTCTCTAAGTTTCCATTAATATATCTTCCTCCTTGTCCATCTAACCTTATTCTCACGCCGGAGCCACCCCCGGCCTAGTTGACGTGTGTTCCTTGTGTGTAGGCGAGCAGTCAAAGAGGAAACAGCCGAGGTATCCACTGCCGGTCAGTCCCTGTGCAACCATTTTTATGACAGCATCAGTTGGTTCCGTTGCCGGGACCTGAAATTTTCCTCTTTGTGTGATTGTTCAAGGTTTGATGTTTGGTTTGAGGATCACCGTCGATTGATTCTTTGGGTTTCATGTTTTATAGTTCGTGTCCCTTGATGTTTTTCCAGAAGAGGTAATCAGGTCTGTTGTTCTGGAAGGAGGCTGTTGTGTGGTAGTTTATGATCATTGATAAGCCCAGAAAGTGCCCAGAATGGTTCAAGAAAAGAATACCCAGACGAAGGATACTCGGAATCTGGAGTTGGAGACGCCTAATCGCAAGGATGCCCGCGGGGCGAGATCAGGAACTGCCCGGGAGGGCGAGGTCCACACTACCGAGACGGATTCGGCAATTAGGAGCGCCAGGAGGCGAGAAGATAGAGAGCGAGCAAAGAAAGGCCGGAGAGCAAGATCCCGTTCCATCCAAAACCCATAGCAGGTGCCGGGGCCGAACAGCTTAAGGAAGGAGAATGCCTATATGATGAAGGTTCTAGCGAACAACGAGAGATTAAAAAGATGGGCCAAGAACGCCCTACGGTGATCCCGCCTGAGTTATCAGTTGAAGTTGAGGGGCAGGATAGAGGAAGACGGAGCGCAAGCAAGAGTGCATCCAGGAGGGATGAAGGGAGGGCGAAGGACATGCCGCCACCCGAGAATGAGGAAAGAGTGCGCAGACGTCGAGATGATGAAAGGGCGAGATCTGAAAGGGCCAAAAGGAGGCGCGCAGATCGCATTGAAGAAGGGAGGATTTATCATAAGTCAGGAAATTCGCGAGATGATTCTTATTATTTTGGATATGAAAGTGATGAGGGATCGACGGCGGACAGAGATTATATGCCAAGTCGCTCGAGGTATTCCGATGATGAGACATATGTGAGAGAAAGATTGCACAGGTCAAGGCACTCTGACAGGGCTCGCCGAGATGAAATATCGCTACGCGATAGAGATCGTAGGCGGCGAGAAAGGAGCGATAGAGAAAGGGCGGAGAAAGCCGCAGAAGCCGAGAAGATTGCTGAGGCTATCAAAGTGGCCGAGGCTTTGAAAGCCGTAGAGTTAGCCAAAGCTGCAGAATTAGAGAAGGCGAAGAAAAGTGAGGATGATAGGTGGAAGACCGAAATGGCAGAGATGGCAAAGAAGATTAAAGAGTTAGAAGCGGGAACCAAGCCCCAGGAAATAAAAGGTTCTTATTTGGCCCCATTTGCGAAGAACATTCAGATTGCCGCCCCTGACCCTGCTTTCCGCATGCCGAATTTACCAAATTATTCGGGGAACACTAGAGCTAACACTCATATTGGAGGGTTTGAGGTAACGTTGTCGCTACTGACTGATAATGAAGCCGTGATCTGCAAGGCGTTTGCGAGCACTCTTGCCGATCAAGCACTGGAGTGGTTCTTGGCGCAGCCGTCGGAATCAGTGTTGGGGTACCAGGACCTCAAAAATAAGTTTTTGGCGAGATTCAGTGGGTCAGGAGCGCAGCCCGCTCAAAAAACTGAGTTGTGTAGTTTGAAGCAGAGTGAAGGAGAGAGCATTTTGGCTTTCACTGATAGGTTTATGGGAGTGGTGAACCGAATTGCTGATGTCAGTCAAAGCGAGATCATTATGTTGTTTAACTCTGGGTTATTGCATGGGCTTTTCAAGGCGGAATTCTGTATGCGGCTGCCCAAGACAACTGGCGAGTTATATGAAAGGGTTAGAGCCTATTGCAGTGGTACTAAGGAAGAGGTAGTCAAGGTCTCCCTCGGCAGCCAGGGCTGCGGGCAGGAAGAGTGTTAAAGAAAGAATAGAGGTTGTGAAAGAGGAAAATAAGGGCGAGATAGGAGGTCGCAGCGGGAATCGTTACGGGTGGGGGTAGGAGGAGTGGCCGAGGTCGTGGCCGGGGTCGAGGAAAGATGATCAAAGTTCGGCGGGTTGAATACTACTTTGAGCGAGATCTTTAGGAAGAGGAATTCCCAGAGCCTTATCCCATCAGAGAAGGATCTTATGCCGCCAGGGATCCGAACAAGTATTGCGACTTTCATAAGGATAAGGGGCATGGTACGGAGGATTGTTATAATTTGAGGAGGATGGTACAAGGGAGGATTGATAATGGCGAATTCACACAGTATCTCGAAGGCAGTAAGAGGCGAGATGAAGGAGGGAACCAGGAGAAAGTGCGGGATAGAAATATTGTTGATGTGATTCAGGATCCATTGCCTAGTGTCGCTCAGCTTGATAATCAAATTATGATGTTGTCGCACAGTTTCGACATTCCCCCGTTTGTCGCCAGCGAGGACAATGTGATTAGTTTCTTAAGAAGTGGTAGTCACTACAAAGGGTCATGGGAACCAACCAGTGGTCATCACCATTTGTCCGGGAAACAATGTGGTACAGCGCGTGATGGTCGATTCAGGAGCGAGTAGGAATGTTTTGTATTATGAGGCTT
Organism: Adenophora triphylla var. japonica; assembly: GCA_022495995.1. Taxonomy (NCBI): domain Eukaryota; kingdom Viridiplantae; phylum Streptophyta; class Magnoliopsida; order Asterales; family Campanulaceae; genus Adenophora; species Adenophora triphylla. The sequence goes on along the minus strand of JAFEMH010000130.1, from coordinate 345,610 downwards.
TCAAAAGGATGAATTACACTGATGCAAATTTGGTACCATATAAGGGATATCTCGAAGGATTTACGAATCATTCAGTTAAGGTTAAAGGGACAATTATGTTGGAAGTGGAGGTCGGTGAAGGTGATCTGGCGAGAAGTGAGCAGGTTGAATTTATGGTGATTGATTTGGTTTCCGCATATAATGCCATAGTTGGAATCCCATTTTTGTTGAGTTTTGAGATGGTGTTGTCAATCCCGCACCAAAGGGTGAAGTTTCCAACTGCCAAGGGTGTAGGGTGTTTGAAGAGTGAAGCAATCACGGTGGCGAGAAAGAAAAAGGAGATGATGAAGGCCAAGGGGGCTTCTACTAGTTCGATGACGACAAAGTCTCATTCTAGCCAGTTAAGGATTAACATGGTTGAATTAGTGGAGACTGAAGATGATTGGGTAGTAACTAAAAGTATGAAGAATGGCACAGCTTTGGTTATCGCAAGGGCGAATGTGGAGGTCAAGCGAGATGAAATGATGATTATGCGACAACCTAGCTATGTAAGCGCAGAGTGTCATGTCACTGGAGAGTTGGATCTCGGTATTGAAGTCATGAAAATGAGCCCAAACCTGAGTTACTCGGGGGCAATTCAATTTATTCGGATGAAAGAGCCCAGAATTGAGGAAATATGGGAAGAAGACATTGTTGCTGAGTCTGATGAGGATTGTGAAACAGTGGAAGTTGAGGATAAAAATGGGCGACCTACCGGCAACTCATTTGATAATCCTGTGAAGGTGATTCCCGCCAGTGCGGTCGGTAGAAAGCGGAAAAGAATAGAAGTCGAAACTTTGGAGACGCGGGACGAACCCGAGATTCGAGTGGTGAGGAGTTGGAAGAAGTTGAGATCAACAGATACTTCCCAGAGCAGAGGGTTAAAATTGGGAAACAACTATTCAGGGATGAGCGAGAAAGATTAGTTGAATTCCTGAAGGATAATTTGGATGTGTTTGCATGGCGGCCAGAGGATATGAGGGGGATCGATGAGAATGTCGCTTTGCATTGCTTAAATGTCGATCCCAATGTTGAGCCATTCAAACAAAGGGTTACACTTGTCGCCAAGAGAAGGAGGAGACGCGATTATGGAGGAGGTTGATAAATTGTTAAAGGCGGGAATCATAGAAGAATCCAAGTATCCTGGGCCTGGTTGGCATGTCCTGGCCCATGGTCCTAAAGTCCGAACAAGAAATGGCGGATGTGCATTGATTTTACCGACTTAAACACCGCCGCCCAAAGGATTTGCTACCCCCGCCTAAGATTGATAAGTTGGTTGATTCGATTCTTTGGGCACGGTGGTTTTCGGCTTTATTGATGCTTATTCGGGTACCATCGAATTAAAATGTGCGAAAATGACAAGGCGAAGACTTTTCGAACCCCCAAGCGGCAATTTTGCTACTGAAGATGATGCCTTTTGGCTGAAGAATGCCGGGGCGACTTATCAATGAACGGTAAATGAGGTCTTCAAGTCGCAGATTGGGCGAAACTTGGAAGCTTATATTGATGATATGGTGATAAAGATAAAGGAATATGATCATGTGTTAGATCTCGTGAGACATTTGAAAATCTAAGAAGGAACTCAATGAAGTTGAACCCAAGTAAATGTACGTTTGGTGTCACGGCGGGAAAGTTTTTGGGTTTTCTGGTGAACAGGCGCGGGATAGAGGCTAATCCCGAAAAGATTCAAGCTTTATTGGATATGTCGCCGCCTAAGTCGATCCGAGAAATCCAGAGGTTAAATGGAAGGATTATCGCTTTGGGGAGATTCATTTCCAAGTTGCGAAAGAGTGTTTGCCATTTTTTAAGGTTTTGAAGGGGGTAAAGAGTTTTGTTTGGAATGAAGAGTGTGATGTCGCTTTTGATCAGATGAAGACCTATCTAGGCAAGCCGCCTATCTTGTGTAGCCCTGTGGAAGGGGAGGAGTTGTTTGTATACTTAGCTGCTTCAGATTTGGCCGTGGCCGCCGTCTTGGTGCGAGAAGATAAGGGGGGTCAGAGGCCGATTTACTATGTTTCGAAGGCGCTGAGCGAGGTTGAATCGCGATACTTTAATGCAGAAGGCAGCTATGCTTTGGTGGTGGCAGCGAGAAAACTAAGGGCTTATTTTGTCGCACACACCATTGTTGTATTAAGTGACGCTCCTCTTAGGAAGATTTTGCAGCGGCCAGATGCCGCGGGAAGATTGTTGAGATGGTCTATTGAGTTGACTGAGTTTGATCTGAGGTACGAATCCCGCCGCGCAATCAAGGCGCAAGCTTTGGCAGATTTTATAGTGGAGACATCCTTCGTAAGATCGTGAGTTGAAACTAGTGAGAATAAGGAGAAAGAGAAAGGGGAGAATCAAGGTGAGCCTAATTCGAAGATAGAAGGGGTGAGGCCGCCTGATTCTTGGGTTTTGTATGTTGATGGCTCGTCTTCAAAAGAAAGGGGCAGAGCGGGAATCACCCTGACTTCGCCTGATGAGGAGGTCAAGTGTGAGAAAGCGTTAAGGTTCAACTTCAGTGTTTCAAATAATCAAGCTGAATACGAGGCGTTGATTGCCGGAGTAGAATTAGCGCGAGATATGGGGTTGACTAAGATAGTGATTCATTCAGATTCTCAGTTGATTGTTAATCAAGTGAAGGGTGATTTCGGAGTATTGAGCGCTGTTCTGATGAAATATTGTAATTTGGCGAGAAGCCTGTTAAGAGCATTTGAATTTTGGGAGTTGGTTCAGGTTGACAGGGCTGATAACTCGCGTGCGGATGAGTTGAGTAGGGCAGCGGGAACAGATGGGCAAGGTTCAGCGAGCGAGCCGCTGTTGGAATACGTAGATATGCCGATAATCGATAGGCCGCAGGTTGCAGAGATTGTCGATGCCGAGAAGGATTGGGTCATAGAGATGAAGGAATTCTTGCTTACAGGAGAGTTGCCGCCTGATGAAGATAAGGCAAAGTTGATTAAGGCGACATCTCCGAGGTTTACGGTGCAGGATGGAGTGGTATACGGAGATCCTTCTCGGCCGCTAATGAGATGTGTTGAGCCAAGTATGGTGCGAGAGTGTTGTTTGAAATTCATGAAGGCATTTGTGGAGGTCACCACAGTGCGAGAACACTAGCCGATAAGGTATTATTTCATGGATACTATTGGCCAAGTTTGAGGAAAGCAGGAATATGTGAAAAAGTGCGAGAAGTGTCGGCGATTGTGGCAATATTCCCGACAAACCGGCTTCTGAGCAAACTCCTATAGTGCCTACTTGGCCGTTCGACATGTGGGGAATTGATTTGATAGGGGCCTTTCCGAAAGCCAAGGGTGGCTGCCAGCACGTTGTTGTCGCCGTAGATTATTTCACGAAATGGACAGAGGCAAAGGCTTTAGCGACAATCAGTGAGGATCAAGTTATCAAGTTTGTGCAAGAGAATATTTGGTGTAGATATGGGGTTCCCCGAGCAATCATCTCAGATCATGGTACTCGGTTTGGAAAGAAATTTTCGGCGAGAATGTGTAAGGGTTAATGTGAAACATTGGATGTCGGCGGTATATAGGCCGCGGTCTGATGAGCCGAAGCGGCAAACAAGCGAGGTCATTGTCACCTTGCGCAAGAACACGGAAGGAAGAGGAGGAGCGTGGCTTGAGGAATTGCCCGTAGCTTTATGGTATGTGCGGACTACGTCACAAAGGATCAACGGGAAAGCGCCTTTGCCCTTACTTATGGATCGGAGGCCATGGCGCCTGCCGAGATGGCACTGCCGACATATATGGTTACTTACTATGATGAGGCGAGAAACGGACAAAGGCGGTGCAATGATTTAGATTTGATTGATGAAAAGAGATGTATGCGAGAATGAAGATGATCAACTACAAAGCAGAGGATGAAGGCCCAGCATGACAAGCGGGTTAACAAAAGGTCTTTTAATGTTGGAGATTGGGTCTTAAGAAGTGCGAGGTGGTTTGGAGCCAATAGGGGTTCACCAAATTGAGCGAGAAGTGGGAAGGCCCATTCCAAGTGGCGAGTGTGGTGTGAGAAGGAACGTATAAGTTGCGGAAACAGGATGGCGAAGAGCTGAAGAATGCTTGGAGCGTTGACCATCTCAAGCGATTCTATCAATAAAGCCTCAGCTACCTCCTTTTGTCCCCCTCTTTTTTGATTGTTGACCATAGATCGCAAAAGTTGTATAACTTTTTCTTACTGTTATTTTGATTGTCGCCAAGAAGGAAAAGTTATGTAAAATTTGTAGATCTGATGGCATGTGAATTTGAATATAGTATGAAAGTAATGGCGGGAAGCACTTTCACCACGATTTTTGTGGAATTGGTAGTTTGTAATACTCCGATAATTTTCTTCTTTGTCAATGGTTGCATGAACCGGGCGATAAGAGGTCCCATTAAAGCATCGAGGGTGATAAAGATTGTTGCTAGCTAAAGCTGCGACAAAGTTGATAAAGATTGTTCTGCTAAGGCTAGCATTTAACGGAATAAGGGTGGTTCTTTGATAAAGTTTAAAGATGGATTGATAAAGCTTGAAGACAGTTGATAAAGCTTGAAGATGGAGGCGACCTGGGGATATTGAGGCCCAGGCGCGGCGTCTGGAGATAGTGGTTCCAGGCGCCTAGAAAAGTCCCAAAATTTTTATGGGCGAGATAAAGGGGCGGTGACCTAGAAGAGCGAAATGCTAGGCACCGAGCCTTGCGACTGGAAGAGTGAAATGCCAGGCGCGGCGACCTAGAAGAGCGAAATGCTAGGCGCCTAGAAAAGTCTCAAAATTTTTATGGGCGAGAAAAAGGGCGGTGACCTAGAAGAGCGAAATGCTAGGCACCAAACCTTGCGACTGGAAGAGTAAAATGCCGGGCGCGGCGACCTAGAAGAGCGAAATGCTAGGCGCCTAGAAAAGTCCCAAAATTTTTATGGGCGAGATAAAGGGGCGGTACCTAGAAGAGCGAAATGCTAGGCACCAAACCTTGCGACTGGAAGAGTGAAATGCCGGGCGCGGCGACCTAGAAGAGCGAAATGCTAGGCGCCTAGAAAAAAATATCATACATATAGACAACGGTTTCAAATCGTTACTTGAAGGAACACGAAAAGAAGTCTAATTGTCGCGGACATAAAGTTTTTCATAAGGTATGTTGCATATGATCCTAACAATAAGTAAAGTAATTTGCCCAAAGACAAGCCTCACTCTTTCGGAGGAAGTAGTATGTATATAGATAAGAGAAAGGGAAGGGAGTCTTCGATGAACTATCGAAGCAAAAATGGCGACATATTAAAGGTAGAATTTAAAGCAAATTACGAGAAGCGAGTAATGACAAGTATAGAGTTGAAATTACCGCGACATTCAAATAACAGAGATAGGCATCAAAGAAGAATTTATGAAAGAAAATTAAAAAGTCAAGGCAAGGTGCAATCGCGGCATCTAAGTTGCTTGTAAAGCGGGAGGTCAAGAGAGCCGTATAGGTACGCAAAATAAAGTATCGAGTCGCAAATAACCAGCAGGAATCCAAAAGGGGCTTAAATGTTTATGCCGCACAGCTGACCTTACTGACCATATAAAGTATTTAAGTGCAAACCGACACCATGTAGAGCGAAAAGATAAATTTCAAATGTCTAAGTCGCGAAACCGCGACATCCCAAAAAGTGAATACCATTGTTTAAAAAGCAAGAAAGTAAATTGTCTATCTGAAACCACAAAATATTGTTTTTAAAAGAGAACCACCGTTAATCGGGGAGCGAGAGGTTGGCTTCGCGGGCAGGTTTAGCGAGGGCTTCGCGGCGGCATTTTTGGCGGCTAGGGCTTATCAGATCCGCCCACATCGATAGAGCGTCCTCCTCAATCAAAGAGGGATCCCCAGGCCGACTTGCCCGAGTTTATCTTCTGCGTTAAGCTACTTTGCTTCATAAGGGACAATGGAATGGCCGAGGCGGCAAAAGTCATCTGCTCGGACCCCAACAGCGATAAGCTGCAGGTAATGGCTGGAATTCTTTGGCTGGGCTGCCGCTTATGACATGGAGTAAAGCCTTGTCGTACATGTCCATCGCGTCATCTTACTTTTTCTTTATTGGCGGCTATCTCTTGGATCAAATCATCATTCTTTGTCGCCGTGCCTTATCGGCTTCTAGGGCACCAACCTTCTCCTCCAACGCCAACTTCTCTGCGGAAATCTCTTTAGCTATATTCTCGCCTTGAGCCTTGTCCTCGCTCGCCTTAAGTACCTCCGTCGTCTTCATTTTCTCGCCTTGAAGTAGTGTCAGCTCCCTCTCCATCTCGCCACACCTATTTTTATACTTCTCTTTTTTCGGCCGCGCGCGCTTGCGAATCTTATCGGCTTTCTCGGACTCGCGCGTCGCCGGTTGTATTTGTCCACTGAACCCCGCAAAGTACTCGCGTATACGTGAAAGTTCGGGAAAAAGCTTAATATTACGAAGAATGTTGATGAATTAAAAGTAAAGTATTAAGTGTAAAGTATTGCGGCAATACTTACCCCACAAATCGAAAGGCGGCAAAGTTCAAGGACAGTCGGTGTCTTGCTCAATTACTTCCTTTATTGCCGCCTTGTCGCATATCCGCTCAAGCATGCCGGCCCCAATGAGAATGTTGTGGGGGTCGCGGGAATGAATATTAAAACCTTCTAGGGGGGACGAAGCGATTTCACACCAAGATCATAAAAGCCCTCTCTCTCCCAGAAGCATCCCAAACCCTTCTTTAAGCGCGGCTCGCGGCTCGGCCTCGCCTCGATTGATTCCTCCACGGCCTCTGCTTCCTCTTGATGCGCCCCCTTTTGTGAGGCGGGAACCGAGAAGGTCGGGGGAGTTGGGCTGGCGGGATGAACTCTTCTGCGACAATCTCGGCATCCTTTGCACTGTCTCTATTTCCATCTCCTCTGCTCGCTCCGAAAGCAGTGAGTGATCTTTGGGGAGTTTTGGCTCTACTGGATTTTCGCGTCTGGCCCGCTGCTCTCTCGGCGGCAGCTGCGGACTTCTCGCGAGCTATCGCCTCAGCATCATCCCCTTCGCGAGAAATGGGGAGCTCCAACTCTGAGGCCTTGGATAAGTCGGCTTGGCGGGCGTTGGTAGAGTCGCTTGCGACGACCATCGAATCTGGCGGCATTAGCACGTCGTCGAAAATGTCCGTAGTCGAAATCTGAGTTGGAAAAAAAGACATTAAATAAAAAGAAATAGGAAAAACAAAGTAAAAAGTAATGAAAGACGAGATACGTACTTAAAACCTCATACATAGCATTGCAACAATGGCCTTTCTTTTGGCAAGGTCCACACTCGGCGGCAAAAACATTCCCAGAATGAAGGTCCCAACCAGGGTAGGGATCAAGTGGCTCTATGATCAGGCGAGACTCGTCGTCAGGGTAGCGGTAATCAGGAAGACCAACTTTCCTAAGCAATGAAGGGCGAGATAATATATCCCGCCATGAAAACAATGCCAGCCCTGTATCAGAGGCATCCTCTAAAACCTTAAAAATTTTAGCCCTTAGCCTAGTGGCGCCAGAAACTAAGGCATTGCGAGTTATGATTTTGGTGTATATGTCGCCAAGGTCGCAAGGATGAGTCCAACCTACACGGGATGTAATCAGGTGGGTTGGATTGCCAATTGTGGACCTTCCTAGGTAAAGGGGTAAGAAGTCTAGGATGTTTATACTTGACGGAAAGTCGATTCTCAACTACACCATGCCTCTGAGATACGAAAGTATAACCGTCAAACAAATTAACGAACAAGGGAATAGTGGGTTCTTGTTTTAGGGCCCTACAAATCACTAGGTAACTCGTAAGGACTCTAATAGCATTAGGGTGAAGGTCGACAACCGCTGCCTGAGCATGGATTAAAACGGCGACAAGGAAAGGGTCTATTGGAATCCTCAGGCCGGCGTCTAATTGGGATGGAAACACTATAACCCCATCATCCCTATTTCGCATAGCGGCCAGGGACAAGTCCCCCACATATGGCTCTACATGATATATGTTCGGGTTAATTCCGTATTTAACATAGTGGTGAGTTTGCAAATGGGTATAAGAAGAATTGCTGGAGCCTGCGACATCAGGGTTGGAAGAACCCTGCGAGATAGGTTGTCGCTCGAAAGTCTCGGCCGCTAGGGTGTCCGAGACATCGTGGTCAGAAGTCGAGTTTGAAGAAGACATGACCTGTGAATAGAAGGGAGGACCAAGTAAATTGGGGGCTATGATAGTACCAGAAAAAGCAGTTCAAGGAAAGATAGATGTCACAGGCACGAGGGGGGTATAGCTTTGTGTAAGAAAGCGTGCATGGGATCAGTGTTTGTGGGAAAAGAAGAAAGGGCGACATCTAAACGCATGTCGCCTAAACACGAAGTGAAGATCTGCAAGTGAGATCCAGGCCCATGCCCTTATTTCTCTCTTTTAAAACCCTCCCCCCATCTATCGCGCTCTAACCAAGTTTAACGGGTTTTGGAAAACAATTTGGCTATTTATGAAAACAAAAACTCACAAAGCGAGAATTCAAGCGAGGATTCAAGCGAGAATTCATGCGGGAATTCAAAATTAAAAAATAATAATAATGATTACCTGGGAAGTTGCAAACTGGGAGAAAAGTTTGAAGAAGTAGCTGAAAAGGGAGCTGGAAAGCTCTATACGCCACCTGCCCTCCTATGAAATTCCTTGGAACGCCCCGGAGTATGCAGAGAAATTGGAAATAGGGTCACCGGAAATTGGGGCGTCTTCGGTTTGTGGGAAGTGAAAGATGTGAGGTGATGGTGAAGGGTTTTTTAAGCTCCGAAAATGTAGGAATGGAAAGGTTTAGGGGGATTTACGAGAGGTAATTAATGAGGGATATGATTTTTGAAATTCCCCCCATTATTGTGAGCATTTAAAGGGAGACGGCTCATTTCCCAAGGCAGGTGTACGGCTGCCAAACCGTCTGAGTCACCCCCAATATGACACGTGTCACATAGGTGACAGACAAATTCTGTTCCTCGCCAAAGCGAGAAAAAGCTGCGAGAATCATGCAACATCAATGAAAGTTCTCGCCTGGACCATAAATAGTCCAAGGCTTGAACTTGGGGGCTTCTGATGCGATCCTATAAAATAGATTGGGCCCGAATAATAGGAAATCAGGCTCAAGAGCTAGTTGTGGGCCAAGCCCACTGGACCTGGGCCGCCCAAGGAAATTTTCCGCTGGAGCGACATTAAAGGAATAGGCTCCATGGATTATGATAAGACCCCTAAGCAAGGAGGAGCGTGAGAGTACGGTTTTGCGGGCATGATCAGGGCCATGCGAGTACATGGCCGAGCCATCATAACTCAATGAATGTGGGAATAGGGAGCATCGTCCGATGAGCTACCCGCAGTTAAGGCGACATGATCCAGATGTTGCCGCCTTGGCTGGGGGTTGTCGCCAATACGACATAAGGACTCAGAGCGTTATCAGGATGTTGCGTCGATTGCCGCCTACGCCCCTAACCCTAAATATTAGTGATGGACGATTGATGTGACAAGGTGAATCGTGAAATCCCACTAAATTGAGGTTGGTTGGGAGTCTTTCCTTAGATGATTGACAGCGCCTTCACGCGCAAGTGCACACTGGGGGCTCGGGAGTATATAAAGGGTGAATAGTGTTATTTTCATGGTATGTCTCTCTCTACTCTCTCTCTCTAAGTTTCCATTACTATATCTTCCTCCGTCCATCTAACCTTATTCTCACGCCGGGAGGGATGCCTGCGGAGCCACCCCCGGCCTAGTTGACGTGTGTTCCTTGTGTGTAGGCGAGCAAATAAAGAGGAAACAAATGAGGTATCCACCGGCCGTCCCTGTGCAACCATTTTTTATGGCAGCATCACAATCATAATCAGACCAACCTTACCACTAAGCTTTCACACACAAGACTAAACCTTGGGCTCCAAATTTTCTTCCCATTAAAGCTTTCAAGAAAAATAAAAATTGGTAGATCAGCATAAACCTAACAAAAAGTCTTTGCCACGAGGAGGGGTCCTAGAATTCCGTCTGTTTTGTTTTCTGCATTTGGAAAAGTGTGGATTTTCAAGAACGGGAAGCTTATGATATGTTGGGATTCTCTTATGATAATCATCCACGTTTAAAACGTATTTTAATGCCTGACAGTTGGATAGGATGGCCTTTACGTAAAGATTATATTGCCCCCAATTTTTATGAAATACAAGATGCTCATTGAATGATAAAAAATGGATCTTCACTTCGACAGTTCTATAGATTCAATGCTCTCTTCGAGATGAAACATAGGAATTGAGGTATCATTTGGATTATGGAGTCTAAGAAAACCCCTTTCTAGCAAAAAAAAAAAAAAAAAAACAAATTCACACCAAAAACTCAGTGACAAGTTCGAATAGAAGGAAGCTCTTCGGAATCTAAACGTACCGATTCCTACCAATAGAACATAGTACTAAATAAAAGGAGAAGAACAAAATACAGGGTTGTTCTTCTCTGAAGCTAAAGAAATGTAAAATTTTCCTACCATAAGACGTTATAACTGCTAAGTTTATAGCACTGGGGGTTCCAAATCTCGGACTAGTTACGGTTGCAGCAAATTTATCCTGAGCTAAGGGTCCACACAGATGAAGGGTCAGGTGCAACATAGACAACATTAAGGGTAAGGGCTTCTTTTTTGAGTTTTGACTCGGACAAGGCTACACAACATAGAATAACCTGAGATAACCTTTCGTGTGGACAGACATCATTATCCTCTATAGTATTGCATACACTCTAGTAACAAGTACGGGAGGAAGTGTAGATCTCCGATTTGTTGGGATGAAGTCGGGGAAGCCAAGCTTTGGGGTATTGATATGGTTCGGGATTCAGTTGATAAAGTCAAGATTATTCGGAACCGATTGATTACGGCCCAGAGTAGACAGAGTAAACAACCAACAATTTATGGTGTGCATTTATTAATCTCAATACTTTAAAAACTACGCACATATGACTTGAAGAACAGTTGGTTTACCTGGAGGTTAGATTTGATATCCTGGAAGGTATGGTCTTCTCTTTTGGAAGTCACTTGCCTGCATTATCTGTGAAGAGGTATGGAAACTAGATGTTTCTGAATAAATGCTAGTAAGTGAATGAATCTTTCATGGAAAAAAAGGATGTTTGCATTTCTTATTCATGCTGAATATGATCTGAAAGACCATGCTTCATTGTTATTTTGAGGAAATTGGATGATGGTTCCAGTTGATATGAGTATTCATGAAGATGAACACTTAGGGCCGGAATCCGTGGGCCGGCCCATCAGCCCGCCATCTGCCGCCCGCCAGTCCGCCGCCCGCCACCTAGAAGGAGAACCATGAAACCAATCACAACCTGCCATAAAAGATGTCAACGGGAACACCAATGCTTACCCAACTCAAAGATGATACGTTAGTTAGACACCTTCCACTACCATCACCACCACCACCACCAATAACAATTCACACCCATACTGAAAGCCTACAGTGGTCCTTAATGAAATATGTTTGTCTACCCAACTTATGAAGTTTATAGCACTCCAGTTTCCCCAGCTAAAGTGTACCCTACTGATCCATGCGTTTCAAACCAAGATATGGAGTAAATTGCAAGAAGCCTAGCAGCGCAATTATATTGTTATTCTTTCACTTAATCGTACATCTTACAGAAAACATAACTATCAATTTCAATCCGCAATCCCCTGCAAACCCAAGCCGAGCACTTAACATATTTTGCTATCTCGGGCCACAATTAGAATTCCAATGTCTAGAAAGTCTGAACATAATCACTAATTAGTTTGACAATTTTTACACCCTCTGTTAACCAACAACAATGTGTAGACAAACATATGAGGAGGAGGAAGATTCACATAATGTGTCTACAGGAAACTAAGTGGGTTGGAGAGAAAGCAAAAGAAATATCGCCTTGGGGTTTTAAGCTTTGGTACTCAGGAAAGGATAAGGGTAGAAATGGAGTGGGTATCATTATTGATAAGGAGTATAGTAATGATGTGGTGGAAGTGTACAGGAAGAGTGATCGAATTATGGGCATTAAACTGGTGATATGTGATGAGATTATAACTATTATTTCCGCCTATGCACCACAAGTAGGGTTGGATGCATCTATTAAACAAGTGTTCTGGGAAGATTTGGAGGAGGTAGTGCAACGAGTACCTAGTGGTGAGAAATTAGTGATTGGTGGTGATCTGAACGGACATGTGGGGTCTAGTCGACATGGCTTTGAGAGCATACATGGAGGTTTTGATTTTGGAGAGAGGAATGAAGCAGGAAATAGTATCCTGGACTTTGCGTTGGCATATAACTTGAGTATAATGAACACTTGGTTCAAGAAGAGAGAATCTCACTTGGTGTCCTATAGGAGTGGAGGTAATGCGAGTCAGATTGACTTCTTCTTAGTAAGAAATACTTGTAGAAAGAGTTATACAAATTGCAAGGTTGTTCCGGGTGAGAGCACAGCAACTCAACATAGACTGGTGGTACTTGATTTTCGAAGTAAGAGAATTTCGAGGAAGAGAAAATCACAGGTAGACCCTAGAATCAAGTGGTGGAGACTTCAAGGGAAAAATCAACCGAAATTTGTAGCTAAGATGGTCGATACCGGTATTTGGGCGGATAATATGGAGGATATGGATATAGATTCGACTTGGACTAAGATGGTACATACCATAAAGGAGGTGGCGAAAGAAGTCCTTGGAGAATCTAGAGGAAATGGGCCACCAAGTAAGGACACATCATGGTGGAACGAGGAATATCGGGATCAAAAGAAAGATTTGCATATGGTTTTCATTGATTTGGAGAAGGCGTATGATAAAGTGCCAAGAGAGGTACTTTGGTGGGCATTAGCAAAGAAGGGTGTTTCAAAGAAATATATTGATATTATCAAGGACATGTATAATGGAGTTAGTACTTGTGTACAGACTAGTGTTGGGAAGACCGAAGAGTTCCCTATAAAGATTGGAGTGCATCAAGGTTCCGCACTTAGCCCCTTTCTTTTGCTTTGATTATGGACGAATTGACGAGGTCACCCAAGATGATATACCAAAGTGTATGCTTTGTTCGCAGATGATATTGTGGCCGATTGATGAGACAAGAGAAGGTGTTGAAAGTAAATTGGAATTGTGGAGACACACTTTGGAATCTCGAGGTTTTCGATTAAGCGAAGCAAGACTGAATATGTGGAGTGTAAGTTTAGCAGAGTTGGAAGTAGGGAGGCAGGGGCGGTCACATTTGATGAAAATATTATCCAAGCTTCTGAGTTTTTTCGCTATCTTGGATCCATTATCCAAATGGATGGAGAATTAGATGGAGATGTGGCTCATAGGATTAAAGCAGGTTGGTTGAAGTGGAAGAGTGCTACAGGGTTTCTATGTGATCGCGACATGCCTAATAGATTAAAGGGAAAATTCTACCGCACGGCAATTAGGCCGGCATTGCTTTACGGCACCGAATGTTGGGCCGTGAAACAGTGTCACGTGCATAAGATGAATGTGGCGGAGATGCGTATGCTTCGATGGATGTGCGGTCATACAAGAAAGGATCGATTGGGGAATGAGGTGATCGTGAGGTAAAGTAGGAGTTGCGCCCATTGAGGATAAAATGAGGGAAAATCGTCTACGGTGGTTTGGACATGTGAGAAGGAGAGGAGTGATGCACCAGGTTAGGAGGCCTAGGAGCAGGTGGAGAAATGATAAAATGGCGAGGGGTAGGGGAAGACCCAAACAAACTTGGATTAGAGTAATTGAAAATGATATGAATTTACTTGGAGTGGATGAAAGTATGGTGTTGAAGAGGCCGGAGTGGAGGGCAAAAATCCAAGTGGGGGGTTGATTTTTTATTTTTTATTTTTTATTTTTTATTTATTTTATTTTATTTTATTTTATTTTATTTTATTTTTTATTTTTTATTTTTATTTTTTATTTATTTTTTTTTTTTTTTTTTTTTTTATTTTTTTCACGATAACATATGAGGATTCATGCTAATTTACCCCAAATTATTTTTGACTAAGGCTATTGTTGTTGTTGTTGTTAACCAACAACAACAACAGCAGCTCACAGCCATAGGGAGACCTACAGTACAGTGGTCCTTAATGAAATATACTCGTCTTCCCAACCTATAAAGCTTATAGCACTCCAGTTCCACCACCTAAAAGCGTAGCCTGCTGATCCATGCATTTCAAACCAATATATGGAGAAAACTGCAAGAAACATAGCAGCGCAGCAAATTCCTAATTCTTCGACCTCTAATAGAGAGAAGAAATCATAAGACCTGCTCAATACAATGCCTTGGGGTGTATTTGTTTGCTCTTAATGAATGAGTCTTAATGAGTTCTGAAGGCTAAAGATAGCCTTCAGAACTCATTAAGACTCATTCATTAAGAGCAAACAAATACACCCTTACTCTGTATTAACTGAACAAGCAGGTTGTGAGGACCCCGACCCGGAACCTACACGTGTCCCAAGCTGGGGCGTCCTCAAACTAACCCAAATATCAAAAACTTTTAAAATCTTTATTTAAACTTTCAAAATAAATATAAGTATTATAACCATTTTCAAATTAAGTCTACACCTTTTCACAAAGGGGAAATAGTTGACTAACTTAGAAAGCACGAAACTGTTTAGTTACAAAAAGGCATCTGTGATAACAATGAATGAAGATTTAATAATACAATTTCCGTAAATAATTTATACCAAAGTACACTTTCTACACCAATCTAATCAAACCCGACAAATCCCAAAATATAACTTCCAAACTCCTCACCGCCCTTACTTGGCCGGTCCACCTGTCTCGAAATCTAAAACAGTAAAGGGAGAGGGGTGAGAATAAATCTCAAAGAAGCTATTATGAATGCAAAGAATATGCCATATAAAATGCAACACATAACAAGTTGCACATAACACGTTGGAAAAAGCTGTAAACACCTTACATTACCTTGGTTTACCTTTTCCCGTACGAACACGAGTCGTACAACATTGGGTATAATAATACTCCAATCTTACGGTGAGCCGCTTAAGCAATACTCACGTCTTATAAGACCCGTTTTTCGGGAACCAAATAAGACAGTAGCAACTCTGTAAGGCTTTTGGCTCACTACAGATGCTATACCCCAAACCGTGGCCACAGTAAGGGGACGGTCACAGTATAACATAATCCGATCACATTAGGTCACACTTCCATAATTGATCGTATTATGTTATACCCCCAAATGTCACCGACTCACACATAATCAAGCACATAATAGATACTTGAATAAATCCACAAAGGGGATAAACAACATAGCAACATGGTAAAATATACTCATGCTCAATCAACATCATAGTGTAACATTTCTTTAACACACTATGCATAACTAAGCAATATAGCCACATGGTAAATTATACTCATGTACAACAATAATCAGAGTGCAGCATTTATGTAATACACTAAGCATAATCCAATCCATAATGAGGTACTCAAGTAAGATAATGAGATAACATCAACCTATCTTACTTAGTCATTATACGACAATATATGATCTCTATAAGGATCCAAGTTAACTCTACCAAGTTGGAGTCACCTTTAATAAACTATCAAATGATTTCTAAGTCGAAGATAAAGTGCTTCCATTTTTCCATTTATCCCAATTAAGGTGACATTAAGTGATACAATTGCTCTAAGTATAACTTAGGTTAAAAGGATTAATTCATGTCCGAAAAGGTTAGGTTCTAAACTTTATATTGGTCAAGGATCGTGCTAAGAGGTTACTAGTAAAAATTCAGCGAACAGGGAACTGGACCATATTCTGCCATCATGGGCGACCGCCCAAAGGGGGGTGTGGGCGACCGCCCAAGCTTGAAAATAAAGGGGATAGTTGCTGTGGTCATGGGCGACCGCTCAGCCCACATGGGCGACCGCCCATGAACCAAATTTCCCAGATTTCTTTTCTTTCACCAAGTTTTATTTCCTTTTCTTTTATTCTAACCCAAAATTCAAGAATACCAAGAGGATCTCTAACTTAATCATTTCTCATCCTAATTCATTTAAACCCCAAAATAATCTAAATCCAATTTATTCACCACAAGATTTTCAACCCATTTTAATAACACATTTCAAATTAATTCTTCTAAACTAATTTCACCCATTTCTTATACTCCCAATTTACTTCCATGAACAATAATATCATTCCATGTTATTTACCCATTAATCAACTTCAAAGAGGATTTCAAAACATCCTAAACTAATTCCACCCATTTCACTACCTCATTCAAGTTTAAATCATTAATCTAACTCCATCCATTTCTTACACCCTAGATTAACCTCCATAAACATTAACTCCAATCCATTTCAATTACCAATTACCCAACCCATTTACTTCTATTCTTTACCACTCTCATGAACAACAATATTTCCTTATGATCTAAATCAATTCCTTCCCTCCAAGAGAGTTACCAAAGCATCCTATGAGCATTTTAACAACAATACAACAATAATGATCTCATGAACAATTAGAGAAGAGAAGGGTCATAATAACTCACCTTAAAAAATAGGAGATGGATTTAAGACTTTCTTAGCTTGATGAACTCCTCTTGGTCTCCCGATTCCAAAAGTACTCTCGGATCTAACATTGGTGAAGGATTGATTTAGGGAGGGCTCTTGGAAGGTGGAGCTCTTTCCATGGCTTCCATGGAGTTGAGAGAGAAAAGGGAAAGAGAGGAAGAAGAGAGGTGGAGTATAATTGGTAAGAGAGAGGGGGGGGGGGCCGGTTTATAAGGAGGGGTTTTGGGGGAGTTTGTCCCCCACTCAAAAACTCCCTACCAAATCTTTCATAATTTAAAATAATGCTCCCATCCAATAACATTTTATTTGCCCATTTTATTACCACTCCACTCTATTACTTCATTTATTTCTAATTATTATTTTTCTCCTAGAACCTTATTTATTTCCTTATCATTTTATCCTAATATAAGAAATTTAAAGATATAAAATGAACACATAATATTAACGATAATATTAAAAGCACACAATATGAAGTTAAATTAGTGCCTAGGGTTAGGGTCGTTACACTCACTCCTCCTTAAAGAAAATTCGTCCCGAATTTGACTGTCACTTACCTAACTGATCAACCCGCATCGGTTACAAGTATACATCAAACTTCAATTTCCAAATAGTCTCTTCAGTGTTGTGATTCTCCTTCCAAAGAAATTTAATTTCTAATTCCATTAATAATATGATGTTACCACTTAATGATCCAAGCCTACTATGCAATTATCACTAACACGAATTTTTCGATCCCAATAAAAATATAAATAAATAAAGTATTACAACTTAGGTCACCAAATACATTACAATATCACATTAAAACTTCAAATACTCTACAATTTGCTCCAAGTCAGTCTATAAGCCAAATCACCAACCCTTTCTAAAACTTCAATTGGATTAACAAATTTTGGCGCCAATCTACCTTAGGCCTTTCTTTTCTAACCTCAACCCAACAAATTAGAGATCGATATTTTCTTCCCAAACTATGCCTCATACGGTTTTATCCCAATGTTAGAATGATAACTACTACTATACGCACTCAATCCTCGGTAACCATACGTACCATTGACCACTAACATCCCTTGTTCATGCCGTAGCATCTCATCAACAACAAGTAATGATTCCTCAACTTTTTACAAGGTTAAACTTAATAGCATTCCTATATTCTAAAGGACCTTCTCAAATGATATCTATCCAATCCATTTAATACTATGGGGTTTATACAACTAAACGATCCCCTAGCATATATGAGGATTTGATCAAAAAAAATTTGCATCACTATAAACATATATAATGAGTAGAAAATACAATCAACTTTCTATAAACAAAACAACATACTCCTTTTTACTTCCAAGGTAACCAATTCACAAAACCCATCGTTTTAATACTCTTAAGTTCAACTTAGAACTCTAAGTATTTTAATAAATCTTCTAACATCAACATTCTATCATCACCATTCAATGTTCCAATCATGTTCAGGACTAGTGACAAATTAATATTCAATTTGAATGGTTGGCCGCCCACAACGGAGCCGATCCAACTCTAAAACAAATCCGAGTCTACTGCGACTTCCACATCAATAACTCCACAATTTATCAATTATTTCTCGGATCAAAACTTTTAATACAATTAATCACTATAGGGGAACTAGGTTGCTTTGCTACTTGCTTACGTACAAACTATAACTTTAAAGTAACATGTCTTTCGAAAATTTACAACATTTTTCAGAATTTCAAATGATAATATAAAAAGAGATCCAAAGAGACCCGAATGGTTTATTTATTTAAAACCGGCCCATACCAGTTTTAATTAACTAAACCACTCGTAAATTTCAAAGGATTGATAAGCTAATCAAATAACTCGAGTGATTTAATTATCTACAACCGTCCCATACCAGTGGTAGATAGTTAAATTACTCATAGATTTTAATTTACACGAAAATGGTTTATCGACCCTATTAAATCAACTATCCCCGAAGGGCACAATTGCTCACACCGAAGTTCAACACACACTTCAATCATTAAAACACAATTAAACAATTCCAACATAATATTTTTACATAGTTAAATTCTTTATAAGGAAACAAAATCTCGGCATACTAATACTATCCTTTATAATTAACACTATAACTTTCATAGTAAACCTGGTAAATCATCCTCAATTCAATAATTCCTCAAGTTAAATATTTAACACTTTTACTTAATTGAGTCATCTATTCCCTACCTTCGATATTGGAATTATGCTTAATAACAACATTTTGTAAACGTCTAGTTTCCGATCAAATACCATGATTTCTTAATAAGAAGATACAACCGGAACGCACACGTATCGATCATTCCCAAATTGCAATTAAGCATTAACTAACTTAACTCTCCATAACCATCAACCAACTTAAAATCCTTATAGCGTCAATATCTTTCCAAAAACATCACACAAATCCCTCATATGATTCACGTAACTAAGTCGAACTATAGTATATAACCATCCTAAAGTATCTGTCTTTCCAATAAGATTCATCCTCATTTACTCAACTAATGATAATCAATTCCCAAAACGAACCATATACAAATATTACCAATTTCTGAAGTTGATCATATAAGTCACCAATAACTACATCTATTATACCTCTTCACATTTACCCTATTCACCTCTCCATAACTAATACACAATCCATAAATCAGAACGGTCATACTATGTATAAATGTTGTCTTAAGTATATCGTTAAAGCAAATTTTTCACCGAAATTGTAACACTCAGAAAATTGAACTAATAACCATTGAGTATCCTACTAGTTTCAAAAATCATTTATACAAATCGTCAACAAGCGTTAACGAATACTTATTCTTCACAGTTACCTATTTAAGATCTCTATAACCCTTTGATTAACCACCAAGTATCATCTTTTCTAATATAGTACTAATTTATCCTTACGGAGAGTCGCTAAGCTAATTATCTGCTTTATCACATACTTTCTCAAGATGAATCATCAAGTCCATCATCCTAATTAGTATCCTCTATCTAGGAATCCGAATACCAAATTAGTACCTTATAGCCACTCAAAATCTCAACGTCCGGGTATGATACCTGATGAAAACCTATTTTGAAACTCACACAGAAAGCATCACTTAGTCAACTAATAGCACACAAGGCAAAGATATATTAATTCCATAAGATCTCGTACTCGCGATATTTTATAACTCATCTAATCCCACTTAGACTATCACTTCCAATACTAGTCTCATATATCTAGTCTCTTCCACGAGATACCAACGAATAAATAATCATGCAACTATACAACCATACACTACTCTTAATTAGGCCATATACCTAACCTCCACTAAGAGTTCACAAATTCATTTACCACTGTACATGAGATAACTCACGGTTCTTTTACTTAAACATAACACATAACCTCCACATTCTTTAGGTCATACTTTCGACACTTACGCATATGTGACATAATATCAATTAATAATTTATCCGACTCAATTATACACGGAGGTAAATCAAACGTAGATAAGGGGACTCGCCTCTTTGCGACAGTCCTCTTCAAACACAACAACTACTCAAATAATTCGGGTTAACATAACGATGATTCACGGATAGGTAACTTGACCAAATCCACCGGCAATACATGCCCACTTAATCACAAATATCAAGATAATTAAGGATGATTCGAGGTACGACCCCATCGGAGTAGAACCTCCCAAGACATAAGGCAACTCTTAGGCCAATTATGCAAATAAAGATAAAATGTAATGCCACATAAGAACGAATGTACGAGGATTTATAAAAGTATGAACCCTAATTCTGAGACGGGTAATATACCTCAAATGATGGTGGGAAATCTATCTTTCCATAACTCACCTTTCCTTGATTCATTGGTTGGTCAATATCATTTTACGTCTTTGAACAAATTCACGCATTAAACTCTCGACGTAAGTCATCGCACACTCTCGCTCGGCTAGACTCTACCCGAGAACTCTAACCGAGCTACGATACCAGTTGCGAGGACCCCGACCCGGAACCTACACGTGTCCCAGTGGGCGTCCTCAAACTAACCCAAATATCAAAAACTTTTAAAATCTTTATTTAAACTTTCAAAATAAATATAAGTATTATAACCATTTTCAAATTAAGTCTACACCTTTTCACAAAGGGAAATAGTTGACTAACTTAGAAAGCACGAAAGCGTTTAGTTACAAAAAGGCATACGTGATAACAATGAATGAAGATTTAATAATACAATTTAGTAAATAATTTATACCAAAGTACACTTTCTACACCAATCTAATCAAACCCGACAAATCCCAAAATATAACTTCCAAACTCCTCACCGCCCCTTACTTGGCCGGTCCACTCGTCTCGAAATCTAAAACGGTAAAGGGAGAGGGGTGAGAATAAATCTCGGCGAAGCTATTATGAATGCAGCAATATGCCATATAAAATGCGACACATAACAAGTTGCACATAACACGTTGGAAAAAGCCGTAAACACCTTACATTACCTTGGTTTTACCTTTTCCCGTACGAACAGTCGTACTGACATTGGGTATAATAATACTCCAATCTTACGGTGAAATGCTTAAGCAATACTCACGTCTTATAAGACCCGTTTTTCGGGGAACCAAATAAGACAAGTAGCAACTCGTAAGGCTTTTGGCTCACTACATGATGCTTTATACCCCAAACGTGGCCACTTGAAGGGGACTGCCACAGTGTATAACATAATCCGATCACGTTAGGTCACACTTCCATAATTGATCGTATTATGTTATACCCCAAATGTCGGTGACTCACACATAATCAAGCACATAATAGATACTTGAATAAATCCACAAAGGGGATAAACAACATAGCAACATGGTAAAATATACTCATGCTCAATCAACATCATAGTGTAACATTTCTTTAACACACTATGCATAACTAAGCAATATAGCCACATGGTAAATTATACTCATGTACAACAATAATCAGAGTGCAGCATTTATGTAATACACTAAGCATAATCCAATCCATAATGAGGTACTCAAGTAAGATAATGAGATAACATCAACCTATCTTACTTAGTCATTATACGACAATATATGATCTCTATAAGGATCCAAGTTAACTCTACCAAGTTGGAGTCACCTTTAATAAACTATCAAATGATTTCTAAGTCGAAAATAAAGTGCTTCCATTTTTCCATTTATCCCAATTAAGGTGACATTAAGTGATACAATTGCTCTAAGTATAACTTAGGTTAAAAGGATTAATTCATGTCCGAAAAGGTTAGGTTCTAAACTTTATATTGGTCAAGGATCGTGCTAAGAGGTTACTAGTAAAAATTCGGCGGAACAGGAACTGGACCATATTACGCCATCGTGGGCGACCGCCCAAAGGGGGTGTGGGCGACCGCCCAAGCTTGAAAATAAAGGGGATAGTTCTTTGTGGTCGTGGGCGACCAGCTCGGCCAACGTAGGCGACCGCCCATGAACCAAATTTCCCAGATTTCTTTTCTTTCACCAAGTTTTATTTCCTTTTCTTTTATTCTAACCCAAAATTCAAGAATACCAAGAGGATCTCTAACTTAATCATTTCTCATCCTAATTCATTTAAACCCCAAAATAATCTAAATCCAATTTATTCACCACAAGATTTTCAACCCATTTTAATAACACATTTCAAATTAATTCTTCTAAACTAATTTCACCCATTTCTTATACTCCCAATTTACTTCCATGAACAATAATATCATTCCATGTTATTTACCCATTAATCAACTTCAAAGAGGATTTCAAAACATCCTAAACTAATTCCACCCATTTCACTACCTCATTCAAGTTTAAATCATTAATCTAACTCCATCCATTTCTTACACCCTAGATTAACCTCCATAAACATTAACTCCAATCCATTTCAATTACCAATTACCCAACCCATTTACTTCTATTCTTTACCACTCTGCATGAACAACAATATTTCCTTATGATCTAAATCAATTCCTTCCTCCAAGAGAGTTACCAAAGCATCCTATGAGCATTTTAACAACAATACAACAATAATGATCTCATGAACAATTAGAGAAGAGAAGGGTCATAATAACTCACCTTAAAAAAATAGGAGATGGATTTAAGACTTTCTTAGCTTGATGAACTCCTCTTGGTCTCCCGATTCCAAAAGTACTCTCGGATCTAACATTGGTGAAGGATTGATTTAGGGAGGGGTCTTGGAAGGTGGAGCTCTTTCCATGGCTTCCATGGAGTTGAGAGAGAAAAGGGAAAGAGAGGAAGAAGAGAGGTGGAGTATAATTGGTAAGAGAGAGGGGGCCGGTTTATAAGGAGGGGTTTTGGGGGAGTTTGTCCCCCACTCAAAAACTCCCTACCAAATCTTTCATAATTTAAAATAATGCTCCCATCCAATAACATTTTATTTGCCCATTTTATTACCACTCCACTCTATTACTTCATTTATTTCTAATTATTATTTTTCTCCTAGAACCTTATTTATTTCCTTATCATTTTATCCTAATATAAGAAATTTAAAGATATAAAATGAACACATAATATTAACGATAATATTAAAAGCACACAATATGAAGTTAAATTAGTGCCTAGGGTTAGGATCGTTACAAGGTTATTTTTCAGCGTACAAAAACATAACTACCCACTTGAATCCGCATTCTCGTGTGAACCCAAGCCGAGCAATTCACATATTTTACTATCTTGGGACACAAATAGAAATCCACTATCTACAAGACTAAGTCTGAACATAATCACTTAATAGTTTGACAATCCCCCCCCCCCTACTCTTTGTTAAACATAAAGTATATAACACATTGAGTTGCAAAATTAGATTACTCTCAGCTCAAGAAATTGTTGCATCCATATAACTAGTATGAGACCGAGACTTGGAACATGGATATGCAGGGCTGCCTGTATATCTAGAGGATGAGGTAGACGAACCAGAGTTGTTATGGCCCGGGAGCTTCAGGGAGGTCAATGAAACTAAAAAGAAGGTTTAAAGCGCACAGGCGGATCTAGGCGGCAGAGTCCTAGCGCACAGGCGGGACTAGTCGGGATTAGTCGGGATTAGTCGACCTGCGAGCTTAACCCAGGCGTTGGAGAGGGCCAGCGCACAGCGCCTAGCGGGGTCTTTTAGAACACTGAAAAGTAATAACTAATAACGAAGCAAACTTTATAGAGGTCGGTCCACATTTTTCATCACAAGAATACGTTCAATACGCTACTACACCAAAAGTGCTTCTCAAATATTTCTAATTACCCAGCAGTTGAGTCCAACAAACTTGACCAATCAAATTCACATGACATGGGTTTCTTTTAAGAAAAAAAAATGGCTACTCGTCTAGAATTACTTTTTATCAAATGCAATTGTTCATTTTCCACTTGCATAGGCAATGATAAGTAGGCAAGTTTATCACAATCAAAAAAATTAGATAAGACCGTATAACATAACCAGATTATATGCCACATATATCCACAATAGATCAAGAAATTAAAAGCTTATACCACTTCTCAAATTATTTAGCATACACATACTCAAAGAGCTATTCATAATTTTGTCAACTATCGAATGCATAAATATAACGACATACACGCAATTCCCGACGATCTTTTGAGTTTACCACTCTAAGGATGCTCCAATGAAGAAGGCGAGGGCTCCAGCTTTACATTGTTGAGCCTCTCGAGAGCCAAAATAAGTGCTTGAGTACCCAAATCGCCCTCCCCGTGCGCCTTCAAGGAAACATAAAGCTGCTGAGCCAATGCCAATCCAGGTAAAGAAAGACCCATACTTTGACACTCTCTCAAACAAATCCCTAAATCCTTCACAAAATGATTGACATAAAACCCGGCTGCAAAATCCCTTTTCAGTATCCTATTGCCATATAATTCTAGGGATTTTGACCCAGCTGCCCCTGTTGATATTGCATCCAAATAAAGGGATAAATCAAGACCAGCTTTGTGTGCATAAATTAAACCTTCAATTAGCCCTACCATTGTTGATGCTATTGTGATTTGGTTAGCTAGCTTCGCGTATTGACCTTTTCCTGGTCCACCCATGTAATTAACTTTGCCAAGAAGGGTAAACAGGGGATTTAGGCGGTTCACGATGGCTTCATCACCGCCGGCGAAAATTGATAGGGCGGCGTTTCGAGCACCTCGATCGCCGCCGGAAACTGGGGCGTCAATTGAGAAGCAGGACTTGGAGGCGGCTGAAGAAGCAATTTCTACTGCTAGGGAAGGGTCAGAAGTGGTCATGTCAACGAGTACGCCGCCAGGGTTTAGACCGGCGAGGGCGCCGGTGGAAGGGTGGAGGAGGACGTGCCGTACGTCGGAGGGGTAACCGACGATGGAGAAGATGACGTCGGATTTGGATGCGACGGATAGAGGGGAAGAGGCCCAGTGAGCTCCCATGTCGAGGAGGGGTTGGGCTTTGGATTGGGTGCGGGTGAAGATAGTGAGGGTGTAGCCGGCCTTGAGGAGGTGGCCGCACATGGATTGGCCCATCACACCGGTACCGATCCATCCTAAGCGGGTAGAGGATGGGTTGATGGGTTGTGCGGTGGCGGAGGAGGCCATGTTGCGGCGGAGATTGGCGGTGGTTATTGGATTGGTTAAGAGAGTGTAGGAGAGAGAGTGGTGGTAGATTGAGCGGAGTGGAAGTCTCATTTTGAAGGATAGTCGTCGTGATGACGTGGATATACCCGAATTTTTATCATCCAGGAAATTAAAATACACCTTCCGTTCCAAAATGTTTGTCTCATTTGACTTTTTTGTTGAACTTTGACCATAAATTTATGAGAGATTAATCATGTTCATGAAATTCTAAAAGTTGTTGTTAATAATATTATTAATGGTGAATCAATAGAAATTTTTAGAATTTCATGAACATAATTAAATTGTCATATATTTGTGGTAAAAGTTTAACAAAAAAATCAAATGGGACAAACATTTTGGAACGGAGGAAGTAAAATTTTCACACACTAAAATTTTCCATCACACCCATATTTACATTTAAAATGAATGTTATTTTTTTAAAGAAATTTTAATTTTGATAAAAATAGAATTATACACTTAAAAAATAGAAAGTACTATACAAATTTGAAAATATACAACATTTGATTAAAAATAGAGTTAGACATTGTCTCATTCATGTACTTCCTTCTACCCGTATAAGATTTCACTTTTGTCATTTTGGCGTTGAATATAAAATTTTACTTTTTTAAAATGACAAATAATCTTTATTATTCATCCTCCTTATTATCTCTTATACTTAACTTTTTTTTCGAGAAAATTTCATCTATTAATAGGAAAAAGTAGGTTATAAATTGCTGGTACATTTTCCTAGTAGCATGTTGAGCACTGCTATGTGCTAACTTAACTATTGTTCTATTAAACTTTTTAATATAAAAACTAGAGCATTTTGAAATATAAAATTGGATATCTAGAAGAATTTCTTCTAATGAGTAATGAAGAATTTCTTCTAATGAGCAATGGGGAGTCGTTCTTCTTTTGATGCTTTTTACCGCAGTCTCGGAATCAGTAATAACTGTTATTCTTTGAAATTCATAGTTTGTTGCCCATTGGATACTTGCAACTCTGCAAGGATCGCTAGGCATTCTGCTTTGATACTCGTCAACGTTTTTGTTGATTTGCTGCCTATATCTATTCTGCCATTTTGATCATCCCAGAGTTCCCATCCAAGGCATGTCCATTTTGCATCTTTCTTCCACACACCATCTATGATAAGGACTTGAGAAATGTTTGTTCCAAATTTTTTGATGTATACTTCGAGAGTCTTGCCATTCATATAATCTAGACTCCTATTTGCAACTTGATGGTTCTCATCGGGGTTTAATTTGTTGAGATCACTGGATGTGTTGTTTTGCGTCTCCTCTTTTTCTCTGTTTCGCATTTTTTGGAGGTGGGAGATAGCTCGATTGAGGATATGATCCGTTTCTGATCTTCCTTGGTGGAAAATGATTTGGTTTCGGTTTAGCCAAATTTCCCAAAGAATGAAGGTTGTAAGACAAGAATCCATCTTATCCTCCTGGCCTATTAACCAAGGGCCTAACCACTCAGGGAGTTTGATGTCTGAGTTTTCTCAAACATGTTTTGAGGCCCAGCATGTCAAAAACAAGTGGATATCGGTTTCTTCTTCTTGTCCACATATGTTACATTCAAGGGACTGAGTACATTTGCGGATATTGAGGGCTTTTTGTGTGCGTAGCGTTCTGCTTAGGAGTCTTCAAAAGAAAAAAAATTGTTTTTGGTTCTAAGGGAAGGAAGGTGTCAGATGGTTTTCCAAGTCAATTTTCGACCAAGCGGCCGAGTGAATTCCTTTTCCCTTGTCTGTCTAGACCAAACCATATAAATTTATTAAAAGTTCGGTGAATTTCCTTTATGAAAGAGATGGGGAACTTGAAGACATGCATGGCATACCCAGGGATAGTTGAGATGACATGTTTAATAAGGATGGTTCGACCTGCTAGGGATAGGAATTTTCCTTGCCACCCCTGAAGCTTATCTCTTACTCTAGAGATTATGTCCAGGAATATGTTTTTTTTTTTCTTTCCATAGAACATTTGTTGCAGGCTCAAATATTTACCATCTCGACAGGAAGCCGGGAGAGATATGATTTTGGATAGGATTTTATAGAGTGTGTTACACAGACCGATTGGTCGAAATTGTTCTGCTTTAGAAGGGATATTCGTTTTTGGTACGAGGGCTATTCCCTACCCCACATTATATTTCCTGCTTTATTTTTCATACTAATAACACTTACACCACTTACACTTTTTCTTAATTCTCGTGCAAAATCTATTTGTAAAATCTTATATGGGAGACGGAGGGAGTAATTAAGTTTGCCATTCGATTTGGGTTACAGAGTTGTTCCAATTGAATCAGACAAATAAGCAACAGGGTGTTGCTGCAATATAGTAATTCATCGTCTACAAATAAGAACTAGTCTCGTTCAGCCGAGTTTCAAGTCAAAAGACTCGTTCTACGGATACAGGGCTATGAAAAAGGCCCTTTTCCGTTGATTCTTCATATTCTAATAACAAGAAACATGATAATCCAACCAACACTAAACAGGGTCAAGAAAAATGCTACGGAATACTCCACTGCACTGCACTATAGTAGTCCACAACAGCTACAGAAGCTACCACAGCCCAACTTTGCAATTTCACAAATCCCAAATTCAGACAACATGGATAACAACAGAAGCTTACATGATACTACCTCCGTCCCAATCTAAATGTCCAAAAATGGGTCTGGCGCGGGAATTAAGGAAAGTGAGGTAGGAAAGAGAAAAAGTGAGGTAGGAAAGAGAAAAAGTTTAAATGTTGTGAGTATGAAAAATTAAATAGGAGAGAGAATGAGTGGGAGGAATAGTTAGGAGAGAGAATGTTGTGAGTGTAAAAGTAAAGTAGGAGAGAGAATGAGTGGGTTGAATAGTGAAAAAAACTTTCCTTTTTTGGAAATGGGACATTTTCAATGGGACGCCCAAAAAGGAAAATTTGGACATTTAGATTGGGACGGAGGGAGTATTTCGTAAGAGTTTCCGGGCAGGTGATTTCATGAAGTGAAACTCTGTAATCGCGAGTATCTCATATTAACTGTCACATCTTCAATCAAATAAAGGTTTTGAAACAACTATAAGTTCGAGAAATAACCTAAAATAGTATCCAATACAACTGCATAGTACTATAACATTTACTTCAAAGCCCTCCGTTCACGGTGTGCAGAAAATTCAAAGTCGATCACATTCACACGGGTTTTGATTGAGCAAGACATCAATCTCCCGTAAATCTACCACATAAGCAGCATTATGTTGACACAACATGGATTATCAAAAAATCACGCATACGCAAAAAAAGCATATTTACATTGAATAAGGAGGGCACAAACAAATTAGTTTGAAACTTGAATTCGCACAACTCGATTTGGAAGTTGAACAGAGTTATTCTACAGAACTACAGATATATCCTATGACAATTAAGATAGACAACAAAAGCAAAATCAAAAGCTTCAGATTAATCATATGGGTGAAAATTGAAACCAAGGCCAAATATGAATTGATCAAGAACAAAAAGTGGAGACCTTGAGAGAGTAGTCTCATCAAATCACTTGTACTCGAAAGTCGGTGGCAGGGGTGAATCAAAGCTCTCCAAAACCTCTGTCTTGACTCCCCCACTGGGCTTCGCCTCATCCTTCTTGCCTCCAAACAAACCCCCAAGCCAAGAAGTTGATTCGGCTTCCGGCTGCTGCTCCCGATTTGGCATCTGAAATCCGCCCGGGACGTTAGGAGCAGGCTCTTCAATCATTACCGGCATCTGTTGAGCGGTCATGAGCTTATTAAGCATGATCCCAGCACCTTCAATCATAGCCAATAAAACACCACCAAATAGAGCAGATCGGCCGGCGGAACCCAAACCCTGACGCATCTGCAGAAACCCACCGGTAAACGCGCCGGCCATGATCGAATTCCAAGGATCTTCCTTCTGGCGCATGTATACCATGGTACAATCACAGGCCGAGAACAGACCTCCCCAAACAGCAAAGCTGCCACCAACTCGAGGGGCGTTCATGCGGACGGCTTGGGAGCCGCCAATCAAGCGCTCCCCTTTAGGGGAGTTGTAGATGCCTTTCAAGAAGTGGAAAGCTGAGCCGCCGACAGCTCCCATGCCGAAGGCGCCGCCGACGTCGTCAAGAATGCGATCCGGACATGGTTCGCGAGAAGTTTCTGGAGTTCCCATCTGTGATCGAGGGTTTGATGGAGAACGGAGGGAGTGAATTAGGGTTTATGGGGTTTATGATTTGCGGAAAGAGAAAAGAAAATAAGAAATCGTTTTGATCTTGGGGGAGGGGTCAAGCCGTCAAGGTTTAGTCGTTTGACGAAACTGTCCCTGTGAATGGATTGGTGCATCATGTATAATAAAATTAAGACCGATTGTTTTTTTCTCTATTTAAATTATGCCTATTATTTTTTACTTAATTTTCAGATGTAAAATTATCATTTATTTGCTTCTTAATTAATTTTTTTATATATATCTTTTACATAAATTCGTAATTTCAAAAATGCTCAATCCAAACACTAGATCAATAACCATTCATCTCATCTTCATACTCCATTAAATGTCGTAACAATAATTTCAGATTTGAATTCAGATGAATATTCAAACATTTTGAGTAATTCATAAATCGGTATTCAGACGCTACCTCTTATCAATTCAGACGTGAAATCAGATTTCAACACTTAACACTTGAAAAAATCAAATGCCACCTTAGATAATTCCCAATCCGTTTTCTCCAATGAGTCGTGCGTTCAGATTTAATATTATTAGTTTAATTTGACAAGTGAATAAAAAGAAGATAAATGGTATGAGTATGAAAAACCAAGTAGAAGAGAAAAAGTTGGTAATAAATAGAAAGTGAGTTGTTATTGTGAGTGTAGCAAGTGAAGCCCATCATCTGTTTAAAAATAAATAAACTAAAAACATAAAACTAAACTGAGAAAGTTGGTAAGTAATAAAAAGTGAGTTGTTATTATAAGTGTAGCACATGAGTCCCATTATCTATTTAAAAAAATAAATAAACTAAAAACGTAAAATTCAAACAAACTGAAAAGAAAAAGAAAAATCTTAAACCGAGTTGAAGGAAATAACAAATTTCTGGAATAAACCGTCTAAACGGTAGAAAAGAGATTACATATCTTTATTTTTTCAAATTACAACATTTCAGGTAAAATGTGGGAAGGGGATTCGAACCCTTTACCTTCCCAATTGAAAACAAGGATCTATATCATTGAGCCAAAGGCCAATCGATCGGCATATATTTTTTCATAATTCTGTTAACTTCTGTTAGGAGAACGTGAAATTATATATTGCACCCTGAACTTAAGGTTACGTACATATATCCCCTTAAAAACATGTTTAATAACAAATTTGCCAAAGAACTCACTAGTAGAATCTACAAATTTAAATTTGATTATTGTTGAAATTCATTTAATTTTTAAGAAAATTGTTGAGTCAGACAAAGGCGAAGTCAAAAATTTTAGAAATGGGATTCAAAATTTCTCTAGTGCAAATTTTACCTAGAATTAAGGGGGTCAAAGTTTATAGGGAATTTGCCCCATAAGTTCCTTTTGGAACAAATCACTTTTCACTCAGTTTCTCATTGTATTAAAATGTCCCATAAGTTCCTTTTGGCAGGAATCCGGCTGCCGATCGCCGGAATCCGGTCGCCGGAGGTCGAAAGCTGGTCGCTGGTCCATGGGCTTCGGACTTCGATCACCGGCGGCCGTCGAAATGCAGTATTATGGCCTTAATTGATGTTGTATTTTCGAAACATAATACAATATCATAATACAACATGGGAAAGGAACTTATCGAACATTATAAAACTTTTTTAGAACTTATCGAGCATAGTCCCAAATTTATAAGCTTATCACAAGTATTTGATAGTAAAAAGTCAATATCTTAAAATTTGAAGGTGCTAATGACTAGATTTGTCGGGGTCAAGGTCATAGACTATTTTCAACAATTTGGTGTGAAAATTACATTATTCTTTTATAATAGTGCAATTTTTGCATCAAACGTTTCAAATATTTACTTTAAATCTTATACCAAAAAAGAATATTCTTAAAATATTTATTATTATTATACTAATTTAAATAATATTAAGTTATATATATTTTATAGTGTAAAATATATTCACATATTTAAAATCGATTTTAAAAAACAAACACGATAGCGCAGTTATATCCATTACACCAAATTTGGTGCTATAAATAGAGTTGTTTCGTAATAAATCAAGATTTAAAATGTCGTTGAAGTTAAGTAATGCTCTTTTTTTTTCTTTCTCACTACTCACACACACATGCACGCACAGAAGTGCCCAGGAGATAAATTCTAGGGAGAGAAAGTCTTCCCTCTAACTTCTGGGGGGATCGAACCCGTGACCTCCATGTCGGAAATCATGAGCTCTGGTCAGCAGGCCAAATCCCCATGTGCGAACTTAAGTAATGCTCTATTTTAAAGTTAAAGTGTCACTGAAGATGCTCTTAGGCCTCGTTTGATTTTTTAAAAAAAAACTCTTATTCAGAGCTTCATCTATGAGGGAATCAGATATTGAAGCATTCTGGGCGTTTGGATTTTTTTTTTACATTCAGTCTAATTGCCTCTTAAAGTCCTCTTAATTTTAAGTGGTTAAAATGTTGCTGAATTGCCTCTGAAAGCCACTGTTTCATATTTGGTTTGGGTTAATTTTTTTTAAACCGTTTACTGTTCATACTGCATTTATGTTTGGTTTTTTTTTTTTTTTAAACTGTTTCAGAAAATGAATTCAGATAGAAAATCAAACAACTTATCCAATTCAAAATTCAGTTTTCAGTTGCTGCCTCTTAAAAATTCAGCCATTTTTAGAGGTGAAATCAGATTTCAACACTTAACACTTAAAAAAAAAAAAAAAAAAAAAAAAGCCACCTTATTTGCCTATTTGCCCGATGCTCGAACCAAACAGATTAAAGGAAGCACTTAATCAATTGACCAAATCACTTGTTTGTTTTAAACTTCAAAATGTTTAATATTTATTCAAAAAAACAAATAATATGACAGGCTTTGTAGTGGCGGATTTGGCGGACCAAAAAAGCCCGCGGACTTGGTACGACCTGTAGCCTAAATTTTATATTCAATCTACCCCTTTTACACGGACCGGCCTTGCGCGGGTCAGCCCACGAATTCGGGCCAACGGGTCAGCCCACGAATTCGGGCCTAAAGTGTTAATCATTAGACGTGCCCCCATAACATAATGACATACTGTATTTGAATAGAGAATATATTTTACAAATAATAAATACTCCCTCCGTCCCAATAAAAGCTTCACCAATTACCCAAAAGGGCGTCCCGTTAGAAGCTTCACCTTTCCTTTTTTGGACATAAAATATTATTATTTCCTCCACTCATTCTCTCTCCTACATTATTTTAATACTCACAACACCATTATAATTTACTATTCTCTCCACTCATTCTCTCTCCTATTTTATTTTCACACTCACAACACTTTCAATATAATACTCTTACCATAATTACCGTGCCCAAGCCAAATGGTGAAGCTCTTACCGGGACGGAGGGAGTAGTGTTTTTGACATTTATATCCTTTTCTTTTCATATAACTACAAATAAATCAATACTTTTTACACTACTTTTTATTTACTTGGGGCTCGTTTGGTAGGCCGATAGGATTAGCATGTATTAATAGGGAGGAGGTTATTAATCCAGGTATTAATAATACCACTCTTTTTTAGGATAAATAAGAAGGGGATAAGAGGTGTTCAGATGCTTATCTGGGTTGTACTTTGGATAATTACTACGATTGCATTTAACCTATCAAACATACTTTTATTGGACTAATAATCCTATTCGGTCATTTATCGACCTACCAAACGGCCCCTTGAATCATAAACAATGTTTTGGACAATTACACCCCCAACTCACTTGCCATTGTTCACTCATTTCTTAGTATTTTCTTAATAAGCGTGCAAACACTGGTTAGAACTCTTGATCCGGAATGGAGGGAGTATGTATTTATAATTTAAAATAAATTATTAGATGATACATTAAAAATAAAAACAAACAAACATGACTTAATAGTTTAAACACCACTGAATTCAAGAATAAAAAAGACTTATGTGTTCAAGAAATAACTCATACTTTTAGCAAAATTGTCTTACAAATATATTAACAAGCTTAAAATCAACATACAAAATACAAAATCAAAAATACTTTCTTTGTGTCTCGAAATAATATTTCAAATCCTTTTGCTACTTTAAATGAACTTTAAACTATAATTTTAGATTAATTTAATTATTTTATTGAAATCTAAAATTTATCATTGATATACCGTAATTTTTAGAGTTTTATTAATAAAATAAAATTAATATATTTTTGTTGTTTTTTTTATTAATGAATGACTTAATCAATTATGAGAGTGACAATTGAAAGTGATAAAAATTGTATTAAGTTGAGTTTGAACCCCTAACTTTCGTGTGGAAAGGAATATCTGATGCCGATTGAGATATAACTTTTTGACAAATTATCTAAAATTATCGTTAAAAGTTTATTTATAATAATAATAAAATGAGTAGAAAAATTATTTTGGGACGAAAAAGGAAGTAAATTATTTTGAAATGTGTCAATTTTAGAACTATCAATTTTTTAGAAAATTACATTTTACTACTAAAAATGATGGATTTATACATTTTGATCCCCTTAATTTTTAGAAAATTTTGCACTAAATTATTATTTTGACCCCATTGCATCCTAAATTTGTATACATCAATTATATTAATTATCCCAATAGCAATATCGACCTTATTTACAAAAATTTATGACTTTGCCACTGAATTCATGCATGAACATTTAACCTTGGTGTAATTTGACATTTTCTTCTTAAAATTTAGTACCAAAATTGCGATAAAAGTAGTTTGATAATGTTGTGGTTGTAATTTGGCATATTCTCTTTTTTTTTTTTTTGATACCTGTTCCCCAGCCTTCGCCGGGTTAATCCTGACCACTACCTCCCGCCTCTGCCCCAATGCAAGTAAATCGCGGATGTGCCCAATGCATGGCAAAGACCCTTTATACTCCTGGCCCCAAGGGAGCCCGCCTATAACGCGGTAGTTGAACTCCCCACACTGAGGTTGCAAGCCCAGCAATGCCGCTTCCTTAACTGCACGGATGTGCCCGGGGGGCTCCAAAGATCCCTGAAACCCAAGGTATGAAATTAAACCACAATGATCCCCGGAGGGAATCGAACCGTCGACCTCCCCGAAGGAAGGCCACCCATGATACCGCTGGGCCATGGCCCATTTGGTTTGGCATATTCTGTTGGATGTATGAAAGATGCAATATGTCCTCCTTTGCCCACATGTTATAGCACATGCCTCTCCATCATTCCATTTCCATTGCTTACTAATATGAAACTTTTTTTTTTTTTTTAACAAATGAAAAATTGCAATTTAGTTATCTGAGTTTTACACTTTGTTGCAATTGGTTATTCAATACGTAACCTGGTAACCATTCAAATTTGATTCCCGAGTTTGTAAAACTATAGAATAAGCCCGTGTCCGAGGACACGTTTGTTTTTTGTTTTTTTTAATTAAGCCCCTGTCTGAGGACACGTTTTTTTTTTAATTTAAAAAAAAATTAAGGGCAAAATGGGAAAGGGACAAAATAGTGAGGGCAAAATGGAAAATTCCACCATTAGAACTATTCATAGAACTGTTCACAATGGTGAGGTGGACAACTCTAATTTATACTATAGATTGCAATGTGATGTAAACTTGGATGGAGTGTTAAAAAACTAAAGATGACCTATAACGTATTGGTCACCAATTTGTAGTTTTGTTAGTTTTGGTCACTTAACCTACTTAATGTTCTATGTCTTTCCATTATTTATTTATTTTTGTTAAAATTTACCCAATTCTTGGTCTATTAGTTGTTAAAATTTATAGGAATGATACAAATTTAAATTTAAATTTAATGAAGGTGTTCCTTGGTTGTGATTATTCTGGTGGTGATGTTGATTATGGTTGTGGTAGTAGTGGCGGGTGGTGGTGGTTGTAGTGGTGAGATGATTGATTTATTTTTTTCAGAATCAGTAATTATAGTTTTTTTTTTATAAAAAAAAAGACAAATAATTATTAGTTTACTTTAAAAAATTATTCATATTGAAATCATCAAAATTATTATTTTAAAGGTTTTCTAAAATTGTTTATTAGGTAATATAATGTATAGGGATGGCAAAAAACCCAAACACGTCCCGAATCCGAAAAGACCCGTCCCTAATAGGTCGGGTTTGAGATGCAAACTTGAAAACCCATCGGGCTTTTGGAGGGTTCGAATTTACCCCGCCCCGGACCCGTCCCGAATATATAGAAAATTACTTAAATGCCCTTATAAGCCTTATAGAAAATTACTTAAATGCCCCGAATATATAGAAAATTACTAGAGGGGTTCTTGAATTATGGGTGTTTTTATAGGAAATTACTTAAATAATTATCGGGGCAGGTTAAACGGGGTGGGCTCGGGTTAAATGGGGCGGGGGCGGGTTCGGGTTATGGTAGATCACTATAAATGCGGGTTTGGGAAATGAAGAACCCCTCCCAAATTCGCCCCGTTGCCATCCCTAATAATGTATCAAGTAATATAATAAAGTTTTTGATAAAAAATAGATGGAAAGATAACATAGTACATTTAGTAGGTAGGTTAGTGATGACTTATATGTTATAAATTTTGGTTGTCATCACTGTATCCAGATTTACATCATATTGCAATGGTTTTATAAATTTGAGAATTGAATTTGAACATTTACATATTGGATAACCAATTGCAACAAAATGTAAAAATCAGGTGACCAAATTGTTATTTTGCCCGTATTTTATTTGCTTTACAAACAATTTCTCATTTTCAAAGTGATGCTTTAAACGTGAATATTCTTCGGATATTTCTCTTTGCTTCAAAAAATTCATAATGATTGTGCCAATAAAGAAAAGATCTTAATAATGATATACTACTTTATCATAATCTACCTGATATTTAATCAATAAAGCTCCTTTTGTTTGGGGAAAATCATTTTTCCTATTTTTCGGTGTTTGATAAATACTGAAAAATGAAGTCAATGAAAAATATTTTTCGGATCAATGGAAAATGAGCTTAATTTCTAAGAAAAATGATTTCCTTACCTTTACTTAGGAAGATGTTTTCCGAAAAATATTTTTCTCATTTTCCTTTGTTTATATTGATTTTACCCTAAGAAAGTTACTTTAATGAAACTACCAAACATCGGAAAATATTTTTTTAAGATTCACCAAACATCGAAAAATGTTTTCCGGAAGGCATTTTCATTTTTCGAAAAATATTTTTCAAGAAATCATTTTCGGGAATTATTTTCTGTGAAACAAACGAAGCCTAAATTTCAAATACTGTAGTTTATTTAGACATTGAATGTAAAGTCGGGCCACATCTTCGATAAGCGTTAGAGTTCGATTTCTCTAATCGTCTCCTAACGTAGAGCATGTGTGAGAGTTCAATTTCTCTTTTCGTCTCTGACACAAGATATTATAAAAAAAAAAAAAAAAAAAAAACAAAATACGCTTCCCTTGAATGGTTAATTAACAATGGCAATTGACAAAGAATGTGGTTAATTAACAATGAAATTTTTTATTGTAAGTATAAAAAATGGGTATGATTAAATAAAGAATTGATAAAAGTTTATTATTTTGAAGAGTAAGTTTTAGGAAAAATTTGTTTCTCCATAAATTATAAAAAACCCACTTTCATTCTTAAAAATATCGATTTTAGACCTTAAAACATTGAGTTTAGGCCTTAAAATACCTAGAAAATAAAATAGTGAGTTTAGGCGTTAAAACAATGAGTTTAAGTTAGAAAATAAAATAGCGAGTTTAGGCCTTAAAACAGTGAGTTTAGGCTTTAAAACACCAAGTCGATATATTTAAAAACAAGATTTTTTATAACTTATGAAAAAACAAATTTCCCCAAAAAATTTCTGTATTTTGAATAGTCTCATTTAATACGAGATTTATCAAAAGAGAAACGAGTCTTATTTGATTTTAACTTTTATAAGATTATTTAAGGAGCATGAATAAAATTAAAAGTGAAACTTATTAAGAAACAAAACCATGTGCTTTTGTTTCATTGATTTTTTCACTTTTTTTTTTTTTTTTTTTTTAAATATTATTAGGTGATTGCAATATAAAGAAAATATAATGATGATTTATTACGTACTTTATAAAGAGAAATTTCTATGAAATACTTTTTTTATCTTAATTTTTAATGAATTTTAAGCAATAATTTTAGCTTAATTTAATTATCCAGTATATCAATAACAAATTTAGTTTTTTATCGGGATAAATTTAAAATTTACCTAAAATTATAGTTTAGAGAAAAATTAGAAAAAATAAAAAGTAGAAAGATTGTTACGGATTAAATGTGTACTATTATCCAAATAATATCACTAGAAAGTAGGAGCATATTTTTTTAATTATTACTTGCTTTAATCCTAAATGAATGTCATTTTCATAAAAAAATAATATCTAAACACATTTTTATCTAATAAAAATTCCCCTATTCATTCTATTCATTCTATTATCTATCGTAAAATTAAATATTTGGAAAGCAAATAATAAGAATATTTATATTTATATACTCTATCTGTTCCGCTCGAAGGGGCACAAATTTTTTTTTGGGCGTCCCATTTGAAAGGGCACAACCAAAAAATGGAGTTTTTTTTATTACTTTTTTATTTGTGGAATCCATTTGTAATACTCACAATAAATATCCACTACCTATTTCCTACCCCACTTTCTCTTTCCTACATCACTTTTCATACTTACAACATTTATTTCACTATACTCCCTCCGTCCCAGCCGAGTGGATATCAAAAATTTGGGCACTCAAATTAAGAAAAAGTAAGAGAGATAAAAAATGAAAGGAAATGTTGTGAGTATGAAAAATTAAATAGGAGAGAGAATGAGTGGGAGGAATAGTGATTTGATTGGTGTTGTGAGTGTAAAAGTAAAACAGGAGAGAGAATGAGTGGGGAAAATAGTAAAGATTTCCTTCCATTTTGGACAGTCTTCATTGAATTGGGACGATCCAAAAAGAAAATAAGTATCCACTCAACAGAAACGGAGGAAATACTCCCTCCGTCCCGGAGAACTTTACCCCTTTACTATTGAGAACGGAAAATAAGAAATAATGTTATTAAAGTATGTGTTGTGAGTGGGAGGAGAGAGAATGAGTGGAGAGAATAGTAAATTTGAAAAGTGTTGTGAGTGGGAGGAGAGAGAATGAGTGGAGAGAATAGTAATTTTTTTTTCCTTTTTAGGAAAGTGGGACTTTAAAGTGGAACGCCCAAAATAGTAAAAGGGATAATGTTTTATGGGACAGAGGGAGTATACTTTTTTTCCTTTCCTACGTCACTTTTTTTAATTCCCATATAATATAGTAAAAAATATAAAAGCAAAAATTTTGTTCCTTTTGAGCTGAACGAAGGGGGCATTACTCAAGCTAACTAGGGTTACTCTTTAAATTGGATTTGGGAGTAACGGATTAACAATGTGAAAGACGGCAAATTCTAAATACAGGGAGTGTTAAATACAGGGATTAAGGGAAATTACTCATTTGCCCCTTTATATACCCATTTTTTTTTTTTATCCTTCATTTCAAACACTCTCTCTCGTACTCTCCCTCTTCTGTGAACGAACGAGAAACACTCTCTCTCTCAGGCGATTTCAATCGACTCGCAACAATGGTGAGAGTAAAAATCCCGGCGTCCCAACCCCGCCGCACTGGAGCCGACGCTACCGCCAAAGTAATCGTCGCCGGAGCGTCCTCTTCGACCGTGCCCGTAAAGAAGGTAAACTTAAACCTAATTTAATGGGACATCTCGAGTGAAACCACTCGAGATGCATCTCGAGTGGGTTTATACGAGATGTCTCGTATAAACCCACTCGAGATGCATCTCGAGTGGTTTCACTCGAGATGTCATCCCACTGTTGTTGTTGATTTGTGTTAGATTGTTTAAAATTGAATCCAAGTTTTGGCATAAACTCGGGTAGCAAATGAACCGGGTTTTAATGGGACATCTCGAGTGAAACCACTCGAGATGCATCTCGAGTGGGTTTATACGAGATGTCTCGTATAAACCCACTGAGATGCATCTCGAGTGGTTTCACTCGAGATGTCATCCCACCGCTGTTGTTGATTTGTGTTAGATTGTTTAAAATTGAATCCAAGTTTTGGCATAAACCGGGTAGCAATGAATCGGGTTTTAATGGGACATCTCGAGTGAAACCACTCGAGATGCATCTGAGTGGGTTTATACGAGATGTCTCGTATAAACCCACTCGAGACGCATCTCGAGTGGTTTCACACGAGATGTCTCTAATGTATTGTCTCTCTCTTATTTGTGTTTTTGTAGGCACGTGAACCTATGACCGTTTCGGCTAGAAAGAGGAAGGCCGATAAGCGTTTGGAGAGAGAAGAAAACCGGAGGAAGGCCCTAAGACGAGGGAGCCACATGATGATGATGAGCGGAGGAGGAGGCGGCGGTCGATAGGGATAGTGGGGAGGAGGAGGAGGATAGTTCGATGGGGAGGAGGAGGAGGATAGTTCTGATGGGGAGGAGGAGAGTGATAGTTACGGTTGCGGTGGTGGAGGTGGAGGTGGAGGTGGAGGTGGAGGTGGAGATGGAGATGATGATGATGATGATGATGATGGTGGAGGTGGAGGTGAGGAGGAGGTGGAGGAGGAGCGGGAGGAGGAGGAGGATATAGTAGAGCCTAGGAGACCACTGAGACATGGGAGGAGGCGGGGTCAGGTTGTGGCTATCGGGCGGGGACGGGGAGGAGGGGGGTGTGGAGGGGCGACCATCATGGCGGCTTGAGAGGGACCCCGGTGGTGGCCTGCAGGATGTTTCCTTGCTATACGGGTTCGGTGATCACCGAGCGGACAGATTTGGAGTGACTCCATTAGTGAGTCATTAGTGACTTTCCGAGACGAGGCGACGCATCCGGATAGGTAAGCTACTAATTAATGTGATATGTTTAAAATCTTGAAGTCATTTATACCACACACACACCGTAAATATTCCTTTACTTATCCCATGCTGCTTTTCTCGAGAATTGATTATATTTTTTGTTTCGAATCAACAGGTTCGACCGTGATGCGCATCCTGGCCGCCGATAGAGCCCGGGCCGGCCCTCGTGGATGCGTCGGGCCTCCAGCCACTGCACGGTGCGGTCATTCAGAGGCCGAACCATGCGGCGCTTACGGCATTTTTGGAACGGTGGTCTCCCGAGACTAACTCGTTCCATATGCCTCGGGGAGACGACGATCACGCCGCATGACGTCTTTCATATCCTAGGTATGTTGTTGTTATATACTACACTCCGTCCCGCACGACTTAGGATTTTGGTCAACTTGAGTTCACTTTGACCGAGTAATTTAAACAAAAATAATTATCCAAATAAAATTCTAAAAATTGTTATTGTATCAAGCCTATATGGTATCGTCTACATTCATGTCGGCATTACTTGTTTATTTTTATAAATTCATCTCTTGTCTTGAAATGTTTATGTTCATTTTCATTTTACAGTATCAGTGTAGGCCGACTGTTCGGTATCCTGACCAATGCGACCTATCGGCATCCGTAGCCACCTCCGGTTGATCGGTGACTGGGTACTCGTGAGGAGGTCGAGCGCCTATTTACTCGCGTAAGTAGAGGGCATGACAGATGCCCGGCGTGCGTCCGCGTATATCCCGCACCTATTGGGTTGCACGATGTTCGTGGACAAGAGCGGGATAAGGTGCCCTCGGCTACCTTCCCTGCGTGGATCTAGGACGGCCTCCCCACTCTCTCACAGGGATCGGCCACTTCTGGGCATATATGTACCGAGAGTTGGGGAAGGCGTCCAGATCCGGATGCAACGAGATGGGCGGTTGTGCGGCTCTCCTAGAGGTACATCTTACTCCATTCACTTTCTTTTACGTCTACTCCCCCCACCTCTGTTATTAAATGTTGCATTTGAGTAGTTTTTAATACTTTTTTACATACATATCAGGCTGGATATACGAGTACTTTCCGGTTTTCGGCGAGTTATCGACCCGCAGCTGGCAAAGCAGGGGGCGCCCCGAGAGCCCGTAGATGGTCTCGTGATGATTCTACGGGAGGTCGTTCGATCATCTTGTGCGGTATCGCCGCATTCTCGACGGGATGGGGGCGACGGTGTGAGTTATTCATATTAAAACCTGTTATACGTTTTTGTGTCCTTCCTTCCGATATTATGTTGACTTTGCCTAACAATGTCTACTCACAGTTATTTGGACTCCTTATGGGACCGGGTCGGACACGGCTTGCTGTTTCATACTACGGGGTGTTATACGCTTCGTGACATCACCGAGGCGTATATGGCCGATCGTGTGACCGGGCGGTTCGGGTACTGACGAGAGGATCCCAGCATCGCCCCCATAGCGAGCGAGATATGCGTTTTGGCAAAGGGTCGAAGGGGTATCGAAGCATTATGGTGGTGACATAGATCGACTTGGGCGTATTGGGTTGAGCCTGGCATGGCGGAGTTCGGGCCCGATACCCGTTGGGGGCCACTATTTACAGGAGATCATCCCGCGCCTGTTCCTCACGTGACTCCGGATTATATGGCTTGGTTTCGGGCGAGGAGTCATATTCGGATAGCTAATCCGATACACGATCCCCGTGACATTCCACCTCCCCACCTCCCCAAGGCGATGCTCCACCGCAGCCTATGGTTGCAGAGGCACGAGCTAGGCACGCTATCAGCGACGGATGAGAGGTTCCCGGAGGATCGGCAGAGCTACTCTTAGAGAGATCTACGAGATGTTAGGAGGTCCCACTTAGGATTTATTTGTTTGCTTCGGTTTGAACTTGTAGTGGACACCTTTTAGATTGTTTTAGTTTTGTTGTTGATGTTGTGTTGTAACTCCACTTCCTTTAATATTTTGACCAATGTCATAAGCATGAAAAAGTCTTAAAATGTCATCTAGATCTTAGAAAAAATTTAAAAAAATAAAAAACCTATACGTGTACCACTTTCGGATGCTCGGGACATATTCCTTAAAACCCTAAAAAATGGGACATTTTTGTAACTCCACTTCCTTTAATATTTTGACCAATGTCATAAGCATGAAAAAGTCTTAAAATGTCATCTAGATCTTAGAAAAAATTTAAAAAAATAAAAAACCTATACGTGTACCACTTTCGGATGCTCGGGACATATTCCTTAAAACCCTAAAAAATGGGACATTTTTGTAACTCCACTTCCTTTAATATTTTGACCAATGTCATAAGCATGAAAAAGTCTTAAAATGTCATCTAGATCTTAGAAAAAATTTAAAAAAATAAAAAACCTATACGTGTACCACTTTCAGATGCTCGGGACATATTCCTTAAAACCCTAAAAAATGGGACATTTTTGTAACTCCACTTCCTTTAATATTTTGACCAATGTCATAAGCATGAAAAAGTCTTAAAATGTCATCTAGATCTTAGAAAAAATTTAAAAAAAATAAAAAACCTATACGTGTACCACTTTCGGATGCTCGGGACATATTCCTTAAAACCCTAAAAAATGGGACATTTTTGTAACTCCACTTCCTTTAATATTTTGACCAATGTCATAAGCATGAAAAAGTCTTAAAATGTCATCTAGATCTTAGAAAAAATTTAAAAAAAAATAAAAAACCTATACGTGTACCAC
The DNA here is from genome assembly GCA_022495995.1 of Adenophora triphylla var. japonica. Classification (NCBI taxonomy): domain Eukaryota; kingdom Viridiplantae; phylum Streptophyta; class Magnoliopsida; order Asterales; family Campanulaceae; genus Adenophora; species Adenophora triphylla. Next base: position 302,802 of record JAFEMH010000130.1, on the reverse strand, counting down.
TTTCAGATGCTCGGGACATATTCCTTAAAACCCTAAAAAATGGGACATTTTTGTAACTCCACTTCCTTTAATATTTTGACCAATGTCATAAGCATGAAAAAGTCTTAAAATGTCATCTAGATCTTAGAAAAATTTAAAAAAATAAAAAACCAGGGTTTATGGAAAATATGACATCTCGTGTATATTAACACGAGATGATACTGAACATCTCGTGTATAACTACACGAGATGATACTGAACATCTCGTGTAGACTGCACGAGACGCGTCTAAATTTCCATAAATCGTTGCGTTGAAAGGAATTTGACGTTTAAAATTCCGAACATAAATCCGTAAAACACACCAACGCCATTCTCATTCAAAAATTCAATTTTTTAAGTTCATAACATGGATTCCTCAAATAATAACATGGATTCCTCACATAATTCTCCCCAAAGTTCTCCAAGTTTCAATGATTATGCCTCACAAACTTCTCCACAAAATTCTTATGATTGTGTTGACCTTGATACGATAGATTTTCTCATTGATGAAGAAGAAGAAATCTTACAAAATATTCCTCCACATCAACATTCTCCAAGTGTCAATGATCCTAGCTTCGATGAAGTAAGTTGTTAATTTTTTTTTTGTGTATTGTGATCAAAATAAAAATAAAAATCCCATCTTGTTTTAAAAATCCCATCTTGTTTTTTTTTTTAAATCGTACATGGACATCTCGGGTAAATACACTCGAGATGCATCTCGAGTGAGTTTACTCGAGATGTGTCTCGTGTAATATTACTCGAGATGTGTCTCGAGTGGATATACCCGAGATACATCTTTGGATCCCGGAAACCGACGGCGATACTACCGTATTTGTATTTTGCGGGGTTCCTACCCGGACATCGATGATGAATTCACTACATCACAAACATTTCAAACTCGGGGCCGAGCTTCTTCGGGCCTACGTACAAGCCCATCGCGAGGCGCCGTAATATATACCTTGTTATAAAGGACTCGAAGAATAGACGTGGAAATGTTCTTGCGTACGCAAACATAATTTGTCATTTTGGTGGACAACACAGGGCCTAAGATCAATGAACAAAAGGAAGACAAGTACGAAGAAAAGGGATTGCACTTTTAGACTATATGCCAAAGAAAGGGGTGGTGATGGGTTATGGGGTTATGTTGTGAAGAATGGGGTGCATAATCATGAATTTCCTAAGTATCCGGAAGGGTTTCTGTCGGGAAATTGACACCGGTGAATACGCGGCGGTTTGTACCGCGAGCGAATGTTCGTTGCGTCCGAATAACATAGTAGGAATGTTAAAGATGCAAGATGAGACGAACGTCGCACTCCGTGCACGTTCGCAACGCAATCACAAAGTATAGAGAAGGAGAAAGACAGGAGGACCGCGCTTCAACATTTCCTAAAATTGCTCGCCGATGATGGGTATACATACTTCATGAGGATTGACCCCGAGAGTGGCACGATCGGAGATATATTCTTCGCTCACCCTACAAAGATTGAAGATTCTTAACTGTTTTCCGTATGTTATCGAGGGTGATTGCACCTTCAACACCAAGCTTGCTACGGATTGTACTTCTTGCAGATTGTGGGGTTTACTTCTACCGGCCATAATTTCACAATCGCGCGTGTTCCTCAGGCATCAGAGTACGGGTGATTATAAATGGGTATTGGAATGTTTGCTCAGTCTGTTTACACCTCCTCAGTTGCCTACAGTTTTGTCACAGATCGGGAGTTGGGTTTCATCGGTGCTATCCGTTTAGTTTTTCCCCACACCGCACACATCTGCTGGCTTCTGGAGGCATATAGAGATGAATGTTAGAGAGCGTGGGTTGAAAGAAACCGGTAGCATTGACTTTGCAGAGTCGTTCATGAGGAGGTTCAATAAAGCAATCTCAGCCTCTACCTCCGACGAATGGGATGAACGTTGGAAGAATTTTCTTGTCGATTACAAATCTTACCCTAAATTATTGGATTACCTCGGCGATACTGGATTACTCCGTACGCTCGGAATATTACGTCCATGCACACGGATGTGTTGAAACACTTTGGGACCCATACAACAAACGAGGTGTGAGGGTGAGCATAACGAGGTTGAAGAAGGCATTGGAGAGTGCTTCTTCTACTTATGACACGATCTTCAAGACGACTCGTAGAATCTTTCATATCCGGCTAACAAATATCAAGCGGTTTATGAATAGAGCGAAGACCGAACTCCACTTGATTTGGATAAACTTAATCTGCTTCGCAACCTATTGACTAGAGTGTCGGTACATGGTTTGGATCTTATCGAAAGGAGCGGTCTCGAATCTCGGACACTCAAGTATGGTCGTACTCGGGTTATGTCATCGATGAGGCCGATTGCGGGTGTTACATCGGGCGGACACATGGACTTCCCTGTTCCTACGTGAGATTTCACATATAGAGGAGCGTGGGGACGGATTGAGCTTTCCATGATTGATGAGTTACGGAAGAAGTTGGACATTGAAGTGGACACCGTTCATCCGAGGATCCTGCATAGATATCGACGAGTTTCGAGATGTGTTGCTAGAGTTGAGACAAAGGCACTCGAACCGTAGGAGAAGGTTATTATGGCATATGGAAGAAGGGCTTAATCACCACGCGATGGTTGCTTAGAGCCGAGATCATACTTCAAAGGCGAATCAACCCCAGGCCGGAAGTTCAAGAGAACCGTCGAATTGGGAGCATACAAACAACTTTTATGGAGTCCCCGCTACACCGCCCTCGACTAGAAAAGGGTATGTATTTTCATGCAAATTATGCCTCAAATCTTTGGGTGTTTGTTGTACATTTGACACGCTTCTCACACTTCTTTTTATTTTTTCCCTGTTTCGGGTCTAGATGTGCATTCATGGCATCAACCCAAGCGGAGTTTGGATTCCACGCGCAAACGGAAATCACCTACCAAACCCACACCATCAACCCTCGCTAGTACTCCTACGTCTCATCCACCGCTAGCTCCTTCCTGGGCCGTGGGAGAGGACGGGGTCGAGGTCGAGGTCGAGGTCGAGGACGGGGTCGAGGACGGGATCATGGTCAGGGACGTGGAGAGGGAAATGGACATCCCAATCACACTAGTATATACGACTCCGCGTACTTGGCGTATTTTCCGCCTTTCATTATCCCTTATATTGGAGGCATCACCAACGTCAAAGGAGATGGTCATTGTGGCTATAGAGCCGTAGCAGTACAAATATACGGAGATGAGGAGTCGTGGGGCCGAGTTCGCTCGTAATGTTACACGAGAGGTGCGTGATCACCAAGAGCTTTATGAGAGAGTTCTATCTTGGATACCCAGGTATCGGAGCCGTTACGTAAGCTTGCTTGTTATGAACCGTGGGCGCCCGACTATTATTGGATGACGCTCCCAGAGGCTGGGCACATCATTGCCACGAGGTATAACGTGGCGTTTATTTCGTACGGATCTAGCGGTGGCAACTTATGCCTTCCGGTGACCGTACGTGCGGGAGTACAACCACCGACGGACACGGTTGTCTTTGGGACAAGTCCCCACCCATTTTATAGCGGTATGATACTTTACTTTATCATCTATATTATATTAGTTATAGTTTGTTGTCCTACTTATAGTCGTTATATTTGATGGCCTTGTATTTAACTGTTAATGCTTTTGCGGCTTCACATGTTAGGCAATGATTACCCCATTCCACCAACACCGCTCCACTTGGAGGTCCCAATGTGATCCAAGCGCAAGGCAACCGCACCTCCCATACCAAGATAGGACATCGTAGTACGATCGACTATATGAGGAGGACAACGATGCAAGAAGACAAAGATTACATTTGGGATAGTATATGTGTTATGGTTTTTTATTTATCCACTTTGTATGAATGTTTGAATTAATTGCTTTCGTTTCGTAAACACTTTCATTTCGTAAACAATTTGGCGATACTATACGTGTAATGGTATATTCATCCCTCCCACGGTTTTTGTGGAGATGTCCTATCACATTCACAATCAAATTTTATTCCAAGTTCGATCTCTTGTTAGCTTTTCCTGTTCTTTGAAGTGAAACATTATCCCATCTTGTTTTTTTAAATCGTACAGGGGGACATCTCGGGTAAATACACTCGAGATGCATCTCGAGCGTGAGTTTACTCGAGATGTGTCTCGTGTAATATTACTCGAGATGTGTCTCGAATGGATATACCCGAGATACATGCTTTGGATCTGAAGCGGACCGATACTACCGTATTTGTATTTTGCGGGGTTCCTACCGGACATCGGTGATGAATTAACTACATCACAAACATTTCAAACTCGGGTGAGCTTTTCTGTTCTTGAAGTGAAACATTAGCCTTCGATGCATATCTCGTGCCCGGTCTACCGAGATGTCCTCTTGTATCTCGGGTAGACTTACACGACATAAATCTCGTGTAAATGTACCCGAGATATGTCGTGTAAGTCTACCCGAGATGTAAGAGGACATCTCGGGTAGACTTACACGAGACGAGCAGGGGCAGCGATGGAACAAATTAGATCCCTGTATTTAAGATCCCTGTATATAAATATATCCGTGAAAGACGGAGCGTGGAGAAAAATTGACAACTCCCTCTTTCTTTTCTGTCCTTCGAATTATAAAATTACGCGGTCTCCCGTCCTTTCCCCCTTTTTTTCTCTCTCCTTTATTCTTTCTCTCTCCTCTCTCTCTCCTCTCTTGTTCCTCTCCGCCCGTCCATGGCGATCTGAGTGAGAGAGAAGAAATCAACGAGAAACGAATTTGAATTTGAATTCAGAGAGAGCGAAAGAGAAATTCTTCTTCCTGTCGCTGAAATCTAGGGCTTGTTGCTCTCCATTATTTGAACAACGTTAATACTCGCATTCATCAAACCAAACGTGTTTTTTCTTCTATTATGCAGCTTATAGAAACAATGTCGCCGTTCAATTCTATCGACGACTTCCTGTTCCTCGCAAGCAGAGCGTTTTGCAGTTTTCTCGGCATTTTTGTTCAGATCCAGGTCCTTTTTCCTTTGGAATTTTATTAGTATCTTTATTTTTTATTTTTATTATTATTTAAGATGATTGAGCAGTGTGTTTGGAATTATGCTTCGCTTGTTCGTGAATCTGAGGAGTTGTCCTGTTTTGAATTTCTGTAAATCCTGTTTGAATCTAATGATTTCATATGCTGTAATTTTGAAATGTTCATTACCTTAGACTAACGTTTTTCGGTTAAATCCTAGAAGCTTTCATAATTAAAATTTAAGGAGTGAGATGAGATTCTCGACTTTATTGTTTTTCTGTAATTCTTCTGATTCTGTGGTATGCTATACCGAAAGATGCTATCAGTGTGTTTTTGATATTATTTCAATTTATGGCTTGGTTAGATGACTTTAATACAAAGTATGAAATGTTTTTGTTGGTAGGTCGCAGAATTTTATGAAGTTGCTATATTGTCTATCGTGTAAATGTGGAGGATTATTAGACTGTGTGTATTGGAGGTCTAGTGTTTTTCACATATAGTCAATCTCTTAGATTGAGACCTCAAACTTGAAGTTAAGTTGGAGAGTGTGCGGTGATGATTTTCTCTGTTTATATTTCCATTGGTTACAAAGATTCATATCGGGCTCTTTGAAGTCAACTTGATCATATTCTAGATAGGATAGCCATCATAAACTAGCTCCATCATTTAGAAAGAAAAAAACACACAAATATATTCATTTAAATCTTTGTTTGAAGGATTAGGATGGTCAAGTTGACTTTGTGCATTTCCACTACTATAATCAAGATAGTTTTCAGTTCTCAGGACTTCCATCAGCTGAATTTAGCGAAGTTATCACCTTTCTGGTTTATTGGGAGGCATGAAGTCCAGGCTGGGATTTGAATTTTATGTTTCAGACTAAGCGATGAAATGCAGCACCATTAATTTGCAAAGCTTTCTTCATCTTCTTTTCTGGGTTTCTAGGATTCTCGTATGAAATAACTGGACATGGTTCTGAGTTATTTATTTCAACAATAAGGATGCTTATCCCCCCTCCCCCATTTATTGTTCGGCAGTCTTCTATGAAGTTGAATGAGTAAAGTTTTGTACTTATATGTTTTATTTTTTATATTTTCTTTGGATTCCTCATAATCCTTACACACCAGTATCATTCTTGTTTCAGTAATTATGTTGTAACTCTTTAATGTGTCTTTTTCCCTTTGATTATTTCTTTCGTTATGATACATTTGGCTCTCTTGGCCCTTTATGCCTTTTGATCATGCTTTGTTTTGACCTAGGATGATCTTTACTTGTTTTTCTATGCTGCAGGGTTGTGCAATATGCTTACTTCTTGCTGCTGGATGGGCTTGTGCGGCGTATGTCAGGTATTAAACCGGGTGACCACAATGGTGACAATGTGTCATTTGCTTAAAGACTCATTGTGTGTTGTATTCAGTTTATAGTTTATTGCAGAGTCATTTGGTTTAACATTTTATTTCTTATTACAGAAACAGAGAGATAAAACTGATCAAGCACAGTATGAAACGTGGCAATAGTTTTGCATTTCTTTGTCGTGATATCCAAGACCTTGAGCATTCTAAACAGGTCAACTTGCCTAGAGTCACAGTTGTAATGCCTTTGAAAGGGTTTGGAGAACACAATCTACATAACTGGAGAACTCAGGTATCCTACACAACGACGTAAGAGTTTCAAGTGTCATTCTTGTCGTACATCCAAAGGATTCAGCGATTCAAATACATTTTGTTTATTCTTTCAACCCCTCCCCCACATAAAGTATTAAAAGGAAAGACGTATGCATTGCTACAATTTCGAGATACTCCTTACTTCTTGCTCATGGTTTGGACCTACCTAAACAGCAATGTGACGTTCAAACTATAAACATCTCGAGTTACATGCTCAACTTCCTTGCCCCCTGAACTTTAATTTTGCAGAAGATAATAACTGTCTTTATAAACAACTCCTTAGGGGGCATAGGCTACTCAAGGAAACCAAGCTTGTGGTAACCATACCACATGTGCACCTGATCACAACGTTCGCCCTACTTTCTTATATGCACCTCTTTTTCCACAGCACCAAGGCATTGTTACCTTTATGGTCCATGGGGTGTGGCAAATTAGCCTAAGCAAGCTCTACTAGATGAGTTTATGGAATTATATTTTGATCCCATTTAAAAATAAACTTTTTAATACTCTCTTTGACTCTCTGTTCCAAAAATGGGAGTCCATTTTCAATTTTTCAAGGAGATTAAGAAAATTGTCTTTTAAGCACACCCTAAATGATCACAATATTTCTTTATTTTAGGGCACAATAGTTGACAATGGTCAATTGTAACTTCACTAGAATATTGTCACTCATTATGGAACAAACTTCTTCTTCTTCTATGATTAGAATAATAGTCTGCTTCTCTGTAGTCCTTATTTTGGCTAGTCTAATGCATGACTGTGTGCAGATAACTTCCCTATATGGCGGCCCCTTGGAATTCATTTTTCTGGTGGATAGTACAGAAGACCCTGCTTATCATGCTGTATCTCGTTTGCTAGTAGAGTTTAAGGTATTCAATTGTTGAAATGCAAAAATCTATACATCTCTTCTTACTGATGCCAATATTTCATTTTCCTTGAACACTTACAACTATTAATCGTGTACATTTCACAGTATTGAGATGTAGTTGAGCGAGAAACTTCTTTATAATAATATTGTTGTGAATTATCCACATGTTCGCTTTTACTTTTTCGTCCTTGTCCTATTTCGAGTGGGACAACAAAAATGACAAAATGTCCTATTTCGAGTGGGAAGGAGGGAGTATTTTTCTTCTGTGCCCTGTCTTTTTTGTGATTGATAATGTAGATGAACTCATGGTTCCCATAGTGTCTAAGCTACAATATCTGATGCCTGAATTTCCACTTTAGCACTTGCTGCAGGATTCTTTCTTTATCAATGGGAAAGTTTTGATGCTTGACTTGGTATTTGGGGCCATTTGAGTTTCTTGAGCATCAACTTACACATATTGTTCACGTTTACAGGATCAAGTTGATGCAAAGATCATTGTAGCCGGTCCTTCAACAACTTGTAGTCAGAAAATTCACAATCAGTTGGTATGCGGCAAGTCAACTCTATACTCTTTTTAGCTCAAAGCTCTAGCGTCTTATTGCGTTTACATATGGCTATTGTCAATGTGCATGTACTCATTTGCATTACAGCTTCTGTTAGATTATGGATTCCTTGTGGGTGTTTTAATGAATGTTTTGCTGCACTGTACAGGTTGGTGTGGAGAAAATGCACAAAGACAGCAAGTATGTATTATTTCTTGATGATGATGTTAGATTTCATCCTGGATCAATTGGGGCCCTCACTGCTGAGATGGAAAAGAATCCTGAGGTAAGGCGAACATTCAAATAATTTGACCTATCATATTGCTGCATACATGTAGGTTAGGTAGTAAGGTCTCATCTTTTCCTTTTATTTATTTATTACTTTATTTCCTTTCTATGCTGCTTAACTTGGCTGCTCTTACATGCAGATTTTCATTCAAACTGGATACCCCCTTGATTTACCGTCTGGAAGTTTGGGAAGTTACTGTATTTATGAATATCACATGGTATGCACCACAGTACTAAAATTTATGCTCAGCATTTCTGCAGATATGTTTCTCTTCATGAATTCAATTGCTGATTATTTTCACATATGTAGAATTCTTAGATTCCTGATGATTTAGATGAGATTATAGAAGTTGTTTGACTTGGTTTGCTTTATATTGATAAAATGTTCAGAGAGAAACAATTTTGATTACCGCCAACAATCATCATGTTACTTGACTGAAAAACATGAAGGCGAGGTTCATGCTGTGATTTTAACATAGAGCCATATTTCAGAGTCGAACATCTCTTGACTTGTTTGTTGCGAAAGAGAAAATAGAGTACTCCCTCCATCCCTAAATGGATGTCCATTTTATAAATTTTGTTGCCCCTAAATGAATATTCACCTTTAACAATATCATATTCTTATGTATAGTTGCAAAACTAAAGTCTATATAAGATGGATAGTAAGGGTATTTATGCATCTCTACTACTAAATTTCCATAAAAGTCAACTTTTTCAGAATCTCTCTTAAACGGAAAAATGGACATTCATTTGGGGATGGAGGGAGTATTATGGAAGTTTTTGTTAAGCCCCAACACTTTCCAACATTTAACTAGCATATACAATTTGTACTCCCACATACTTGAGATATATGTTTTACACTGATAATTCATTGGAACTCACGAACCAGTTGATTGCTTGTGTTGACAGCCATGTTCAATGGGGTTTGCTACTGGTGGGCGAACCTTTTTCTTATGGGGAGGATGCATGATGGCAAGTAGCTTCAACTTTTATTTGAACTACCTCTTGCCTATTATAGAATTGTGCTTTTATTCTAAATCCTGTTTTCTTGAAAATAGATGCATGCAGATGATTTTAGAACTGACCGTCATGGTGTGGTTTCTGGACTTCGAGACGGGGGCTATTCTGATGATATGACTCTTGCGGCTATAGCTGGTAATGCATACTATATGTATATGCTAGTGGTTTTCTGATGTAAAGATAATTGAGTAGATTAGCAACTTCTTGACTTTGATGTTTTTAATTTTTGTTATTATGTACTCCCTCCGTCCCATATTAAGTGTCACACTTTCCTTTTTGGTCTGTCCAAAATAAGTGTCACGTTTCTTAATATGGAATAGTCTTGGTACAATTTTATCATGGTACAAGCAATGCACAAACAAGTAAAGAACATTCCTCAAAATGTTTGACAAGTCAGCTGCGACATTTATTACGGAACAGAGCGAGTACATATTATGGGCTTGTGATGAAGATCCTCTAATCTTTCATTCTCTTTGGGTTCATTTTCTCTTTTTCATTGCTTGTACGTTTTTCACATTATTTTGCTCTCGGATTGAGTATTGAAACTTTAAAATCTCCATGTTTAATATGCTGAATTACTAGTTTTAGTCGCTTACACCATTGTCTATTTGTAGGGGCACATAAGAGGCTCATTACTTCCCCTCCTGTTGCTGTCTTTCCCCACCCACTTGCAACTGATATGACCTTTCCAAGGTTTGTTCAATTTCTGTGAAGCTTTTCTCATAAAAAAAAAGGATTACAAATTAAGTTTTCCAACACTTCACATCCTACTCTGGCACTTCTCTGATAGGTACTGGAATTACTTGAGAAAGCAAACATTTGTTTTGGAGTCATATACAACAGATATTAACCGGATAATGAACCGCGCATTATTTTCTGTCCACTGCTACTTATCTTGGGGATTTGTTGCACCATATGTCATGGCCGTGATTCATGTAGCAGCAGCAATAAGATACCGTTCCAAGGAGCATATGCTTGAGGAATCAGTCCTGAATTCTGGTGGTGAGCACACTTTTATTGAGATTATACATGGATGGAAGTTCAGTGCTGATTTGTTCTATGCATTTATTGAACTTTTCATTTTTTTTTTGATAAGAAAAATCTTTTCGTATAAATATCTGCCTCTCTCGATGTTGGTGTTTTCCAGGCTTGGTGCTTGTAGGCTGCTTGGCCATATGCACGGTTATTGAACTTCTTTCGATGTGGAACTTGACAAGAGTAGAAGTACATCTATGCAATGTATTATCTCCCGAGGCTCCTCCACTCACGCTCGCTTCTTACAACTGGTGTTTGGTAAGTTCCATTAAACTAGCCTATCAACCATGCTTTTATGTAGCGGTACTCAACTCAATGCAGCCTTTAACTTTACTAGTCATCAGCTACTTGACTGTGACAAGTGTAGTACTCGTAACAGATAGGGTCTTTACTTATATGCCATCTTAGGAGACATTCATTTTTGGATGTTACTGCATTTGAATTCATCCTCGTGGCATTGAAAATTTATCATATTGGCAAAATATGTTACAGTACCATCAAAACGAGGAGAAGACATGTGTTATTCGTTCAGTGTGCTGGGTTGTATGAGATGATGATTTTACTTACCTAGTCGATTGCTATTTTCCTTGAGCAGGTGTTTGTTGCAATGGTTGTGGATAATTTCTTGTACCCAATCTCGGCTTTCCGTTCACATTTTTCTCAATCTATCAATTGGTCTGGTATCCGGTACCATTTGAAGGATGGAAAAATAAACAAGGTACACTTTTCTTGTCTGCGACTTATTTGGCGCTCCCCCCCAAACACACACATAAAGTGAAAAAGGAAATCCATTTGACAGCTAAGAATGGTGCTTTACTTGCTTGTACCTATTGTTTTGAAACTGGAGTACATAGTACTCCCTCCGTCCCAGACCAAGGGTTCATCTTTCCCTTTTGGTCCGTCCCAGACCAAGGGTTCATTTCCCCTAATGTCGCAAGTTTTTGAATATATTTATACCCTTATCATCTCCATATATTTAAAAAAAAACCATTCATTATACCCTTATACATTCTCTCTCATATTCCCTACCACACATTTAACTACTATTCCTCCCACTCATTCTCTCTCCTATTAAATATTTTTAACTTTTACATTCTCTCTCCTATTTCCTACCACATATTTAACTTTTACATTCTCTCTCATATTCCCTACCACATATTTAACTACTATTCTCTATTCCACATTTAACTTTTACATTTTTTTAAAATTTCTTAAGAAGCGTGAAATCCACCCCATATACCCATGGTCTGGGACGGAGGGAGTAATATTTACCCAGTTCTTGCTCATTAGTAGAGAAACAAATCGCAAATAAATTCATATTCAAATTGTACACGAAATTCTATCATAAAATAAAACACGGCGTTTTGTTTTCTCAGATTGAAAGACCCAAGGAAAAAGGTCCGAAATTTACAGACTTGGGAGGTAAACTTGTACAGCATGGGAAGAAAGGAAGTTCACCTAAGGTTTCAATCCTTGCTTCTTTATCAAAAACTTTGACCCATTGGTGGCAACCCAAGAAGTACGATATGTAGAGGGAAAATGGGATTCAGCCCTCAAGCGAATTTTTTTCCAAAATGACACTGTTTCAAAAAGTATTTCCCAAAATGTCACACTTTTAAAAGTATTGACCAGAATAGCCTAGTTTTTAGAATTTGCGGTTGGCAACTGCTTTTTCATTAATGAATTCGCAGTTGGCAACCGCGGGTTTATAATTTTATTTTATTTTTAAAACGCGGTTGGCAACTGCGAATTCAACTTTGAAAACGCAGTTGCCAACCGCGAAGTCTAAAAACTAGGCTATTCTGGTCAATACTTTTAAAAGTGTAACATTTTGGGAAATACTTTTTGAAACAGTGCCATTTTGGGAAAAAGTTCGCCCTCAAGCACTTGTGAGTGTTTTGTCTTTGTTGGTCCGACTTGTGGGTAATTTGTTCTCGTTGGGCGAGGGCGATGGCTAGGGTAGATTTTTCTCCAGGTACTATAGTTCATCCTCAAAATAGTTGAGCACCATCCCATTGATTGATTTATGATCTAGGATATATTTTTTTCCCCATTTTTTCAACATTTAATTAAATTCATTGTTTTTTCAGCTGTAGCCTTGAGTGTTTGAGCTGGTTTTTGTAATTTATAGTGTTGTGTAATTAATTGAAATGTCTATTTTTATAGGAGATTTATTGAAATATTTATGGGGTCAAGTCCTATTGTAAGACAAGATTTTTGTGAAATATCCATTGTTAGAAGGTTTCATATTGGAATTTGGTTAGAGAAATATTTGCGTGTTTGCAGTGTACAACTTCTTCTGCACATGGAACAATAAATTGTTTGGTTTCTTGCTACTGACAACTTTCATTGACTTAGCAAATGAGCCCCGACTAGACTAAAAGGCTCGAATCACCCTCCTGTTGTGTTGTAGTTTACTCTCTAGTTCGTCCCAAAATGAATAACTATTTCGAAAGTGTTGATTTTTAATTAAAAAAAAATCATAATTATTATTGCTATTCACTTTCAAACGTTTAGTATTGCAAAAATATAATGAATTATGAACAAAATTGAAAAAAAATTCATTTATGGACAATTTTTTGAAGGAAAAGTCTCAAAACGCCATTCATTTCGGGATAAAAAATTCAATTTGGGACGAAGGAAAAGGAAGTATCACCTATGAACACTTGAGCTTCATGCTTAGACTAAAATTGAATTCTACAAGTTAAACAAACAAATCGACAAAATGCCTTTCCAGCTACAATTTATGGAGTACTTTTATGTCATTCTTGCCCAAAGAATCGGATTTCGTAATTGCATCCTACAGACACTGAGTTTCACCGTAGCATCAGTCAATGAATGGGTCATATTTAGACATGTCCACGGTTCATGTTTGAACCGGATGAACGCGCTGTTTTGAACCGTTGAAAACCGTAAACCGTCATAAACCGTGAACCGGGCTGTCTAGTCATATTATGCTCAAATACCCTTTACAGGACATGCCTTCGCGCCACGGGACAATACCATGGGCATATAGACCCAAGAATGATTACATGTTACATGTGAATTCAATGAATTTACAATAATCAATAACAAGAGTAACATGATTCCTAAGAATGATTACATGTTACATGTGAATTCAATGAGATTACAATAATCAATAACATGATTACTTCTCCACCAGATCCCCAACGTAAAAGTCCTCAATCATGTCAAAAGTTCTTGTTGCATGCTGTGGCCTGTCACAACATCAATGTGATTATTTAACAAAATGATAGCGAGCACCACATGAATGAGTAAATAATGGTTGCAAAGGTGACACCAACTCATCATTATGACAACACAGTAAATAAAAATAAATAACATATACTCCCTCCTTCCCATTTCAAGCTTCACCTTTTGCCAAAATGGATGTCCCGTTAAAAGCTTTACCTTTCCTAAAATGACAAAGAATCTTTACTATTCCACCCACTCATTCTCTCCTATTTCACTTTTATAATCACAACACTTTTCAAATTTACTATTCTCTCCACTCATTCTCTCTCCTATTTTACTTTTACACTCACAACACTTTCTCCCCTTAACTTTTTTCCTTAATTTACGTAATTTCTCAAAAGGGTGAAGCATATAATGGGACGGAGGGAGTATCAGCAAATTTGCTACAGAAAGTAACTTTGTTGACGTGATTTCGTGATTTCACCGATAAATCACTTTCTACTCAGATAGAACGAGTTAACTCACTTTCTACTCAGATGAGAACGAGGTGAAGAAACAACATTTAAACTTGGTTTAATTTCATTTTCACACTTCCACCCCCTAAACTTTAACATGCAGGGGTGGAAATGTGAATAACTAAAATTTTCCTTCCATTATAATCTAACGGGGTAAACTTTTGGGGATCGGGCAAACATTTCTGAGAGTATAATGTTCTTCGTGTAAAAAAATAAGTATAATGGTTAAAGTGAAAGTCGGTCCAAATTACAGTAGTTATATTATGCTCAAATACCCTTACGGGACATGCCTTCGCGCCACGGGACAATACCATGGGCATATAGACCCAAGAATGATTACATGTTACATGTGAATTCAATGGATTTACAATAATCAATAACATGATTACTTCTCCAGATCCCCGACGTAAAAGTCCTCAATCATGTCAAAAGTTGCTACAGAAAAAGTAACTTTGTTGGCGTGATGTCAACGATAAATCACTTTCTACTCAGATGGAACGAGTTAACTCACTTTCTACTCAGATGAGAACGAGGTGAAGAAACAACATTTAAACTTGGTTTAATTTCATTCTCACACTTCCACCCCCTAAACTTTAACATGCAGGGGTGGAAATGTGAATAACTAAAATTTTCCTTCCATTATAATCTAACGGGGTTAACTTTTGGGGGATCGGGCAAACATTTATGAGAGTATAATGTTCTACGTGTACAAAATTAGTATAATGGTTAAAGTGGAAGTCGGTCCAAATTACAGTAGTTGAAGATTAAATCAAACCTTTAAACTTTGTGTGGAATAGAAAAGAGAACTTGTTCTTGTTTACGCATTCTTTGGATTTGAAAGAGTTGTGCTTGACGAGTGGATAAATGAAGAACATACTCTGTATAAGAGTCGGAGACTAACCCAAAAAATCCTTCTGTCGAGTCGTCCCCAGCATGTGCTAGGATTGCATCACCACCAGGGTGTTCTTCAACATACGGCGTAACATCATACACCTATAGTTGTTTGACATGCGAATTGAGAAAAAGGAATGAAATCCACCCAATGGAAAATAAATTTATGAACATATAAAGGTGCAAGTCCTATTAAACCTTTTCTTTTATGATGATCCAACAATCGGTCCTCTTGTTATGCAAGGAAACTTCAGATTTACTGTACGATGATTTCAACTCCTGAGTGCCAAAAAAATGGAAAAGGAAAAGAGATGATAATATGGGGCAGCGAATGTGGAGACAACCATGTCAGATTATCTGTCAGAAGTGCTGAAAAGAAGATCCATGTTGCAAGTAAAAATCCCTCAGCCCCATACAAATTTGTCCAATTCCCTGAGTATTGTCCCAAAAGATAGTCTAATCTATAGAAGAAAAAAATGAGTTGACTGCAATGTAAAGGAGGCACAAAGAACTTAAACTACAATTGTTGCAGCCTTAAGCAAGTTTGATTTGGC
Organism: Adenophora triphylla var. japonica; assembly: GCA_022495995.1. Classification (NCBI taxonomy): domain Eukaryota; kingdom Viridiplantae; phylum Streptophyta; class Magnoliopsida; order Asterales; family Campanulaceae; genus Adenophora; species Adenophora triphylla. The sequence continues at coordinate 287,232 of JAFEMH010000130.1, read as the reverse complement.
CAATGGGACAATTATTTTCAGATGGAGCGAGTAACAGTTTGTTAAATAACAAACGAAAACTGATGCATTGTAAATTTACAGAAATGCAGTATGGTACTGAGCTGCTCTAAGGCAAAAGACTAGGTTGATAGAATAGGAACAAAATAACTTAGCCACAATACATGTTTTCTGTTCCATAACAGCACGTAAGATAAACCAAATGCTGAAATTTAAGAGTCAAAATAGAGAAGTATAAGTAACGGTACAGGTGATAGTCTCTTCATTATGCACAATTCCTAGTAACAAATCAAAGATAGCGTGCTCTATCATGTTCAGCTCAAAATAATAAAGTACGGCATAAGCTTTTTCTAATAAATGGATAACCTACTGGCTACTGCTTTATGGCAAAAGAAGGCCCTATAAGTCCCACATTTCCAAAGAAACAAATTACTTCTATCTTTTAGAGTAATCACTTGGCAATTGTCAGGGGAAGGCTCTAGCAAATGGTTCCCTCTCCCAACCCCCGCAAGGCAGGGAGCGCTTGGCGCACCGGGGTTTGCCCCCTTTTATAGTGCATGAAGAGTAAATCAGAATAACATGGTCCGCATAAATTTAAATTTGATCAGGGACTCTCAGTTTGGGCAGTTCTAATAAGGAGAGAGGGAACCCGAAAATGTGAGCAAGAGAGTCTATACAACATCAGTTCAGGAAAAATCTAATGTTCCAAAAGATAAAAGCTACAAATCAACCTTGGTTCTCAAAAAAGAAAGAAAGCTGAATTAAGTTGATTAATACTTAGATTTGTAAACAAGAACAAAATATCCAAGAACCAAAGGGCCAATTAACAAGCCATGTAGCCAAGTTTATAATGCCTCTGTCCATTCAAAGAGTCCATGTTCAGAAGTAGGCTTAATTTTAGGTTTAAAGTAGTTCTCAAAAATCTATGCTTAATCTAATGATGATAACTTCTGGATAACAATGTATATAGCCATGGTTTCCATACCAACTTTTTAAGTAGTACGATCCAAAATAGTAAGTACTGCCTTAAAGAAGTCGGAGGCACTACATAAGTTATGGATGTATATAAACATGCTCAAATCTTCAATTGAATTACCCAATTATACATCTCAAATTTAAACATTCATAGATACTTATATGAAGAGGGCGAGCCTTGGCGCAACGGTTAAGTTGCTCCTTTGGTGACCATAAGGTCACGGGTTTGAACCTTGGCGAACAACCTCTTGGCAATTGTCAGGGGAAGGCTCTAGCAAATGGTTCCCTCTCCCAACCCCCGCTTGGTGCACCGGGGTTTGCCCTTTTATAGATACTTATATGAAACGAAAAGCAAATGTACGAGTTATAGTACCTTAGTGTTAGTACCGGACTCAATCTTCTTACTTTTGTGATCTGGGTTACACAAATTACCAACAAATCAATTATTCAGCAACATGGATAGTACAAGCAAGTTAGATTCACATAATTTTACAAGAAGAAAAAGAAAACAGAAATTTACCAGATTTCAAAAGCCGAGAGACTATAATGAACAAACTCAATAGGAAACCAATGACTAATGTCACTACCGTCATCTCCATTGCTCCGGTTGTAGCTCAAAGCTTACAATTCAAACAAATGTATATTGAAATCGGAAAAATATGACTACACACAGTGCCAGTGTGTGTAGTATTTATGCTTACAGAATATAGATAACTTAAACGGAAATGTAGTGAGCTCACCTGAAATTCGGCCAGCGGACTTCGATTTGGAGCCTACCGGCGATTAATGCAGAACGAATCGGCCGGAATTTGGATAAATTTGAATGAGATTGGCCGGTGAAAACGAGGGAGATTTCAGAGTAAATCACGGGTGAGCATTTTGTTTGTGATACCTAGGTTTTCATTAAATGGGTCGGATCAGGATCTGTTCGGCCCGAGTCATTAGTCGAACCGACCGACTCGTATACTTTTACGCTAATTACCCATATCTTTCGGAAATACATTTTTGACCCCTGAATTTGAAAAGCTGAGTTTTGCTTTAATATTTCAATATTATATCTCTATTGTGTGTAGGTAGTATATAGTTGCACATGAAAGTCAGAGAATGATGGTCAATAAGTCCCATGGTCTTCATTTAAAAAAATAATAAAGAAATGATGATGCCAAAAAGTCGAATCAGCCCAAATCCAGCGACAGATTGTACTCCGGCGATTTAATAGCCTGAAAATAAGACAGAAAACGTAAACTAAGTCGGGGCTTCACCGGCGAAGGCCCTCCGGCGTGAGAGTAAGTTCACGATTTATTTAGAGAGAAATCAAATTGACAGAGCTTCGAGTCAAAAAAATAACGTACCAAAATATGGAAATAATGACTTGTATTTATAGGGATGGATATGTGAAATCCATGTTGAACTTGGACTGTAAAGAGATAAGATATAAATCATAGGAGGATTATATATGTTTGAGAGTCTTTATTTGACTTGACTTAATATAGGAGGTGGTTACAATCCTGATAAGGATATAACTGCTTAATGTCCTTGTTGGGATAGGACTGCACAGGCTGTATTTATGTCGGTAAGCCGGGGAGGTCCTTCCTCGTCATCGTAACTTGGTTAGTTTATGATGATCCGGGGAGGAAATATGAAGGAATGGGGGATGCCCACTTCCAGGTACTTGTATAGCCGAGGAGCTATGATGGGATAGTCGAGGAGGCCTCCTCGTCGCCAAGGGAGGGTATCTCGGCCTTGGAGGGGAGTCTCCTCGACCCTTGATAAGAGCCTTGGTCATTGCACTTGCTAAGGCCTTGGTCGGCCCAGGTAATGCCGAGACAGAGAGAGACGAGGAAGCCTAGGTCTTCCCTCGTACCTGTGTCTTGATGGATTATGTTTAGGGCCCAATCCACTTGGGCCTAGACGTGGCCGGTTCCGGTTAACCGGCGGTTTTCAACCTCGAAATCCCTCAACCTCAACCGAACCGGATAACCGGCCAGACCAGTTACGGTTTGACGGTTATACGGTTTTAACGGTTTTCCGGCTAACCTTCAATTTATCCGGTTTGGATCTGCTCGACCGAGTCTTTGGTGTTGCTCGGTCGAGCATACCCTTTTTTTAATTTCTGGCGCTCTGCTCGGCCGAGCAACTCATATGACTCGACCGAGCATGAGGCATGACCGATTAAATACACTGAAAAATGACCCCCTCGGCCGAGCAACTCATATGACTCGGCCGAGTATGACCGATTAAATACACTGAAAAATGTCTTGCTCGACCGAGCAACCCTCATGACTCGGCCGAGCATAAAACCGGTGGTTCACGGTTTTTGAAATACTAGTAAAAGCCCGTGTCCGAGGACACGGGGACTTTTTTTTTTTTTTTTAAATAAACGGGGCGGGGCAGGGCGGGCTGGCCCAAATTTTTGGCGGGCTGGAAATATGCTATCCCAACCCAACCCACCTTGGGTTGGTGGTCCAAGCGGGCCAAACGGGCCAAGCTTTCCATCAAAATAATATAACCGAATTGCAATTGACACTATCCAGAAATAAGCAAAAACTTCAAATTGAAAGGGGAAGGGGGCAGCCTGTTTGGGATGGGGAGTGGGGACGGGGAGGGGGAAGGGGGCAGGCGCCATTATAGAGAAACGGGAGAGCGAGAAAGAAAGAGAAACCTGTCTTAGCGGCGACGGCGACTTGGCGAGGAAGACGGTGATTGCGAGGGAGAGTGAATCCTTAAGTGGTTCTGCCTCAAGAATCCTGGGATATTTGTGTATAATGCATTCAAACACTTTCCGCCATCAGCACAGAAACAAAATAATGAAGGTTTCCTCTGACATCTCGAGTCCCTGTTCATTTTCTCATGACGTTAACTATATGATAAATATATCAGATGACATTTTGTGTAGAAATGATTTTTACAACATTGAATTTGGATTTGAATATGAATATGAATTTCAAGTGTTAATCTCGCAAAATCCCAGGTCTAGCGTGAGCCAATTAACACAAATATTGAAAACTTAGCAATCCAAGAATATAATGACAATCAAATCAAAGTTATTGCTTTTCACATATATTAACCTTCGAGACTGCAAATTAGCACATCCATGAATCCTATTCAGTTCATCGTTATACTCTTGATGTTCTGATTCAAATACAAAATCAACTGATTCAAAACAATTCACCCAAACAAATACGCCTAAAAATACGAAAAATAAACAAAATCATAATTCGATAGCAAATTAGTTACCGGCGGTGACAAATCGGCGATTGTATTGCAGGCGCTTGTGAGCGCGACCTCTGGGCTTCTTCTTCTTGTCTTGCTTCGCCACCTTCGGCGTTTGCCCTCTCACCTTTCCTGCTCTTGCTAACGATCCGTGAACCTTACCTACGCATTACAATCACATCCACGAAATGAGCCACAAATTAAGAATACGAAGAACGGGCGAAGAATTTGAGTACCCGTAAAAGCAAAGCTTACCCATGATTGCTTGTGCGGCGGTGCTGATTCGAAATTCTTTCTTCTCCGGCGGCGGCGATGAGAGAGGGCTCCGAACTACGAAATTGAGAAAAAAGCTAGGGTTAGGGTTTCGAACGAAGGTTTATGAATTTATACTTACCCATGATTGCTTGTGCGGCAGTGCTGATTGGAAGTTCTTTCTTCTCCGACGTCGCAGTCGCCGTCACCGTTTCGATTCTTCAATGTCGTCGTCGTCGTCAAAGTCTTCTTCCTCCATTTTGAAATTCAAACTGAATGGAGAGAGAGAGAGAGAGAGAGAGAAAGCGTGGGTATGTGTGTTTTTTAATTTTTTTTTTTAAAGGGAGGGCAAAATGGGAAAGTGACAAAATAGTGGGGGCAAAATGGTCAAATACCCCTTGCTACTGTTCATTGAACAGTGGAAGACTGCTTCCATTTATACTATAGATACCAACCGAAATCGAACCTTGGAAAAATCGGTTACGGTTAAACCGGTTGATCGGTTTTGACCGGTTAAAATCGGCCGATTTGTCGGTCCGGTTAATCAAATGGACACGTCTACTTGAGCCTTACCCGAGCTAGCCCATATTCGTACTTAGGTTCATACCGTTCAAGAAATACTTTATTATAACATTTCCATTTTAAAAAATATGTTTCAATTAGAAAAGAAAAAAAATGATTAGATGCTCGAGATTTATTGAAAAGAAAAAAAAAACCTAAAAATATTGACATTGAAATTACCCTTTTGATACTTAATTTTAGAACATTTTGAGCATGCAATCAGTTTATTTATAACATGGTCTTCATGCAAATTAATAGCCATAGTAATACATAAGAACTTCACCCTCGTTGGCTCCGGACAAGTGGCGAAGCCGATATTTTTTTGGAAAGGGGTCAAGGTTTTTTATAGTACATTATGATTTAAGAATTTGAATTTAATATATAAGAGGGTCAAAATATTAATTTAGCATTATTTTTTTACAAAATTAAGGAAGTCAAAACATATAATTTCATAATTTTTAGTAGTAAAATGTCAATTTTTAAAAATTTGATAATAGTAAAATTGACACAATTCAAAATTGAAAGGGGTCGGATATCCTGATTGTAGCCTCGCCACTGCTCCGGAAGTCCGGAACTATAGCCACTGCTCCGGACCTATAGGAATCAATTCTTTTGCGATTGAAAGTCAAAAAAGCATGTCGGCCGAAAGCGAAAAGTGATTACTTTAATATGTTCTTATATGAGGCCAACTTCCTATAAGGCCCCTTTGGCAAAATTCAAATTCAATTCAGTACACACTAGATTTAAAATTTCATTAACATCCCTTGCCCTTTTATAACTTACTTATAATACTACTTCATCTCTTATAAGTAACTTATAAGACTTATTTGTCTCTTATAATTGACTTATAAGACAATTTTTACAACAAAAAAATCAAAATTTTCAATAATAACGTATTAATTCATAATTTACACATTAACACTTTTATAGCTGAATTATAAGATCAATTTGCCTCTTATAACTACTTCATCTCTTATTATTGTCTTATAACTTATAACTGACTTAAAAGAGTATTTCAACTCTTATAATTTAGTTATGAGACAATTTTTTCAACAAAAAAAAAATTAAAATTTCAATAATAACAAATTGGTATCATAATTTACACATTACAACTTTTATAAGTAACTTATAAGACTTATTAGTCTCTTATAATTGACTTATAAGACAATTTTTTCAACAAAAAAATCAAAATTTTCAATATTAACAAATAAATCTCATAATGTACACATTAAAACTCTTATATTTGAATTATAAGATTTTTATAATTCAAATATAAGGTAGAGACTACATGACATTTTTTATGTAACCAAGCCTTCAAGCTTAATAATATAGGGATGATTCAGCTTCTTCAAAACAATAATTTCCCTAGCCATGAACTTTACACTCTCTAGCTCTAAATTGTCAAACCTAACCTTCTTCAAAGCAACTATCTTCTCTGTTAACAAATCCTCGCTTTATATACATTGCTATACGTCCCCGCCCAATCTAAACCAAATCAAAATTAATCAAAAAATCAGCATCAAAATACAAAATCTAACAGTAATTGCTAATCACAAAAACAGATTCACGCACAAATTTAGGGTTTAGGGAGAACCTATCGAGCTTCTCGAAGGTGTTGGCACCGCGATGGGTCCAATTCGTAATAGCATCGCCGGCGACCGCACAAAGCCAAGACGGCCATCCTTGAGTAGTCTTCAAGGAATACTCCGGCGATTACCCTCTTGGCCTCCGGTGGATAAGGTTTTCATTGAATCATCTCGTGCGCCGTCAATTTCGTCGGAATCTGAAGAGATTGATGGAGTAGCGGGCCGGACCGTACCGCACTGACAAAGGGAGTTGCGGAGTTTAATAAGAAGAGTAATTCAACCGGTTTTTCTAAGTGTGGAGATTAAAAGAGAAAATGAGTCGGAGCCGTAGCCGACGGCCGCGACACCTTCGTGTTCTTAAACAATTCAACGATGACGTCATCGTCTTCGTCATCCTCGAAGAGAGAGGAGAAATCAGTTTTTTTTTTGCGTGTGTGATTTTTAGAGAGAGAGAAAGAGAGATATGTGATAAATGAAGTTTAGGGGAGGGAGAAGATGGGAGCCTAGGGGTATCTGGTGGATAAGGTTTTCATTGAATCGTCTCGTGCGCCGTCAATTTCGTCGGAATCTGAAGAGATTGATGGAGTAGCGGGCTGGACCGTACTGCACTTGGACAAAGGGAGTTGCGCCGGAGTTTAATAAGAAGAGTAATTCAACCGGTTTTTCTAAGCTGTGGAGATTAAAAGAGAAAATGAGTCGGAGCCATAGCGACGGCCGCGACACCTTCGTGTTCTTAAACAATTCAACGATGACGTCATCGTCTTCGTCATCCTCGAAGAGAGAGGAGAAATCAGTTTTTTTTTTTTTTCGTGTGTGATTTTTAGAGAGAGAGAAAGAGAGATATGTGATAAATGAAGTTTAGGGGAGGGAGAAGATGGGAGCCTAGGGGTATCTGGGGAATTTGAATATGAGAATAATTCTTTATTTGAAATTTACAAAAAAGTTTTTTTAAAAAGGAAAAAAATCTTGGCAGAGGGGCTTAGGGAAATTTTCCTTCTTATATTCTTGAAGAATGTTGCCAAGTGGCCTTATAAAAGAATCAATCCTACCCTAAACATTTTCCTTTCCCATGTTAACCTTTTCCTCAATCCAAACCATTCCTTCAAAACCAGATAAGCATAAGCTCCCCTTCAACATCAAAACTTAACAACAAAACCAAAGAAAACCCATATCAAATCACCCGAAAATGGGGTGTTTCAAGGCCAAGAAACCCAAAACCAGCCCTCCGACACCGAAAGCCGACAACCCTGAGCCGACAAACGCACCAAAACATGAAGTCATCCTCTCTATCCGAGGGTCCAAAGTCCATCTAATGGACGAAGGCGAAGCCATAGAGCTAGCTAACGGAGACTTCACGCTCGTTAGACTAACGGAAGAGAACACATTGTTAGCTACAATCGTTAAAGTTGGAGATGATCTTCAATGGCCTTTAACGAAAGACGAGCCAGTAGTAAAGCTTGATCCACTTCACTATCTTTTTTCGTTGCCTGTAAAAGATGGAAATCCTTTGAGCTATGGAGTGAGCTTTTCGGACCCCAGTTTTTGTGGGGTTTTGGACAACTTCTTGAGTGAAAACTCGTGTTTTTCTGCCACGTCAGCATCTTCGTCGATCAGTGGTAAGGATATTGATTGGAAGGAATATGCTCCGAAGGTTGACGAATACAACAATTTCTTGACAAAAGCCATTGCTGGAGGCACTGGTCAGATTGTTAAGGGGATTTTCAAATGTAGCAATGCTTATACCAACCAGGTTAGTTTTCGTTGTACCCTTTTTTCACTCTGTTTTATGATTCATCCGGTCATTTTGATTGAATTTTGACCAATACGTTTTATTTAAAAAAAAAAGATTAAATCATGTTACTGCTTATTCGCGACATTCGTGATATAGTCTAAAGTGATGCTAATCATATGTGAAAAATAGGTGCAAAAGGGAGGCGAAATGATACTAGTTCGCGGAGTGGATGAAAACAATAATGTTATCTCGGCAAACAATGCGAAAGGCGGCAACAAAACTGCGGCCACAAAGACGAGCGAGATCAATAAGAACATCAAACGGTATGAATCAAATTGAGCAAGAAATTATGCATGAGAAGAACTGTACGTATTAATTTTATCTCTTGGTATTTGATAAGTAGTGTACGGAAGCTATCTCAAATGACAGAAAGAATGAGCAAAACTGTGCTTAATGGAGTTGAGAAGGTGACCGGGTCGGCTGTGGCACCAGTGGTGCAGTCACGAGTGGGGAGCTCGCTGCTAAAGCTCCCGCCAGCCCAGGTTGTTCTAGCCTCCTTTGTTGCACTCGGTTCGTAATCTCATACTCTTATACTTTATTATATACTCCCTCCGTCCCACCCGAAGGGGCAAAGTTGTCGTGTGTTGGGACGGAGGGAGAATAAAAGGAAAAACTTGAAAAATGAGTGAATCATTTTACTGTGGGTGGTTGGGTTGGGACTACAGATATGGTGCTGGATGCAGCTGAAGTTGCTTCAAAACAAGCTCTGTCTGCCACATCTGGTGCTGCAAAAAGGACCGTCAGCGAAAGGTATGGCCCAAAACAATTTTTGATCAATACCAACTTCAAGGCAATTTTGAACCTCCTCAAAAACAAAAATGAACATTTATTTTGAAACGGGGAGCACAAAATGTTCTAACGGAACTTACTTAAAAAGTTCAAAATTAAAGTACCTCGGGATTCTTGGGGCGTAAATCCTTTATAAACTACGTGTTTTTACCCTTGAAAAAATTCAGGTACGGGGAAAATGCAGGGGAGGCAACCGGAGATGCCATTGCGACGGCTGGGCATTGTGTTTGCACTTGTTGGAATATCTTCAAGATAAGGAAGGCCCTAATTCCTACAAAGGCTGTTTCCTCTGGACTTCTCAAGACTGCAGCTAAAAATGCAGCAAAAGATGCAAGAAAAAAAAGGCGCGCTGCAAGGCGCTGAAGATTTATTTTTTAAGACCAATGTCGATAATTTAACGGTAGGTTTATTAATCATTATTTTTATGTTAATTTCTTTTCGCGAGCTAAAATGTTGTTTATTTTGGAACGAAAATTCGATAATGTTTTGCTTCATATGATTTGAGGACTCTTTCGGTAAGAGAAGCCAGATTGTTAGCGTTGGTGTCTTGAAGACGTCGTTTTTTGGTTCATTCATTTTGGGACGTAGGGAGTATGTTTTCTCTCTCTTACAATATCCTTTTCTCTTAATAACCAAACACTTCTCGCTCAACTTCATCGAAAAACAACCTATATAGAAAGCGAAAACGAGTTTTAAGGTCAAGAAATCCGAACCATCCTCATCAAACATGAACTCTACACGACCCCAAACCTCCGGGATCTAGATCAAGATCTCCCTTACGTCATACGATATATCGATCCGGAGAACCTACTTTCAGTTGTAAGTAATCCATTCTGTTCCTATCTAAAGTGATGCTAGGATGCTCACAGAGGTGCCAAGTAGAAAGGTCATCCTCTCCCTACCAAAATGCAAAGCTCATACTAAAAGAAAAAAAATAAAAAATAAATAAAAAAACCAACAAGCCATTTTAGTCATCTCTTTATTCAGTAAGAATTATACTTAGTACTGGACTACATTGCAATACATGGATCAAAACCCATTAAAACTAAGGATTGATCTAGGCATGAAGAGACCAAAAAATATACAAATATAAGAAGAAAAAAAAGAAAAAGAAAAAAACAATTTGGTATTGTCACGAAAGAAAAGCAGTCTATCACCGGTCAGTTCTGTGCAGGCCATGGAGGCCATGGATCTGAAGGAAGGTGAAACACACATAGATAACAAGAGGGGAGGGGGTGCAAAATAGTGAACTTACATTTACTACTGTGTCTGTGGCGTCCTCCTCTTTGACTTAAGGTCAACAACGACGATGGAAATGTTATCAGAACTGTTTCTCCCCAAAGCTATTTCAGTGAGGCTATTAGCAACGACTTGTGCTGCTGAAACCTCATCATCTGTCATAGACCTGCGACGTCTTCTTAAGAGGCGGCGGGCCACCTCTCCTACCTCGTTGTTTGACATAACGTCCCATAGCCCATCGCTTGCCAAGATTAAACACTCGTCTTCATCGGTGCGTGTTGTGAATGTGGTCTCGGGTACTGGAATTATCCATGGTTTCATATAACTATCACCTGAAACATATGCCATTTTTCGGAATAAAATTAAATACTCCCACTGTCCTAAAATAAATGTCGCACTTTCCATTTTGCTCTGTCCTAAAATAAATGTCGCACTTTCCACTTTGCTTCGTCCCAAAATAAAATAAATATCACATTTCTAAATTTGGAAATAGTCTAAGAGCAAATTTTCCATTGTATAAACAATGTACAAGCAAGTAAAACGCATTCCTTAAAAACAATGACAACACAAATGTGACATTTATTCTGGGACAGAGAGTAGTAAGTGTGTGTGTGTGTGTGAGCGTGAGAGAGAGAGAGAGAGAGAGAGAGAGAGAGAGAGAGAGAGAGAGAGAGAGAGGTACCAATTACGAGATAATGAAGGTCGGTGAAATATTCAAATACCAGAAATTTGTCATATTGACTCGACAAATTGTTCTTGAAGTGGTTACAGGACATAATAGAGAATTAGGAAGGACGGATACCTATAGCTCTGGACATGGCAAGCACACCAAAAACTCTAGCTCCTTGCCAGTTTATGACTTTCCCATCCTGTCCTTCGATTCTCAAAAGTTCATCCTCTCGATCAGGCTGCAAAGGGACAATATTAATGTGTCTCAGATATGGTAAAAAAACAAGACGGTAAAAGATAAAACAGTAGGCCTGGTTACTTCTACATTGTTGACATCCTCAAGCATCATACGACCTATAGTTATGCATACGTACTACTCCTTCCTTCCCATAAATGATGTTTCCATTTGACATTTTTGTTTGTCCCAAAAAGACCGTCTCATTTCCAAAATTATTAGGTTAAAATCATTACACTTTCAAAATTGCCAACTAAGGAAGAGAGGAGAGGATGAGAGCCAACCAAGGAAGAAGATGGGAGTAATGCAGTAATTATTAATCCTCATTAAGGTTAATGATGGAAATGAAAATAAGTTGTTAAAATGATTGAATAGTCAAATGGGACTATCATTACGAGACAGAGGGAGTATTACTCCTCAAGCACAAAGGTTAACACTTATATTCGGTGGAAGATTAAAAGCAAGAATATATTTACTCAAACTAGAAATAGAAAATAACAAAACTGTAGTACAATTTTCCAAAATTGAAACAAGAGTAAAGAAACTTGAATGACCTTGTGATCAACAGTTAAGGGAATAGTTTCATTCCCTCGGCAAAGCAAGGCCCTTGAGTCGCCACAATTTGATGTGATAATTTGGCAGCCTGATAGAACCACCACTACAGCAGTAGACCCAACCATCTCCGGTGATGCTACCTCTGTCAGGACCATGTTATCAGTCCTCTCAAAACTAGTGTGCAGTGCTGTTTCCCAGATCCGCTGCCACTCAGATCCATCAACTTGTTCATGACCCCACTCCTTTGCTATTACTTCATGCATTCTCTCAGCACAAAATTTTGCAACCTAATAAATAATTGGAGAAGTTAAAAGGCAATACTTAAAGAGAATATTAATGTTACTATAGTTCTTTCTCTCTTGAAACACCAAGGCCACATACTAGTCCAGCAATATGATGAAGGCTTGGGTATCATAACGAATTCCGAATACTGTAAGACAGGATATCCATTTAGCGCAACTTATCTGGTACCTAAGAATTATCTCAGATATACACACACACACATATATATATATATATATATATATATATATATATATATATATATATATATATATATATATATATATATATATATATATATATATATTTGTGTGTGTGTGTGTGAAAAAGCAAAAATGGAAAACACCATAATTCTAAGAAGAGTTCCCAATTAAAGAAGCAATTGGAAACATAGAGGATATCTAGACTCCAGTACACAGTAGAAAGACTGAAACATGACTAAATAAATTGTTTATGAACGATAAATTATTTTCATATATTTAGCAAGTATACGTAGCAGCAGCCTTTCAGAAGAAGGAAAGTGTTGTGCAATGCAGCGGAAGCAATTAAACAAAGGGCATTCTTGATTATGTTCATTCAGATGTGTGGGGGCCGGTTAGAACAGAATCTAGAGGAGGACATTATTACTTTGTGACGTTTATTGATGATTTTTCGAAGAAAGTTTGGATTTACTTCATGAGGCACAAGCCAGAAACTTTTGAGAAGTTCAAGGTGTGGAAAGCTGAAGTGGAAAATCAAACGGGGCGGAATATCAAGTGTTTGAGAAGTGATAATGGGACAGTAAGTATGGTCTTGGCGTGGGGCTTTGAGGCGGACGCCTGGGGAAAGGTGAAGCGGGCGCCTCATTTGCAGAAGGTGTGGTCGTGGCTTCGGTTTTCCAGGCGGGCGCCTGGGTCATCTTGGGGCGTGCGCCTCAAGGTGACGGGGTGGGTTTTGTACCTACGGGCTTTTGTGTTAGTTTTCATAGTTGGGCTAGGGTTTGTGTCTTATATAAATATAGATTGTAACCCTATGGAACTGTATGATACATTGCACATATAATACAAAGGCAAGGTTCAAAACCCCAATCGATTTCCATCTCTTTTCTCTTTCGATTTCTCAATTGCTTGTGTGTGTGTTCTTGGGTTATTGTTTAATTGCTTTCGCTGCATTGCACAACAACTGGTATCAGAGCACGACTGCGATGGCTGGGGTTAATTCTATCACCGTGAAGTCCGATGTTCAGAAATTCGATGGGCATGGAAACTTTGCATTGTGGCAAAGGAGGGTGAAGGATTTTCTGGTCAAGCAGGCTTGGAAAAAGTTCTTCGGCATTCGACTAAACCCGATGATGTCGAAGAAGGACCATAGAAGGAGTTGCAGGAGCAGGCTGTATCTTCTATACGGCAGTGCCTTGCGGATGAGTGGTGTATCATGTGATTGATGAAGAATCACTGTCGAAGGTTTAGGAGATTTTGGAGGCTAGGTATATGTCAAAATCGCTGTCGAACAAGTTGCATCTTAAGCAACGGTTGTATGGGCTTAAGATGGCAGATGGTTCGGATCTTGAATCTCACATCCACACGTTTAATCAAATACTCAACGATTTGGTTAGGGTGGAGGTGACGTTCGAGGAGGAGGACAAGGCGTTGATGATGTTGAATTCGTTGCCCTCTTCTTCAACATACGAAAACCTTGTTACTACGTTGACTTGGGGGAAAGATATTGTAGCGTTGCAACCGGTCACAGAAGCTCTTCTAGCTTTTCATAAACGGACGTTGATGAACCTGCGGGTGAGGGGTTATTTGTGAAGGAAAATCAGAACGTGGGAGATCCCGGTTCGGGATAACTCGCAGAGCGAGAATTCTCGTTCTCGATCGAGGAAGAAGTAAAGGGAAATTGTTTCAAGTGTGGGCGGAAAGGAGCATAAGAGGCGGAATTGTCAGGAGAAGGGGAAACGGTAAAGGCGAAGAAGGATCTTCAAAGTCGATCGATGTGGTTGAAGATTGCTCGGAGGATGTGGATGGAAATATGCTCACGACTTCATCATTTGTAGAGCACCCAGACGGATCAATTTGGTCCCGAATTCAAGATATTCGTTTACGTGCGACGGTGAATCGTGATTGGTTCGATACTACAATTCGATTAATTACGGTATAGTTACTACGGGTAATGGTGCTACTTGTAAAATTGCTGGCATAGGAACTATAAGAATTAAGATGTATGATGGTGTGGTTAGAACGTTATGTGATGTTAGACATGTGCCAGATGTTTCTAAAAATCTGATTTCATTGGGTACCTTGAATGCTAACGGTATGAACTATAAAGCACAAGGTGGAGTATTGAAAGTAGTTAAGGGTGCTATGGTTGTGATGAAGGGTGAGAAGGGCTCCAAGAACATTTACAGGTTGCTAGGAAGCACGGTTGTAGGTGGAGTCACATCCGCTGAGTGCGAGGTTGATCGACGCCCTTCTATGGCATATGAGGCTTGATCACATGGGTGAAAGGGGGATGCGGGAACTTCATAAACGAAAGTTGTTGAAGGGTGTGAAGACTTGTAAACTTGAGTTTTGCAAGTATTGTGTTCTTGAAAAGCAGAATAAGGTGCAATTCAAGACGGGTAAGCATACAACAAAGGGCATTCTTGATTATGATCATTCAGATGTGTGGGGGCCGGTTAGAACAGAATCTAGAGGAGGACATTATTACTTCGTGACGTTTATTGATGATTTTTCTAAGAAAGTTTGGGTTTACTTCATGATGCACAAGTCAGAAACTTTTGAGAAGTTCAAGGTGTGGAAAGCTGAAGTGGAAAATCAAACAGGGCGAAAAATCAAGTGTTTGAGAAGTGATAATGGGACAGTAAGTATGGTCTTGGCGTGGGGCTTTGAGGCGGACGCCTGGAGAAAGGTGAAGCGGGCACCTCATTTGCAGAAGGTGTGGTCGTGGCTTCGGTTTTCCAGGCGGGCGCCTGGGTTATCTTGGGGCGGGCGCCTCAAGGTGACGGGGTGGGTTTTGTACCTACGGGCTTTTGTTTCATAGTTGGGCTAGGGTTTGTGTCTTATATAAATATAGATTATAACCCTATGGAACTATGAAACTGTATGATTCATTGCACATATAATACAAAGGCAAGGCTCAAAACCCCAATCGATTTCCATCTCTTTTCTTTTTCGATTTCTCAATTGCTTGTGTGTTCTTGGGTTATTGTTTAATTGCTTCCGCTGCATTGCACAACAGAAAGGCTTTCTTCTTCTCAGTTTCCTCCGTACCTTGATTGTACTTGAACCTATACCACTTCAAGAGATGGATTATACTTAAAAGTAACCAAAAATGATACTACACAACTTATTACCTATTCAATACAATTCTTTAATTCAAGTTGGACAGTGATATGATTTAAGGAGTTGAATGAGCCATCATATATCACGGTGTTACACGTTACCCACAGACAAGCTCAAATTGGTAATGCAATTAAGCAACATGGACCAAGGCTGTCCAGCAGTGACAAGTCCTTATTTAGACATACAATTTCTTTCCAAAAAAGATTGTCCCCGGATATTGCAAAATGTAATGCTTCTAGGAAATATCAAAACCAAAGAACCATCAAAATGTAGCAACACCGCATCAAATTTGAGAAAGCTATTATAAAGCATAGGCAGAAACAACAGGCTTATGCTCAATCTTCTTCTTCTCAATTTTGTTCACTATACAGCCTAACTGAAAAGGCACTATTATAGGCAATAGCAAGACGCCAGTATATTCGCTCACACACAGCTCAAAACTCAACCAAACTATAATCTCGAACAATTCCCTTCTTTGTTTAAATATTCTTGATAGCAGGAAAGAAGCCCGGAGACCTGTTCCAAGATTTTGAAGTTGCTTTGAAATTGTATTGCTTTTCCAAAAACTATCACATATAATGACTAGTGTTGAAATGGGGCAAGTGGATGTGAACCTTATCATTAGTACTCATCCTAAGGGACCAGAAAGGTAAATGGACCTTAGTATTAGTGTCCACAAGTGGTAAATAAATGGTATAGAGCAAAAGTCCTGCATATATGCTGGTTAGAATGAATGGCCGCAGAGTCACAGACCACCATAAGGATAATATGCATTGAATTGAGCCTGAAGACATAATCATAGTCTAGAAGAAAAAGGTTCATGGCCATTCAGTAGCACACCTTGTATATGCTTTGCAGGTGGAATCTATATAAAGCATTTGGTCCCGGAAAAAAAATATCACTTTTTCTCCAACAAAATAGGAAACTTCATCCATGAAAACCCATCTTACCTAATCCTCCACCCACCCAACTTGATATACTACAAAAGGACAAATGAATAAATAATCTTGTAGCAAAAGTTTGAACAGAAATAGTTATATACAGATGCATTGACAATCATGTAGATACACATAAGATATAAAAGATACTTTATCGAGATAAATTCAATGTAAACTTCAGAAATAAATCCATCATTCATTCCTCTACCCACACCCTCCCTTAAGTTGGAGCGAGCTAACAAAATCAACAAACTTCAATATGTGCCAAAACAAAATAATATTATTGTTCCTAAAAATTGCCAATGCATCAATGCCTATTCACAAACTCCAAATCCTTAGAATATTTTTCAAGTTCATTAATACAGATTAATTTCAGGCTATGACCAAATAATAATCAGTTAATCTAAAAAAAACAGGTAGACTGATTTTGGTTTTCAGTTCATAGTTTAACACATCATTCAAACTAAATTCAGCTTAACTACTCACAGTTATCGAAAGCCATGCTCAGTTCCTGATACCATAACGTTGATTTTTCAAATCACAGTAGCTGAAGGGATAGAAAAACAGCAATGAAAACCCTAATAAGCGGCTAAAGATCCTAGGTCAAGGGGTTGAGGGACCGCCAATAATGGATCATGGTGGTATCATTTCCGATTTCCGACGGAAATGGTGTTGAGGCCGAGGGGCTCGCTCTGTGCCAACTACCGAGTGGCTTGTTTGTAATGTATTGTATAAAGGGTGAGATTGTCATTTGACATTTACCGTTAACTTCGTGTAGCTGGGAAATTCCCTGGCTTCAATAGTTTAGGGAGGCTTTCTTTTTTTTAATTCCTACTCCCTCAGTCCAAGAGTAAGGTTCTTATTTTTCTTTTTCCTCTTTCCTTTTTGCTCTATTCCAGAATATAAGGTTCTTAGTTTACTTTATTCCTAAAATGGACAATGGAACCCACGTGCTACACTCCCAATAACAACCCACTTTCCGTACCAACTTTTTCTCTCTTAATTTACTTTTCATACTGACAGCATTTACTTTTTCTTAATAACTGTGTACAGTCAAACTAAGAACCTTATTATTATGGGAGGAGGGAGTACATAATCAAGCGTTTCGCTAAGTAAAATGCAGAAAAGCCCCTGCAGTATTTCTTATGTTCAGATAAGCCCCTATTTATCATTGGCGAAACCAAAAAAATAATCGAAAAGGGATCAACGTTCCTTTTTGGGTAAGTTTATAATTATGGTATCCAAAATTAGCATACAAGTAAGACAAAGCAATAATTTAATGCAAACTTTTTCCAAATTTAAATTATTGTTTTGTCTTCCTATAGCATAATATTACACATTTCAACCTCTCAAGGTGAGTAATGAGAGATAAAATGCCACTTGGGCTATATCATTTGACCTATAAATAGATTTGCACATGTCCTTAACAGGATTCAAACTCGCTACTTCCACTATGGAAGCTAATACCGAATACCACTAGAACTAAAGTTCTTTGGTTCAACCTCTCGTGGGGTCCTGAGCTAAGCCTTGGCTAAACCTTGGAAAAGGTTAACGGATGGTCATCACCATTATGTTTTTTGTTAAAATTGACGGGAACAGTCAAAAAGTCAAAATAGTTATAGCCAGAACTTAAAGTGCACAAACTCCCCCTAACGGATTGTAACCATTCAATTCTTTAAACAGGTTTAAATGCAATTACTGCATGAGGGGTTGTAACTTTGACGGTGTAAATATTTAATTTGGTGAAATATTCTTTGAATTCCAACATGAATCAAAAGATGAAAAGTCAAATATATGAATGCAGTAATATCAAGCGAGTCAATGCTTGACGGCTATTGAACCCTCTTGAAAAGATAATTTCACATTCAATATGCAATGTCTCACGTTTGAAATGAAGTCTTAAGACACAATTGAAGTTGAGTAGATGGTTCAATTATATAGTTAAACGTCCATTCGATAAAGAAATTGTTGCATTTGGCATAAGTGAATTGAATCTCATTTTATGTTTACAACATAACCCCTCTATCTTCAAAAGAGTATCTTGGCTTTTAAGTGATTCTACTATGCATATACATAAATGCCCTTGTCATCTATCTATATTATTGAAAGAGTGCATTCAAATTGTGTTAAAAATTAATTGCTTATTGCGATAGAATAATTGCTCATGCATGCTTGTTAGGCTATTTATCAAGGAAAAATACTACTCCTTCCGTCCCACCTCAAGGTTCCACTTTTCCCTTTTGGGCCGTCCCACTTCAAGGTTCCCTTCCTTAAATGGAAAGTTTTTCATATATTTATACCCTTATCATCTCAATATATTTACAAAAAAAACATTCATTATACCCTTATAAAGTTAACATATTTACAAAAAAATCAATCATTAACTTACTATTCCTCCCACTCATTCTCTCTCCTATTAAATATTTTTAACTTTTACATTCTCTCTACTATTCCCTACCACACATTTAACTTTTACATTCTCTCTCCTCAAATTTTCTACCAACTTTAAAAAAATTTCTTAAAAAGTGTGTAAACCTCAAGGTGGAACCTTGAGGTGGGACGGAGGGAGTATAATTTAACGCGTGTTCCGTGCCAATGAAGTCTCATTTGAGAATGGCTCATGAAACAATCCGATCTCGAACAAAAAGCACAAATTTAGTCACAATGAAGTCTCATTTGAGAATGGCTCATGAAACAATCCGATCTCGAACAAAAAGCACAAGTTTAGTCAATAATTATGATCGACTCGGTAAACTCACAAATTTTAGAAATTTCTTCCACAAGGAAACAATTTATTTCAGCACTATTAACAACGTGTTCAATATTGACCAAGGAATATAGTAAACTACCAAATGAATTTAAACAATTTTGGTACTCAGACTCTAACAAGTCCATTGTGGTCTTCATGGTCACACTGATATATGTCAAACATTTTCTGAGATTACAAAATTTTTCTTAAAGCACGAGGTTTCACCTTAAAACCAATTGGTGTCAAGGAGTGACTCAGGATCTTTAAATGTCATAGTCAAGGTTTGTCAATTTCCAATGAGGTATAATATCTCTTAACAATTTTATCCCAAAATAAATATTTATTGTTATTCTAACCAATTATAAAATTAAACATTTTATTTTAAATTGGATGGAATAGTAAATTAACAATGTTCTTTACTACACGCAACTTTCTTTTTCTTTGAAATTTTAGCTATACATTAAACGGAAGTTGCAATATTTGTGACACGTATATCTTTGACAAGACAAAACCCACTATAGATGGACCCCAGTCCACCTCTCTATCGTGCTACGTGTCACCATATAATCTACAGCTGTTAACTTAATTAGCTGAAACAAGTTAGTTAAGCAAGAATAACCGATTTATGATTAAATTATTTTTAATATCTACGTAAAACTGATAGATAGAGATATTATCACACACATTGAAAATTGACAAATCTTATCTATGAGACATATAAATAATTGGTATCAAGGGAATGGTATAGTATCTTACGCTAGATTTGTCAATTTCCAATGTGAAATAATATCTCTAATAAAAACTAAATTAAAACAAAAAATTATTCAACAAATTATTAAAAAATATGACTATTACCTGCGAGCCACCATGACCATCATAGACGCCGAAGAAATGAACGGGCGAGATCTCAATCGAGCTTCTCGAACCAGGAGCCGTACACCCTCCCACGTGATCGCACGAGCGCGTCATAAACCCCGGCACAACGGCTACGGCATCTTCCATCTCATTCCGCCGTCCGATGACGGACGCGTACCCCCACGCCACGCCTTTGTTATTCCTCCGCACGCACTTTGCCGGTGGTGGTTCCACCAGCAGCCTAGGAACTAAGGCGGCAACAAGCTCACCGGACGAAGAACTTGCAATTGAGATATTGCCGGAGCTGGAGCTCCGGCTAGTCCGGCTCCCGTCTTCGCTGCTGAATATCGACGAAACGGTCGAACTAGTCGACGATAACGATTCGATTCCGTCTTCTGATTGCTCCGTGCTTTCCATTCACATTCACCGGCGGGGAATTCAAAAACTGAGTTAGAGAGAGAAAGTAGTGCGTGTTTGTGTGTGTGAGAGAGTGAGGGAGAGAGAGAGAGAGAGGGGAATGTGGAAAAGGGTTTGGGGTAAAAGAAGAAGGGAGAAATGATGGGGGGGCGGAAGAGGAGCTGGAGAAGAGACACGTGTGAAGGGAAATGAGTTGATGACACACACGCATCCCCGTTGAACAACTGGAAGAGAAAAGGATTGTTTTTAATGACTAGACAGTATTATTTCGTACAATCAGCTGCTTTTTGCTGCAAGGACACGCGTCAGTTGTTGATGGGGTGAAAGCGACAGACAATTGGCAAGTGAATTATTGTAATCTCGGTGGTCATGTTTGTATGTGCAACAACACTCCCAATCTTCATGCACCCTCAAAACATGCTTGAAGGTGAAGGTGAAGGTGAACACATGAATTGACCCGGCTCAGTCCGGCCCGTCAAAAACAAGCCCATAGACTAATTCAACATGTTCCCTCTTTATCCTCGGCCCGCCCGTTATAATGAAACTCGGCCTGCCTCGTTTGCCCGTTTAAATGAGTAGGCGAATTCACGAATCGGGTTATGTTTGTATGTGCAACAACACTCAGCTCCCAATGTTCATGCATCCTCAAACACATGCTTGAATGTGAAGATGAACACACAGTCGGTCAGGCCCGGCCCAGACCGGCAAAAACAAGCCCACGGACTAGGCGAACTAACCCGGCATGTTCCCTCTTTGTCCTCGGGATAGCCCGGACCGGCCCGCACGTTATAATGGAACCCGACCTACTCCGTTTGCCCATTTAAATGAGTAGGCGAATCCACGGATAGGGTTATGTTTGTATGTGCAACAACACTCCCAATGTTCATGCACCCTCAAAACATGCTTGAAGGTGAAGATGAACACACGGGTCGGTCCACCCCGCCAAAAACAAGCCCATGGACTAGGCGGACTCGGCCTGTTCCCTCTTTGTCCTCGGGCCAAGCTCGCTCTAGCCTGCCCGTTATATTGGAACCCGACCTAATCAGTTTGCCCGTTTAAGCTACTCATTTTCAGTAATCTTTTTGCCCTTCATAGATTTTCAGTCCTAACCAAGTAACTACAAATGTGCCTTCATTTATGTTAAAACTCATGCAAGTCTTTTTATATATATAGCGATTTATAACTAATTATTTTATGCTTATTTCTAAAAATATATTATATTCACTTCTAATATGAGTTTTAAAATAATGAAAAAATTAAACCAAATAACTAATCTAATTTGGACTAAAATATTACTATAATACTATTTTTTTTCATTTCTCAAATAAATGCCAAAAATAATTCAACAAATACCTACTTTCCACTACAAAAACGAAATAATCTTAAATATACCAAAAATGTTTATACCTATAAATTTAAATTTAAAAAACATAAACAATGATGTCCTCTTACAATAAATGTAATATTGCCATTGGTTTAATATATTTCTTACAATGAAGTTACAATAAATGTAATATTGCCATTTGTTTAATATATTTCTTACAATGAAGCTACGAATGTAAAATCATGTTATTTGTATAGAAAAATGTCATCCATTTCTATATTTAGAGATGATTGGATAGAATAGAGAAAGTAAAGTAATTAAGTAATTGTTGTTAGTATGAAAAGTAGGTCATATTTCTTTTTGTGACTTTGTTGATTACTTTGAGACGAATAAAAGAGGTATTTTGTATAGTACTACAGGACGGAGGGAGTATTTTCTTAAATAATTAACAATGTGTTTTCATAGCGAGTATTTTGATGTT